>JBCFYV010011172.1:132500627-132807542 GCA_039000515.1 Timema cristinae
TTAGACCAGATTCCGTAGTAAAACAGGTGAGCTGGATTATTGGGGTCAGTGCCGCGGCACTTTCCCTGAGTCCGCCCGGCCGGGTTTGGTTGTGACTGACCTACTCCCGTGAAAGGCAGCGGGTTCAGTTCGTTGACCTAGCATACATACACCGCCCTCTCTTCCCCTTCACCTACAAGCCACCATTTCTTACCTGCAACTGTCACCTTCACGCTCGCATTAGCCTTGAAACAAGATAGTCAATGACACCAACTTAACGAGAAGACTCAGCTGGCACGAAACCTAAGATAATGTTCATTATTCAGCAAGTGTCTGAGAAACACTTATTTAAATGCAGTGGGGTTAGCAAAAAAGGTCAACACCTCAAATAAGACCACAAAACCAATGTAAAATGATATTTAATAATGTAACACAAAATTCTTACAAATACAACTTTTACAATTCATTCGAATTAATTTTTTTCTTTTATCTTATATACTTCAGTCTTTGGTACAAAGTTTTTATTTTAAATCAAGTTAACAATCAAAAATGAATACCATGTTTACATTCTTTACAAAATATTCATTGAATATAAATTAATAAATTAATATTAGAAACATAAATAACAAAACATATAATAATAAAATAGAGCAAATAGAAAAATCGTGAGCATCGATGAGCAAAGAGTTTTGAGCTTGTTCGAACAATGCCCACTTTCAAGAAAACATAAATAGTAATAACGTTTGACACACAACATTTTCAAGGATTTTAAGCCCAGCAGCTCTCTCTCTCTTTAGAAAGGAAAGGCGTTATTTCTATTGGCCAAAACTGAGTGACCGTAACCTTTTATAATAGATGCCAATTGTGGCTTGATAATCTTACTTATAAAATTATACATCTACTACTGACAAAATAGTTATCAACTTTGTGGATTGTAACACAAAACCACGATTAAGAACTGCCGGGATGAGAAGCCAACAACAATGCTAGTATTTCCATTGTATTCTGATTTTTCGCTTGGGCTGCGAATCTGAACTAATTTAACAAGAGTTTAGAAAGTTCGCGAGCTGCAACAAAGCGCCCATTGGAGAGAAAAAAAGAGTCATAACAATAGTAAAACCAAGATAACACACGTGACATCACGCAAACTCATATAAAAACTTGCATGTACACAGCCTTCTTTAGAGGTTTTGACGTAGCCAAAATAAATTTAAAAAAGGGGGGTAGGAAGCCGTAACAGGAAGGCCACCAAATCTTTCTAAAAACGTATTTAATATAGCCATATAAAATTTAAATAAGGGCATCTAGATACTATAATGGAACTCTAGATTTGATTCATTCCTCGTGTCGATTCTCGTGTGGTGGTATTATATTTATATAACTTATATTTTAATTACAATAAGTGCACGGCAATAATTCGTATTAGAAATTTTCAACAAAATGTGAAACAAAAAAATAGATTGTTACCTAAGATTTTGGAACAAAATAGGAGTTAGGCTTAACATGATTATAATAAGAGAATTCTTCTTTTATGTCACCGTGCTAATATATAATCAAATTGTTTGAAGAGTTTCCAATAGTTTCCTAAGAGGGGCTTTCAGTTACGTTTTGGCTACGTTAGTGTTTTAACATTCATCAACACATGGACACGGACCTCATCCTGTTTTGGAACACATCGTGGAACCCCTTGGTGCCATCGGGCCCTCTGGGCATGCGGACCACGTTATTTGGCAGGTGCGAGACGCCGCTGTTGCTGCGAGGTCTCGTCGTCAGCTGGATAACGCTACTGCTGCGAGGGCGGGAAGGGGCGGAGGAGCCGCTTTCTGAGCCTGAAGACACACGTCGACCCATGTTGAACGAGCCGCCACTGTCGGAGCCAGAGGAGATGCGCCTCTGCAGCCAGGGTGAACAGTTGGGCTCGGAGGCGCGGTGGGTCAACCTCAGGTGCGCGGGCGTAGGAGGGAGTTGTTTGACAGGGGTAGTTGGGGGCTGCTGGTTGTACCTGTTGTTGGTGTTGGATTGTTGGGACAGCTTGTTGTTGTTCTCAGATTGTCTGCTTGCAGGAATGTATCTAGCACGGGGTCTGAACTCGGTCTCCGCCTCTGAGCCACTATAGCAGGAGGAAGAGTACTCCAAATCTTGCTGCAACCTCGCCGCCGCGGTCTTCTTTGTCTGGGCAGTTCGTTTCTTGCGCTCCGGTGTCGCGGCGAGCTCGATCACACGGAGGCCCTGAGAAAAGCCTTTCCAGCCCGGCTTGCCGGACATAGCTTCGCGGGCTGACTCGGCCCGCTCGAACTCTACGAGGGCGCAAACGACGCCATTAAGTTCAGGCCTCTTTGCCACGAAATTCCGGACGTCGGCGGGCACCGGATTCCCAGGTCGCAGGATTCGGATAAGTGCGATATCACCAAAGCAAGAGAACAGGTCGGCGACGTGTTCGATAGTTGGTTTGTCGTGAGGCAGATGCGCTGCAACGACGGTACGAGACGGCGTCGTCTCGTCGTATTGAGGTAGAGGATCTGTTCTTCTCAACTTAGTACCCACATCGTTGATCTGCAGTTTGGAGGATCGCGACAATGCAGAGGCCACCACCCTCCAGTCTTTCGCCAAGTGCTTTACCCTCTTGAAACTAGAGATTAGCTTGAGAGACACGTAGCCTTCCTTGTTGCGTTTCACATGTTTCAGAAGGAAAGCATCCTTCGTAATGTTTACGTCAGAGAAGTAGAACTCCACTTGAGTCACTATCCTAGCAGCGAGTTCCTCGTCCGGAGGTATGAACGGTGGTTCCTGTTCGGCTACCTCACAGCCGGAGTCTTTCCCGTTGGTGGACCCGTCTCGGAACCGCAGTCGGACATGTCAGCCAGGTGGGCGCCTTCGTCGGCGGACGTCAGGGGTGCCCGTTCCGCATCCTTGTCGTAGGATACCGATATGTCACTATCCGTGGAGGATATACTGTCCCTCGTATCGGAGTGCTTCATCGGGGGACGGGAGAACACGAGCCCTCCCAGTTCGTCGATCTCCTCTTCCAGAAGTTGAGCGTCTTCCGTCGGTGCAGGCATCTTGGAAATGAAGAATTGTTGTACGTTCAAGAGTTTTTGACTAGAATTTCACACACCCATACACACTCACGGATTGTAAAGGCACTCACGATCACTCGTTGACTTGCGCACAATAGTGAAAAGAGAACACGGACTCACGCGCCGCTGGTAACTGGAAAGTATCACAAATAGTGGCTAGCTGGTTTGAAAGTGGAACAACTCAGAGCTCCGACTTACACGAGCTTATCCAAGCCACTGCAAGAGTAGAGACCTCGCCGCGCGCTTATAAGCCTTCCGCCACGGTCACCACACACATGCGCCCCGCTCATCCGCACCAAACACATAACACACGCTAATCAATAATCGATATCGTCTGTTCCTGAGATCACACCACTCGGCCCTTCTGTCCTTTGGATGTGACATTGCAGACACTTACATCCCCCACCTCCTCACGGGGGAGGCGACACCTCACACACCTCACGTAGATGATGACGGAAGACACATCAAGTATCTGAAACCCGTATCAGTGTGCACGTGGGCTAAGACGTCGACTATGTCTGTTCTGATGATTTAATACCAGGGGGTTTGGGGATCGAGTCCCGGCCGGATGTACTGAAGGTAACTTTACTTGAATGGCATTTCTCTCTCTCTCCACGAAAACGGTGGTACATTTCCTCCAAGTTTTACCTTCATAATACTACCCTTAAGTGTAAAAATACGGTTAACCGGGATGAGTAGTAATACGTACAATGAAATCCTTTGATTGTGTAAAATAATTATTCATTCGGTATTATCAAATTGGTTAGATATTTAAAAGACCTGATAAATTTAGGGACGCAAAGTTTTTTGAATCGTAAATTACTTTAGTTTACTATTTTTACATTAATTACTGTCCAACACCCTAGCTCAGTTGGCAGTGTGTTTGTCTACTGAGCTATTGGCCCTAGGTTCGATTCCTGGCATGGCCGAAACAATTATCAATGGTGATATGTGGGTCTACACTTTCATAGTGATGAATTATCGGCCTGGGGCTAGGTGTTGTGTCGTTTATAGATTTAAGTTAGTTTATAAGCTGTGTTTTGACATAATCATACGGCTCAGAAAATCCTCGTTAAATACCTCAAATAAATAAATAAAAATATTTTTTAACTTATTTTAAAGTTTCATGATTAAAAAACACACAAAGGTAATTCAAAATTTTAATTTGTGTTTCATAATGTGCATTGCATTCCTAACAATTTTGTTCAAATAAAAAGCAATGCCACATGGAGCGAGGGGAGGAGATATTTTGGGGGCTCAACCCCCTCCCCCTCGAAAGTTGACAATCAAAATTAATACTGCCTTATTTACGATTTAAACAAAACAACAAAATACGAGTGGGCCTATAGGTTTTCTAATGTTTAAGTACATTTTTAAAAATAGTTTTTGATTGTGTTCATTAGACAGGCAAAGGACAAAATATTGACAAAATAAGAAGGAAGTATGAATGAATGTGGGGATAGTTGTGGAAGCAGGTGAGTATTTGAGATTAGGAAACAAAACATTTTAACTGGAAACTATTAGAATGGTAGTTTCAATAACACGTCGCAAATGTGTCACCAAATGATTGAGAATGATATGGTGGGATAAGATAAGGGGGAGGGGCTCTAGCTATTAGCCCCCTCAAACAGATTGCAGTAAAATATAATAGCCAAAGTCTTCAATACATTTGATCAAATTGGAAATACCTTTATTTGAAAAGTGTACAATTTTGGACTATGATGACCTTTCCTCACAACACAAATTTTTAAAGCTCTGGCTTTATTAGAGAAAAACGAAATCATCTTTAAAATTATCCATGTTTAAATCCCACTCCCCGGTTCTGCTAACAATGGGTGTGCCTTTGTTTAGTAAGTGCTCAACGTAAATTTTTGGACTTGGTGGGAGGACGCACATGTAAGTTTGTAAATATTAAACAAATTTAAAGCACTTGAGGTATTTAGTCTCTACCGTTAATCACAATAAAAACTAACTCCAGATAGCTTCTTAAGGTATTTAATATTCGTTATTTTTCTTTGACTGTGGCCGTTGGAGGGGCTGTGCCCAAACCCCCTGAAATGTTGGTATAGCTATGGCCTTGTACCAAAGATCAAAAAAGGTTTTTAAAATGTTACTATTACTAAAAGCATTTATATATAATAGGACTGCTTATGCTATAAAACAGCTTTCAAAATAATCTCCGACTTCACAACATGATAACTCAATTTCAACAACCGCCCCCCTTCCCCTTCCACCCCGGGATTCAAAGCACAAACGAATGTGTTGGGGCAAAACATATTTTAAGCCTCATAGATTTAAATGGGACACATTCTCTATTTAAACTTATATGAAATCCATAAATCTAGCTATAAAAAATAAATAGCATATTCTTAGATATTAGATATCCTCAAGGTCTTGAATGACTATAAAATCAACTTGTAGTTCTAGAGGTAAACTACCAGAAATCACTTCCAACGTGTATTTACATAAAATGAGGGTTATCATGTTTTATTCCTGACCCCATCAATTTCTCAACTGGATCTGGTTAATGTCTTAAGATGTCTTAAGGTTAACGACCTAAAGGTGTTCAAGAGTGTTTTTATTTGTTATTAAAAATAAATGTGTTGGTAAACCACTAAACCACTCTTTGTTCTAAAATAAAAATTATTCAGGAACTCACATAATATTTTAATTGTTATAAAAACCACCTTAATATATTTTTTAGCATCGTGTCTTACTACCCGTTCGGGCTATAAGCATATATTATCTTTCGCTAGTGGATTAGAGATTAGTAAAATATAATTTTAAAGGAAATGTACCCTTATTTACGTGGGGAGGGTGTAGGAGTGGGAAACAATTTAAGAAAAAACAACTTCACTACACCTGATCGGAATTCGAACCCTGAAATTCCCATCACCTGTAATCCAGTTTAACAAGCGAGAGCGATGGGTTAAGTCACCGAAGGTTTTTACTAATAAATCACAAGAACGCAAATAAATAATATTTTAAATGGCAATGAAAATAATAGAGAATGTTCCTAATAGGGTTCATTTTATAACAAAGGCTTTTTGGTTAAGATGGGATGTGGGGGAAGCGAGAAAAATGCAGTGTTATTGCAGTTTTAATAGCAAAACCTTTTCTTTTACAAAATAAATCAAATATTGCTCTAGTAGAGGCAGAGTGTTTAATTTTCTTCACACATTGATATCAACATGTGTTGAATATCCGTAATGAGAATAGCGTCATTAGATGGCAAACCTTTTAAATGAAGAGAACTGCATAAACACTGCGCTTTTCTCTCGTGCCCTAAAGTCCAACCTTAATCCAAAGTTAACAACATGGTTAATCTCCCTTAACAAAAAGTTTATTAATCTAAAAATCACTTGGACACCCCCAGTAGCCGACAGTGGCCGAGGATTTGAATTAAATCAACCCCACGATGACAAATGTTCAAACTCTCATCTTCTGCCTCCGATTAAAGAAGGAAGCGAAACCACACTATTTGAAAGCAATGCTCAACTGGTTTGATCATACTGCTGTTAGAGTTGTTTTATTTAAAGAGCACTTTCTAACCACATCCACAGTACTTGACATGGCTTAGAAATTAACCTGATCTAACTGCTAGAGTAAGAGATATTGATATCGACTCATGAGGTCAGGGTTCAAATCTCGGTCGAGTGATACGTGCGTGGCCTTACCATACATTATTCAGGCAAATTCTGATTCATTTTTCCTATAATTTGTATTTATTAGCCTAGTTTTTACGTGCAACTCGTTTTATTACTCGTTCTGTCTATTTGAATATTTACACTAATGGGGTAGGAAGGAGGAAGGTAGAATTTAGAAGATATGTTCCTATACTTGCGCGGAAAGAGGGTTTAGGAAAGCATCAAGAAAATAGTATTTAAGAACACCTGGCCAGATTTCAAAACCTCCACTTCTGAGTCATTAGCAAACTAAACCAGATGAGGCAAATGTGTTATGGGTGCCCACCGAAGCGAGTTTTTTTTAAAAAATTTTTTAGGGGTTTGAGTATATATAAAAAAAATTAATGTGGCTGAGAATATATAGATCAGGACAATAGCGCTGAAAATTGCAATATACCCAACTGGGTAAAATAGATGTAGCACACACTAGTTCTCACATAGTTTATGGAATCATCCTACACCACACACACACACACACACACACACACACAGATATATATATATCCGAGTATCCGACATAAACGGAACCAATAGGTGGTAGAATAACAAGGAAACAATGGCAGGGGCTGAACGTAACAAATCAAAATTAAATGGTAGTACAGAATACATATGAAATGAGGTTTATTAGTAATTACTATATAGTAGGGGTCGGCAACCTATCGTACGCGTGCCAAGAGTGGTACGTGGAACGTTTTTCAATGCCAAGTTGAGCTATTTGAATGAAAATAATATAAAACCTTTATTTTAATTAAAATAAATAAGTAATAACTTTAATAGCAACTTGTTCTATAGTTAAATTATTCAATTGTTTTGTTCCATAATTTCAAAATAATGTTTTCAGAACTTAAATTTTGTTGACCACATCTACAACTTTTGTATTTATTCTGATTACTATTGCAATATTAAATATTCAAGAAACAGTAGTTATTTAATGCATTTGATTTAGAAACATGTTGTCACAACTACATTTTACAATATCAATTTGAATTTGTTTTAATAGTTGTACTAGTTAACTAGTATACAAATATATACAATTTGGGTGGGCTTAGGCTGGTTGGCACGCTGAGTTAATTTGCAATATGACTTCGACACACCACTACGAAAAGGTTGCCGATCTATGCTCTATCTATAATATAAACTATACAATACATTTCAAAACTATAATTTTATTCATGTAAACAGAACAATGGATTTTAAATTTATTATATGTAACTTCTATCATATATTATGCCATATGCAACTTTTATCATACGTTCATATGTACTATATATAATATATTTGCATTTGTTTGCATTATATATATATATATAATAGAGATGAAAAAATCACTGTTTAAGAAATTAGTAATTAAAGTTTGCTTCCCAAATTTGTTTCTCTTCCTTGCAATGAGGTTACGGCAGCGTATTAATAACGTTACATCAATTGCACGTTATATGGACATGTCGGATATAACGTAATGTCGAATAGTTGGAACTCTAATATATATGTATATAAGTTCATATCTTAACCTGAAGTAAAAGGAATGGGATATTAAACGTGATTTATCTCTCCTATCAAATACGAGTGCACCTTCTCTAAACATCATCTCAACTCCTTGAGTTAAATCGTTAATAACTATGGCGTTTAAATAAACTGGATCTACACAGCAATGCTTAGGTATGTCAGACTCCACCGGTATTTGAACCCGGATATCTTACAGCTCCACTTGACTTCCCCAGCTACGGAGTATGGACGATGTAGTTCAAGTTCAATGGTAATCATTGTATGACCCAGTGCTAGAAGTGGGCGGAAACGGAGTTCTGGCGGCTAAGAAATCACGGTGCAACGCTTCCGGAAGTGGGTGGGATAAGATGGCGTGTTGATAAATATACAACAAATCTGACGTTGGGAGAGCATTCAAGGCATGATAGTCTGGGGCTGATTAAAAAAAACTAAGGTCACCACCTATATATTTTTTTATGGTTATAGTAGTTTTGCATGAAACTTCAAAACAACTAAAATTAGTAGTTGTGTGAACAGTCAAATTTATCTCCATTCAAAAAACGCCAAGTACATTATGTTAAGAATTGTGTCTTGTTATTATCGTTACTTTTCTCTCTGTATTTAAAGTTGAAATACTTGTTATAATTTATCCTTGGATTTGAAGACGATAATTTTCCTTGGTAGCAATCATGAACACAAAACAAATTTACATAATCAAAGGCACATTAGCTTAAAGCCACTTTTCATGTGGCTTAAGATGCCAGTCTCACAATATCTGTGTTTAAAAATAAAATAAAAATGAATACTTCATTTTGTCTATACTTAAAGAATGTTCTTGCCAAATTTCGTTAAAATATATCCACGCATTTGGCAGTAATCACGGAACAAACAGACAAATAAATTGCCAAACAGGTCAGTTAGAATCATCAATAATCCCAGACTATCTTTAATCTTCCTCTTGTATAACCTTGTTAAAATTTCCGGGGACGCCGATGACTCCCCTCCGAGGGTTGACTCGCCAGGTGACCTTCACCACTGAGGAGAGCTCTCATCCAAGCTTTAGAAGTTGCGCAACCATTATTGAAAAACTATTTCGAATTTAGACTGTGCCGGAACTTAAAGTATTCGCGTGGTGTGATAGCATTTGGGGTGCGAGAGATCTATAGCTCACTATAGGTGCACCCCCAGGTACAACGATGCAACCTACCCCTAAGTATTATAATCATATCACCTTTGGAAGACGCTTTTAGAAGTTTTAAAATAACGAATGTAGAGAAGCCTACACTAGCAAATGAGCACTACGTTAATTTTACATTTGTAAAAATTATTACTATTATTATTACTAAAGATAATAGATGAGTTGACACAAAATCAGCCTTTAGCATCATATACAAGAATAATAACGTTAACCTAACGGCATAAAAGAGGAAATAATCGCATGTGAGAGGTCAGGTAAGACCTCGTGAAGTGCAAAGTACAAAATTAAAAAAATGGTACCAGGCGCGAGACTATTAAAGAAGAAAACCCAAAAACCCTTTAGCCCTTTCTTACTCCCATCAACAAGGTAATTGATCCTTTCTCCAGAGCCGCATTGGGGGACACTTCAAGCTCTTCTAGTCTAACTTGCCGGTAGCGAAGGGGTTAAGGGTCTCTCCTCTGTCTTCCCGTGAATTCCTATACCTTTTCTCTAAATTATACTTTTATCATCCTTACCCCATGAGTGTAAGTAAATTAAAATAGCTCGGATGGGTAGCAAGACGGGGTGAACAAAATTTCTCGAGGAGGAGGGTAGGGTAGAACTATTACTCTTTGTCAAAAGTGACCAAATTGAAACCCATGGTTTGGCGTTTAAATATATAAAAATAGATTTAGTGACATTTTGAACTGTCAGTTAAGTTTTTACACATACTTTTTTTTCTCCCAGTTGCATCTTCTTAACTAATGGGGCTGTAGCCCCCTCTCCCTTTTCAGCCACGAAATAAAAGTGTTTTTGGAAAATAGATTAAAAATGTAAATAATTTATAATAATAAAAATATATATTAAATTTTCGTTATTTTACATAAATAATTATAATAAATCATAATTATCTTAACAATACTAGCGATGTGATTCTATGAAGAAGAATTATCTAAATAAGGTGCATTCGAGGATAGCCCATGTCTTACGACTCGCGTGACCTTCAGTTTAATTTTCGTACACAGACACAGTGTGATATTTTTCATCCCATGTTAAAAAAATAACCACACATGTAATAATATAAAGCAAAACTTCAAATCTTTCAAAACCTTTAAGATAAATACCTGGATACGGCCCTCACTAAATCGAATCCTTGTTTGTTGTCTCAACAAGACTACCATAGTATGGTTGATTTGTTCACGAGTTATAGTTTGCTGTTACAAACCTTTATTCTTATTTAATGAACAAAGTAAATAATTTATGACTACAGTGGCGTAGTTGGCAAACGCGCTTGTCGTGTTGAGTTCGACTGCTGAGGACGGGGAGATCGAAGTTCGAATCTCAGTCGGGTGAACTGGGGGTGGTTTTTCCTAAATTGTTTTCCACTCTCCTTTCACGCAAATGCGGGTTCACTACCTCTAATTCAACCTTCCCAATTCCTAATCCATTAGCGTAATTAGTACTTAAAGCGTATAATCCGAATGGGTAGTAAGACGTGGTGCTAAATATTATTAGACTATTATTATTATTATTATTATTATTATTATTATTATTATTACTACAGCCCAATTTTCAGTGAAAGAGCTGGCAGATAGAAATGCTACTGTCTCACTTGTTATGAATACCTACTCGTATAAAATAGCCATAGTCTTAATTTTTTGTTAGCTCTGTGTCTTACTACCCGTTCGGGCTATACGCCCATATACTAATTACACTAATGTGTTAAGGATTAGGACGATTAATTTGAGAGGAATTGTACTTGCATTGGGCTGGAGAGAGAGAGTGTGGAAAATTATCTAGTAAAAACTATCCTCCTGAGCCCCAACCAGGATTTGAACCTTGATCTCCACGTAATCAGAAGGCCAGTCTAACACGAGAGTTACCAGGAATTCACATGTTGGCCAATAAAACAAGCGCAGAATAGAAACGGGGTCACGTGACGAGATCTAAGCCACTCAAAAGATCTCCTCGTCGACGTGAGCTGTTCTACTAAGTTCATCTCATATCCACTTCATCCTCTCTGCCCGAAATATTTCGGCAAGAGCCAATCAAATCTCTGCGCATTTGATAACGCATGCGCTGTACAACCAGAATCAAACAGACAGCTTTGTTTGCCGTTATGAGGAGATTAGAAATAACCTGTTAATGTAAAACGTATGTTGGATTGTACCACGACACAGCGTTATAATTTGAAAACATCCATCGGGAGAATGATCTAAGATATATATTTATCCATTAGAAGATAGATATGTTAATAACCAGCTGTTTAAGTTAGCGTTGCAATGTATCATGTGTGCAGCGAGTGGATTGCTGCGCTAATCAAGCAGATATGTTCTCTATTTTCGGCGAACGTGTGTATCAAGATTTATGGCTAGAACCTTGTATGTGGCCTAGGACCATTCGGCCACTGAAGCGGTTATAATATGATCGTTTTCTGAAGTCGTATTGACCAAGTTTTTTTGATTATTTCTTTGTTGTGGTCACGTATTGATGTTTTAGACTTGTAATCATGTAATGAATGCCTTCCATTCTTGTTCCTATGTCAACTCCATTTATTTAAGAGTCCCTATTTAAGAGCCCATCTCACCCGTCGGATAACACCTAACATAGGTAGAAAATACCACTCAAACCAGACGTAGCATCATGGTGAGAATTTCCAATTAAACAATTTGGAATTAAAACTAGAGAAAACGTTTTACCATATTCTAAAGAATAAAACAAAACTTAAAAATAGATATTTCAAAAGTAAAAATTTATTTAACTAATCCCAATTTCGCTGCTGTCAAATGATGAGTAGCTTTGATAAGTTTTCTTGTTGAAGCTTAACCATGTATATAGTTTCCCAGCTGATCGGTCCTAGGACGAGATTATAATGGGACTGCGTGGTTAGTTTAGATATTGACTGTAAGATGTTGCGATTAGGAACTAGGTGTGATATTGACAACACCTTTGACAGTACACGAGTTTAATGTCCAAAGGAATTAACACAAAACTATTTTATATGATCCTATACATAATATATAGACAGGTAAACGTAGTTTTAGAACAACCTCGTGGTTAAGTGCCCAGAGCTCTTGGTTGCTGACCTAGAGGCCCCAGGTTTGATTATCGACTCATACCGGGGAATTTTTCTCAAAAGGGGAATAATTACCATGGTCACCAGGGTTTAGTTAGGTTAAGATCTTCATTGGCTTTACCTCGTCATAATTGCTATTATCTTCATTTCATCTCATCAGGACATGGAAAGAGCCTCCATGGAAAGGATGTACTATTAGTACATTCGGGCATCTCCTTGGCAACGGTACTATAATCTGGATAATCTTTCCACAAACTGGGCTACAAATTGATGTAGCCCAGTCACATTATTATTACTATTATTATTAACATAGTTTAAGAGTTGAAATGTTCCACTCTTAAAAGTTTAAAAAAAACTTATTGATCATTAAAGACGTAAATGCCCGTTAAATGAGAGGTAATTAGTACAGGAGAGTAGAATGTGTATTTGTGGATCGAAGGCTGTAATTTAGGGGGTTACAGCACACGTTGTATTGGAATGCTTATTTTACTCTTCCCCTGTTTGTTCTCTTACTGCCAGACAGTTTCTCCTTGGAACATTATACACCCACTTATTTTACAGGCGTGAAATGGAAGGGGACGCGAGAAAAAGACAGTATTTATTTTGTGTAATTTTTATGGCCATATTTTTTTGACAAAAATTAAAATATTGCTCCAGTAGAAACATCGAGTTTAATTTTCTTCACATGGTGACCTCAAAATTTCTTGAATATCTGTCAAGGGTGTCCTGGAATTTAATGACAGATTTTTCTCTTCGTTTAAAAAGTTTGTTGTCTAATGCCGCTATGCTCACGATAGATATTCAACCATTATTGTTGATATCAACATGTGTATAAAATTAATTTCAATGTTTCTACTGGAGCAATATTTTATTTATCTTAGCCAAAAAATGTTTTTTTATAAAATTGCAAAAAAACACTGGCCTTTTCTTGTGCTCCCCACATCTTCACCTTAAATCGAGTCCTAACCGCTTCGGTAGCCGCATGGTCAAAGTCGTCATTCTTGCAATAGACTAGACTGCTGATAACGGGGCGATTATGTTTCAATCCCGGTCAGGTATAATGAGGGTGATTTTGTCATAAATGGTTTCACACTCTCCCCACAAATACGGGTACATTTCCTCTAAATTAAATCTCAATCATCCTTAACACGTTAGCGTAATTAGTACATAGGAGTACAGCCCGAATGGGTGGTAAGACGTGATGCTTAGAAAGAGAAAAAATATATTATATTCCTGGCGAAATGTGTAATGGTACGCTGCGCATGCGCGCTACTGTGCTGTTACAGCACCTTCACTCGCCCGCCATTGATGGCCGACTGGTCTGTGCAGAGTTTATCAGACCTTGTCCCAGTTCATCAACTCACCTGAGGTTCCGTGAAGGAAGTCGTCTGCCAGGTCCACTTGTACGGGTGCGGTGTCCGACGTGCCGACTAGGCAGACTATTGACTCGAGAGCAGCTGGCCAAGAAATACCCATCTTGTGGTGTTCTTATTACTACATTCAGCAACATGGCTACTACCCATTTTGGTGGTCGAATTAACCAAGGCGTTACTCTCACAATGGACTGCATTGCTGATTGGATTATGAATCTCAATCGAGTGTATTCTGAGTGGTTTTTTTTCCCTAAATGGTTTTCCACTCTCTCTCCACGAAAATGTGGGTACACATCCTTTAAATTCAACCTTAATCCTCCCTGTAATACAACACTCAAACGGGAACGGGTAGTAAAACATGATGCCTAAAAAAATGGCTGTTTAAGAGCACCGTCATTTTGGAGGGACACAATATAACTATACTGCAACATTTATTATGGGATGGATGAAAGCAACGCTATAGATGCAATTAAGTATATATGATGAATTCATCCCACAAGCATCATTGCCTTTTATGTATATTTAATATTAAAGCATTGTTTATTTCCCTCTTGATTCGCTTGGAGTGTACACAGTATTTGTAGTATTGGCAGCATAATACCACAACAGATTCACCGGTGGCTGTGATATCAATGATAGTGCTTAGTAGCCGATGATATTCACACGTCCATCACAGACTCTGCCTTAAACTATGAGTAAATAATGACCCTGAGAACAGGACGATCCTTAGATAGCTCGGTAGTAAAGCAATGGCGTGCTAAGCCAAATGTCCCGAGTTCAACTCCCGTGTTAATGTGTAATTTGTCAATTTGTTCGATTTATTATAAGGATGGCAGCTTTGAATTATAAAAATTATTCAACAGTTCTCAATCATCTTGGAATAATAATAATAATAATATTTAGCACCGCGTCTTACTACCCATTCGGGTTATACGCTTCATCTTGGAAAAAAAAAAAAGTTGTAACTTTCTGGTACACTCCATATTACTATCCGTTCAGGATATCCCCATATTTACACTAATAAGATAGGCATGAGGGAGGTATAATTGGAAGAAAATGTATTCACTTATCAGTATCAGATGATTATGACATATATTTTAGTTTCATCTCAAATTTAATGCTTAATGAACTCTACACTTTTTTTATTCTGCCTTTACTTCAATTATATACCTTTTACTTAGCATTAAAGTGCATGTTTTGAGCAGTTTTCAATTTTAGGTCAAATTTCCACAATTTGGGGAGCATAAAGTCATATTTTGATCAAAGCTACTTGATCAACTGATATTTCCCAAATTCTCTCGTGCTTCACATTTTGTGTTGTAAAGGCTCTCCTAGCTATCTTTAGCACATTTATGTGGATTAGCTGCGAGCTTGTCAGATCACTAATTAAAGATGTGTCGGCTAATTTCTTTTACTGCAGGCTACTTCTTTGATTTGAGGTATATTTTAATAATATTAATCATCATTAACATACATTTAGGGCAAATTTATTGATTTTTCGATCATATATTAGTATTTTTAAGGGCATATTTGAATGCATATTTCACGATTCTCAAGGTCATAAATATCCGAGCCTGATGCCGGATTCACACATGAAGCTACGTTATGCTATACCACGCTATACTATGTTTTAAGATCGCTAGCCAAGTATTTAAACGAACACGTTCACACATCACGTTATGCTACGCCGTGCTAAGCTACGCTACGCGAGCGAAATCGCGGACCGGGAGATTTTTACATCTCGCTCGCGTTACGTTTTGTGCTGCACATGCGCACAACGGACAGACCCACAAAATACCATGTTGTCTTGAAGACTTTAAATACTAAACCTTTCAAAGTAGCGTAGTACAGCTCATTGTGTGAAACACACGAGAAAAAATGTCGCACAGCGTAGCATAGCATAGTATAGTGTAGCTTTATGTGTGAATCCAGCTAAAGGTATATTTCTCTCTCTATATAAAAGCGAAAGCCCTGACTGACTGACTCATCACTAATTCTCACACTTTTCACGCAGCTAGAGGGCTGGCACAGGTGTTCCTTATAAGCTAATTAGGAAAAGTAAATATGTTTCATTCCGATGTTTTTTTGATTAAAAGGTTGAAATTGGGGTAACTACCCTAATCAACACCATTGTTTATAAACAATTTTTAAGCATTTAGAGGGTAATAATCCGATAAGTTTGTTCTAATAATGCCTTCAATAAAAATATAACAACTATTGAAGTTATACTTCTTTAGGCGCGTTATGAAAAAATTATGAGAGTGAGATTTTAAGATGCGCGTGCATCACTGTAACACAAAAGTAACAGGTTGAAGCTAAACCGCTCATTAAGTCTCGAAAAAAAAAAGCTACCAACAAAATAGAAATAGAATCTCTGTTAGTCGCGCATGTTGGTACGCTCATAGAGAAATGTATACTATGTTATTCCTTTCTCTATGGTACGCTCGTCGCCTCTGATCACTGTTTTCATATCTATAATATTTATCCACATGTTTCTAGTTTCTACATTCACAACACGTGTTTTAGTTTCATACAAGTGCGAATTATATATGTGCTAATAAATTATATTCAGTAGTGATTTAAATTGAATATTTTGATTAATATTATTTACTATTCGTAAATATTAGTGAAAAAAATTGTGCTTATAGACTTTTTCAAGTGCTCCAATATAATTGAGGTTAACTATCCGTATGTATTATTTATTGATATAAAATAAAATATTATTATTTAACATAATTAATACTAAATATTATTAAATTATGATTGTTAAATATTTATTACTGGTTATTTTCATTTTATTGTAATTAATTATTTGCACGCAATTAAAAACTATTTTTAATGATGCCAAAGAAGTATAACTTCTCACGCGCGTACATAAGTACACACACCCATTTTTTTTAACCCCGTAGACGCTTATAAGAGGTGGAATAAAATGAAGAAAGACAATTAATTAAATTATACGGTGACCTGGCGGTCTAGGGGTAAGGTGTCGGACTTCTGTGCTGGTGTCCGGGGTTCAATCCTCGGCCCCGTCACAAATTTATCTGATTACCAAACCCTTCCTTCATCTCTGACAAGACATCTTGTGAATGTGGAGAATGCCAGGCCTCCGCCGTGGTTCGGATTCCACGTTAAACTGTAGGTCCTTCATTTCATCTCACAATCACTCTACCATTACACATTAGCGTAAGTGCGTATAACCCGAACGGGTAGTAAGACGCGATGCTAATAATAATAATAATAATAATAATAATAATATGATATTTAATTACGTTTTAATATGCAACTCTAAGAGATGGTAAAGTCTGTAGTTTATATTTTGCTGAATGTTGTGGTGTTTGTAGTGTATTTGTGAGTGAGAGGGCCAGGCCCGGGGTAGTGTGTGGTGGCGGGGAGTGGTGGTAGGGGCGGGGGGTAGGGGGACCTGTCCAGCCGCACTCAGCTGATAACGCCCGAAGCAGTAGGTTAGGGGGCTTGTTGAAAATAAAACTCCCCATGAGAAACAATACATGGTCACCTCCTCGCGGTGTTTCTTAGGTAGCGCTAAGAACCATGCCATTAAGCTTCAAACAAAAATTCCTTATTTTCACCCAAAAATAAATAATAACACAATATCCCGTGCGAAGAATGAGAATTCAGCTAGTCATTAATATAATCAGTTTTCTAATAACAAGACTAAGGATATGATCTTTACTGTATCTATTTATTTTATATTTTGTAGTACTTGTGACAAGTGTTAGTGGATAAGTTATACACCTTAGTTCAGTTGGTAGCCCGTATGCTTTCTTACATGAGTGTCCCAGGTTCTATAACCGGCAAGGCGTAATAATTTGTCATTGATGAACTTGTGGTTTCCCCTTTATAGTGATGAATTTACGTCTGGGGGAGGGGGGCTGGATCTTGTGTCTGTTCTAGATTTAACTTTGTTTATAAATCATGTGCTGATATAATCAGCCATTTCAGAAAGTGCTCGTTAATTGTCTCCTATTAATAAAGCTTACAGATGGGTTATTCAACCGTAAAAAAGTTAAGAACCTCTGATCTATATTAAAAATACTTATGTTTAATAAGTTCTACAATAAGAGTTATTTAACGGTTTAATCTACTACTATATCCATTACTGTTTACAGCCTTTAGCCTGGGCTAGTTTTTTATTCAAGCAATATTTTTTACACTACCGGCTTGTTAGGCCTGTCGTAGCTTTATATGCATTATAATGCAACTTAAGACTAGGACAGGCACAACATCCAATCCCCACCCATTAATTCATCACTGTGAAAGGGTAAAACCCACATTTCACCAATGTTAAATTATTCGGCCATACCTGGAATCGAGCCTGGGACCCTTAGCTCAGTAGACATACATACTACCGACAGAGCTAATGTGTAGGATCCAAGGATTTACTATATGGTATTCATATACAAATTACATTTTAAGAAAATATACTCTAGTTAGCGTTGAAGGAGGAATGTAAAATCATAGTGATATATCACATGTGGGCATAAAAACTCCCATTTAACCAGACGGGATTTGAACCCTGGCCTCATCACAACCAGACAAGATGAGGTTAACTTCACAACCCACGTAGTCAACGATGCACGTTACATTAAATTGAATTAAACTCACAACATTATTCTAATTAACTTTATATGATACTGTATTTTTTTAATCCTAAACTTAAAATTATACGGCCTTTTATATTCATAAACATAAAAACATGAAAGTCGAACAATATCTTCTCTCCACATGGAAAATATATACATCCTGAAGACATTTAAAAAAAGTACCTGTTGAAAACAATTTATATTTCAGTTTCAACAACAATTTTGAGCTTTAATGCTTTGTGCGAATTCGCTTAAAATGATTTACTATTTATTTAAAAGGAATTGTACTAATCAACGACCATCAGATACTAAAAAAGACATTTAAACAAATACGTATTATTTTATTGTAATTGCCTTATTATTTAAAATAAATTTTAAAAAGTCTCAGAAAGATGTAAAGCATTGAGCTACAGTGGTATTTATTTTAAATAGATTAATAGACTACGGAAAATGTTATATTTCGCACTTGCTGACGTCCATGCATGCAAAAGTACAATGAGTGAAAACCAGTTCAAAATTTTCAACAAAGAATAAATCCCACAAATGTTATCATCTATAGCTAAAACAAATTTTTTATTAATTTGAAAGTTGCAAATGATTAAAAAATCCCCTTTTATTAGGATCCTTACGAACAATTTATTTTAATTGGTTCCACTAGTGAGCAAACTAGAGACTATTATACAGGAGTTAATCATCACCGTGAAACAACGGTTCAGAAACCATGACGTGATTCTTGGGTGGTCATCAACTGTACTGTCTACTGGAAGCAGGATTAGGAGTCTGAGATGTCATCAACTGTACTGTCTACTGGAAGCAGGGTTCATAGTCTGACATGTCATCAACTGTACTGTCTACTGGAAGCAGGGTTCATAGCCTGATATGTCATCAACTGTACTGTCTACTGGAAGCAGGGTTCATAGTCTGATATGTCATCAACTGTACTGTCTACTGGAAGCAGGATTCATAGTCTGACATGTCATCAACTGTACTGTCTACTGGAAGCAGGGTTCATAGTCTGATATGTCATCAACTGTACTGTCTACTGGAAGCAGGGTTCATAGTCTGATATGTCATCAACTGTACTGTCTACTGGAAGCAGGATTCATAGTATGATATGCCCTCAACTGTACTGTCTACTGGAAGCAGGGTTCATAGTCTGATATGTCATCAACTGTACTGTCTACTGGAAGCAGGGTTCATAGTATGATATGCCCTCAACTGTACTGTCTACTGGAAGCAGGGTTCATAGTATGATATGCCCTCAACTGTACTGTCTACTGGAAGCAGGGTTCATAGTCTGACATGTCATCAACTGTACTGTCTACTGGAAGCAGGGTTCATAGTATGATATGCCCTCAACTGTACTGTCTACTGGAAGCAGGGTTCATAGTCTGACATGTCATCAACTGTACTGTCTACTGGAAGCAGGGTTCATAGTATGATATGCCCTCAACTGTACTGTCTACTGGAAGCAGGGTTCATAGTCTGACATGTCATCAACTGTACTGTCTACTGGAAGCAGGGTTCATAGTATGATATGCCCTCAACTGTACTGTCTACTGGAAGCAGGGTTCATAGTCTGACATGTCATCAACTGTACTGTCTACTGGAAGCAGGGTTCATAGTATGATATGCCCTCAACTGTACTGTCTACTGGAAGCAGGGTTCATAGTCTGACATGTCATCAACTGTACTGTCTACTGGAAGCAGGGTTCATAGTATGATATGCCCTCAACTGTACTGTCTACTGGAAGCAGGATGCGAGATATGTTGTATTGTCATCTACACCTACACCAGTATGGTTCAACTTTTGATGAGTCGCAGACCCCTCTCCTTATTGCAAAAAGAATGGTGGACCACATAATAAAATTAATTATAATTTTAATAAACAAGTTAACTATTTTTTACATTATGCTTGTATTATTATATTATTTATGACTCTACCAATATAAACTTTGTTAGTGAAATGACCGAACTGTTAGTGTGACGCAAATTTGTCTATATTGCTATACTTGTTTATATTATTTATTTTAAAACCCGTTGATATTGGCGGGCTAGAAGAAAACAGACCATGGGTTGGACAGCTCTTTTCTACACTGTCAACTGGAAGCATAAAGGGTTGTTGGGAGCGTTACTTAAATTATTCGGGGAGAAATCACGGCACAACTAATAATATTTTGTATTTAAATTAGATAGAACCATTATTTATCGGACTCAGATATGATCAATACCTTTGGGAGTTTTTTCTTATCTCAATATTCTACCGACAATCTCAAAGATACTTTGATTCAAATAATCATGGTGTTGAAATGTAGAATTTACTTGTTTGTGAAAGCAGGCGGTTTACGGAGCTCCAAATCTTGAATAGCCCCACTTAATAAAAATATATTAAAAAAAAAATTCTTAGTCTTATCTAGTGTACAAACTTCTCCAAATAATTGTTTTACAGTATTTTCTCTACCCTATTCTATGTGACACTTGTTTGAAAGTGTTACTTTATTTGGAAAGTGTGAGCTAAGTTTGGTGAAACATCGCAGGTTGGTTTACATGGTTCTTGGGACTGACTTTAGTATCGGAGGTGCGGGTTCTTCTAGGACATTAACGGGCATCGTGGTCAGTGGACCTGGCTACGAACCTAAGGGTCCCGGGTTTGATTCCTGGCTGGCATCTTGGGTATTTTTTTCCCGAAATGGGGAACTATCCCAACGGTCACCTGGTTTTGGTTAGTTAGTCTTAAGTTAGGTTTAAGTGTTTCCACCATTTCCACACCCTCATTTTTACTATCAACATCTGCTCATCTGGACATGGAACTAAGCTCCACGGAAAGGATGTACGATTATCACATTAGGGCGCCCCCTGGGTAACCGTACATTTGTACTAATTAATCTTACCAGTACTGAGTTACTAGTGTAATAATAATAATAATAATATAATAATAATAATATTTAGCACCGCGTCTTACTACCCGTTCGGGTTATACGCTTTAAGTACTAATTACTCTAATGGATTAGGAATTAGGAAGGTTTAATTAGAAGAAGTGAACCCGCATTTGCGTGGAGGGAGAGTGGAAAACCATTTAGGAAAAACTACCCCCAGTTCACCCGACCGAGATTCGAACCTCGATCTCCCCGTCCTCAGCAGTCGAGCTCAACACGACTAGCGCGTTAGCCAACTACGCCACCGAGGCGGGTGGGTTACTAGGGATGTAGCCCAGACGTGCAATATATAATATTGGGAACATTGATTTTTACATTGTTGTTTTCCACTTTCCTCCTAGAAAAATTCCGGTTAAGTTCCTCAAATCCTCCTCAATCTTTTCCTCTTACATTATCTAGTCACTGATAACCTTGAGCTGATCTTCTTAAATAACAAATGTAAACACTTTTGTTTTTAATCTCTGGGATAAGTCATATCTCCTTTAAAAAGCGTAGTGATATATTCATTTATGTAATATCATTGAGACCTTTTGAAAACGTGCTAGGGATTTTAAACGCAAGGACGTGTGACACCTTTTAATTAGCTTTTTTTTCCTATGAAATCTAAACACATTAATAAATTCATTTATTACGTTTAAAATATTTTTTTTGTGGGCGTTTATCACATCTGGGCCTAACAGAATAATCGCAAATTTCACAAAGAGTGTAGGGATGAGAACCGTATAATGTAGAGTAAATGAGCCCGCATTTATTTGGAAACAGAAGGGGGAATAATTTAATACGAAAACAGCTCATTACTTCCATCTGTTATTTAAAGTACAACCTTCTTGTCACCGATAAGTCAGACTAGACTATACTGACGTCCTTACCATCACGTCCACCAATGTAGACTAAGATAATTAATATTTATAATAAACATATGGGTTGCGCAAACAAATGATATATTATTATTATTTTCTGTATTAGGACGGTTAAAGAGTTCTCTTTAAGTTCTTCCGAAGATATTATCTAAATACAAAACTTAAAAACTAATTTAGCTACAAAGGGAAGTACGCCTAATACAGTCCTATGTTCACAGGAAGGGCCTTTTTGAAAATACTAACTTTACTGCTGTACACATTGATTATTATGTACAATATGGTTTGTGTTATTTTAAATGTATCTTATATATAATAATAAAAAAAAGTGTTTGTCTGTGTGTGTGTGATGCCCAACCAAATCTACGGCACGCAGAGATCTGACATTTCTAACATATACGGCATTCACGATAGGTTTTTACCTGGATGACAGTTCGAAAATCATATGTTTAGGTTTTGGGTTGCCAAAACTTGTAAAAGATCACAGTTTTGGTATAAATGCAAATATCTTTAATTACCTGTTGTATAGTACATTTAAAATAACGTAAACTTAAGTTTTCTCATACTATTTAATTTTTTTAAATAATTTCTTTTTATCCAACTCGAAACAATATTTTAAACATAATTAAAAGTACTTATTTTTCGTTTTGGAACGTTACTGATTTTGTGTAATAGTGCACACATCAATATCTTTTAATACAGGCATCGTATTTACTTGGAAAAGAGAAAATGGTTGTAATTTTTTTTACATAAAATAAATGATTTTAGGATTATTTTATCGTATTTTGAAATATTTAACTGAATAAAATATTTTCATCAACTGCGTGTCTGCATCACTGTAAATAACTTGTTTACCGTTATGTTCAATCATATGGTTTAGATTCGTCAGTGGCCATTTTAAAGCTATGTTCGTTAAAGATTTTTGTGAAATTGGTGCGAATATTTTTTTAAAGGGGAATAAAACTATAAATAAACTTTGTGTCCGACCTCAAATAAATATATAAATAATATTAGCCTAATATAGTGTGGTTAACTATCACATTAATATATTACCATCTGTCATCCAGGTAAACTTAGCTCGTGACTGCCTTATAGGTGGACCTCGAAACCAGATTTTTAATTTTTAATTATGTTTTTAATTAGGTTATTTTTTACCAATTTTTGAAGAAAATATTGTTAATCTGATAATTAAATTTTCATTGCAATTCGAGCACGATGGGGGGGGGGGGGGGTAGGGGCTTATATAATTCTTATACCCCAGTGGGTCACGGGCAACGCCGTGTGGGATTGCTAGTTGATAATATACATCAAAAGTGACAGTTTAAGATCACATGACCTACAGATGACAGGGAAATCGAAGTTCAAATCCCCATCGAATGTAGAGGGGAGTAGGGTATTATGGAATAGTCGGGAAATACGGAATACTCAGGTTTTAGTTCTGTTTAGTGCTACTATCTCTCGGAAATAGCATGAACTACTTCAAAAGACTCCCATGATGCTCTACTGTGAGAGTTGACCGCCTGTTGCTGTTTAACTCTTCGCTACGGAACGAATTTTGTTTTGTGCTTCACAAGAATTTTTGCAGGTAAGCCTTCAAATATTTGTACTAACTACTACAATGTGACTTAAGCTTTAAGACTAAGCATAATGTACACCTAAATAGTTGTAGTTTATTGTTATGAGATTGGTTTTTCAGTAACAGTATTTGTTCATCAGTGTTTAGGCTATCTGTCAAAGATGGCGTGTCGGGTATTATGGAATGCTAGGTATTCCATAATACCCGACATAAAAAATATTGAAAAAGGTTGAAAAGTAGATTATCTTTTAATTTTGTTACTTTATATTCTAAACAATATTTATGAAAAAAATCAAAATTAACGTCAGGCTAAATTAAAAAAACAAAGTTTAGTCTGTTATAAATTAATTGTAAGCCCACTGAGGTGTAAATATAAAATTATTTTATTGCCATTTAAACAGTTGCCTACAGACTAAACCTGCAAGCCATTAGTTTTCTTGTATGTTTTGTTCGTTTTAAGTTTACCCCTCCCTTTTGTTAACTATAAGGGTTTTAAATAGTCTGAATTTTTTTTCAGATATGCCTAAGAAGAAGAAAGATGAGGGAAAGAAGCGAAAATGTTGGTGTCCGAACCAGATGACTTTGGCTATAGAAGCTGTTCGGGAGAAGAAGATGGGGTACCTCAAGGCGTCTAAGGAGTTCCAAGTTCCCAGAGCTTCTCTCTTCCGGCTTGCCAACAGTAATGAGAAAAGTGCCAAGGTAGCCGCCTCAACTACTCTAGGCCGTAAGCCAGTGTTTTCGAAAGAAATAGAAGATGAGTTACAGAAGTACTTAGTTGAGATGGAGGCAATGTTCTATGGACTAACCAAAAGGGAAGTATGCAATCTTGCCTACCAACTTGCAGTTCGCAATAACATTCCCCATCCATTTAAGGATGAAGCCGCAGGCAAAGATTGGTTCTATGCTTTCTTGAAAAGGAATCCAAAACTTTCAGTTCGTAAACCGATGGGTACATCCTTTGCCAGAGCCAGGGGGTTTAATAAAGACGAATTTGATAAGTTTTTTGACCTGATCGACGTTGTTTTCAAAAAGCACAACTATCCTCCTAACAGGGTATTTAATGTAGATGAAACCGGTTTGTCTGTAGTTCAAAGTAAAATCCCTCGTGTAATAGGTCTGAAAGGGAAGAGACAAATCGGGTCCCTTACATCAGCTGAAAGAGGTTCTCTTGTTACCATAGTTCCTTGTATGAGTGCTGGAGGTGACTTCATACCACCATTAGTCATATTTCCACGTAAAAACATGAATGAACAGCTGCTTAGAGGTGCCCCGCCAGGAACCATAGCCTCTTGTCACCCAAGTGGTTGGATACAAACAAACATCTTCACCAAATGGTTTAGACATTTCATTGATGTTGCAAAACCCTCAGCTGATTCACCTGTCCTGCTTTTCCTTGATGGACATGCAACCCACAAGAATAACATTGACGTTATCAACTTAGCTATAGAAAATCATGTTACGATCATATGTCTGCCTCCCCACTCTTCACATAAAATCCAACCCTTGGACAAAACCTTCATGGGTCCATTAAAATCTCATTATAGTGAGGAAATGAGATCCTTTTTACGGCACAGTTCAAGGCCCTTGAGTGTTTTTGATATGATGGAGCTATTTGGCAAGGCATACCTTAAAGTACAACGTGGGGACATTGCAGTTAATGGTTTCAAAGCGACTGGCATTTATCCTGTCAATAGAAATGTTTTTAGCAGTGAGGATTTCATTGCTTCAACACTCACAGTACCAAGGCCTGAAACAAGACCTATTGAACCAACACCTGCCCCCATTCCAAGTCCATCAACCCTTTATGATTCACCTCAACCGTGTTCATCCAAAACTCCTGATGTGATTGTTCCTGTAAAGCCAAAGTCGACCAATCTTGTCCTTCCAATTCAGATTTCACCCCCACCTCCAAAAAAACATAAATCAAGTAGAGGCAGAAAAGCTGGTTCCTCCTCTATAATAACATGCTCTCCATATAAAAAAAGAATTAGAGACCGGATTGGAAGAACAACAGACGAAGAAGGAACTCAAAGTTTTGAAAATACAAAAGAGAACAAAAGCTCAAAGACCCCCTGTTAAAAAATTAAACTTCAACCTCTCTTCTAAAGCCAGGCCTAAGGTGACTAATCCAACTAGAGATGACTCCAGCAACGATGAATCTTTCCATTCTGATGTGTCATCTGTAATGGACTACATGCCACCAGGAAAAGAACCGGACAACAAAGACACTGAGTGCATCTTCTGTGATGGAAAATTCTCCGAAGATTCCAAAGGGGAGATTTGGATTCAGTGTTTAAGCTGCTCTTTGTGGGCTCATCTTGACTGTACAGGGGCAGAAAAGGCAGATTACGTGTGCGATTTCTGTCTATTTCCATGAAGTACTCATTATATTAAAGTTTTGGTTTTTCAAATTAGAAATAAATAGGTTTCCTGTACTTCAGATGGCTTTTTCATTGTATAAACCTCGTATTCCTTACTACCCGACTATTTCATATTACCCTCCGTTTGTTATATTTTTATTATTTTTATTTTTTATAAACAAGAAAATTAATAATAGTTTTTTACACATGTTAAAATTAACTATAGTTAATTACAGGATGTGTTCATCCTGCTTTGGGGAGTTTTTACTAAGAAACAGTAAATTACATACAAAAAATGTAAATGGTATTCCATAATACCCTACTCTCCTCTACTAATGGTGCTTTTTCCAAAATGGTTTTACACTCTCATTTCACGCTAGTGTGGGTACATTTTCTCTCAATTCAAACTCCCTCATCCCTAGCTCATTGGCGTAATTATCACATATATGTATAACTTGAACAGGTAGTGGTAATACGTGGTCCTAAAAGTCACATGACTTAACGTATGAATACATGAAAGCAAATCTAGTAACTATTTCACTTGATATGTCCTATGGAAATTGGAATGTAGCCTACTATACACCAATCTTTTATTTTAGCACCCATACTATTTGTTCGGGTTATACACTTATGTATTAACTACACTAATTTTTTCAAGGACTAGAAAGGCTATATTTAGAGGAAGTGTACCCGCATTTGCGTTGAAGTATAGTGGTTAAACTAATTCTGGAAAAACCACCCTCAGTACACCCAGCCGATATTTGAACCTCGATCTCCCCATCATCGGTAGTCTATTCTACTGCGAGAGTAGTGCCTTAGACTATGTAACCACCGAAGCAGGTTACACCCATATCTATATATTTATGAATTTGATAACAGGACGGGCATATCTTAATCTTTGTCACCACTCATCAGAATCGAACCAAGTTCCTTTAAACCACGTTGTCGTTCACTCTCTACCTCTTAGCTACAGGGATGAGTCACATATTATATAGGGTGGCCCACGGAAAAGTATCCCACCTCCTATATCCAGCAGGCGCCTCACTCTGAATTGGAGGAGGTCAATCCCTTTTCACTTATATTGTGACATGAATAATGAGTCAATAAAGCTTTAGACAAGCAGTTCACTTGCTCATTCTTCATGTCACAATATGAGTGGAAGGGGATTGACCTCCTCCAAATCAGAGTGAGGCGCCTGCTGGATATAGGAGGCGGGCTACTTTTCCGTGGGCCACTCTGTATAATATGAATGGAGGCTACGACCACAAACAAGTGTGTTATATATTTTTTAAATCTCTTCAGAAGAGAAGCAAAAGTAGTCTAAGAGTAACCAAATGATGAAATTGAAAGCCGGGCATTCCTCCTAGCATTATTTATTTAACTTGTACGTAAGAACATGAGCCATCTTATACAAGCAGCTTCAGGAGTAGTCGGTGACTAACCCTCTCCCTATAATTGGGTTAATCACTCGCCGACGGGCTGGGTAAGAAACCCTCCAAGGTCCCTGGAAAGCTTCCAATGATCCGCATATTGAGGTCAAGTGTAGCAACATGCCGCCATACTAGGAAGCTTTTATTGCCATTATCTCGGACGACAAAGGAGTTGTGATGAACATTCACTTGTTGTTTTATAGACGCTTACTTTAAGTTGGGTTTTGAGGAGACGATTAACACTTTGGACATGAACAAAAGTTCGAGGTCTGGCACCTTAGCTCAGTCGGTAGGTATACTGGTCAGTGGTCTCGGATTCAATTCTCGGCTGGTACCAGGGGTATCATTCCCGAAAGGGGAATTATCTCAAATGTCATCAAGTTTTGGTTAATTAGGCTTAAGCTAGGTTTAATATCATTACTGGCTCCACACCTTCTTAATTACTATAATCACATCATCTTATTGCGAGTATGACGTGTAGACAACCTTCAATAGTGTGCCCTGGGCAACGTTATGTGCCACCAGAGCGAGCGACTAATAGTCTACACACTCACGGGTGACATGCGATGAACTAGATACTATATCTCTCCCGGTCAAAGCTACCTTATGCACACAAAAAAAGAATATCTGTTTACTGAGCTAAGTGCCCTGGTTTGATTCCAAGCATGGCCAAAAAATTTACCGCTGGTGAAATGTGGATTTATCCTTTCAAAGTGATGAATTAACTGCCGGGAGCTGGGTGTTGGGTTTGTTCTAGATTTAAGTTAATATATAAGTCGTGTGCTGATATAATCAGTCAGAAAGTGAAAGATAAACACCTTAAATATATTAACATTTTAAAAATTTAGAAGCGTTTGAATTGATTGTACGACTACAATACCGTATCTTCTACGTATCGCGCGGCTGTCATTGACAGAAACACTTAGATCAGGAATATCCAAACTCTTTGCTCTAGTAATCTACTCCGGAGAAGGAAAATCCTTTGAGAACCACCACTGAACAATAGGCTTATATTGTTTGTTTTATTGGTAAAAAATACTAACCCAATTTGTGTTTTAATAGTGAAATTATATATATAACATGATATCTAGATACGGTTTTAAACGTAACTAACAAAAATAATAGCATTGCTATTTAATTCATCAGTGTATATACAAATGCAGTCCTTTCACAGACTGAAACTGGGTTTTCCATCAAACCACATAACATAGGATATAATTCTCCTGAAACAAATATTTTCTCATTAAACACTTGACTTTGAAGTTGATACATGATAACTCATAGTCTGACGGTAGTTTGTTAAATGAGAGTTTATAATTACTCTGTCATAAACGAAGGCAGGATTGTAAATGGTCATCAGTTAGACAGCATCGATATTTCGATCTTATAATGTTGATTTGAGAAAAATCTACAAAACATATCTTTAATTTTCTTTCTCTCAATATTTTTTAATCGATCGACCACGCGATTGACCGAACTAACGGCCGCGGTTGACCGGTAGATCGCGATCGACTGTTTGGTCACCCCTGTTTTAGTTCATTCTCACAATTTGGATTGTTCAACATTAACAAAAAAGTCACAATATTCATAAGATAACCGATAAACGTCACAACTGGCATATGCATAAATTTACGGTCAGATAAGGTTCATCCTATAGCAGTCCATCTATAGCCAATTTTTAGAACTTTAAGATCAAAATGGGAAGCCCATTATTAAACTAGATGCCTATTAGCATGATATATGCACAGGTGGACATGGGGGGAAAAGACGTTAGTCTCGTTTTGTATGGTTCGTAGCTACTAGGAGGTTGAGGCTCAAAGGGTTCCAGACAACTGGGTGCCACCAAACGGTGCGGCCAGCTGGGTGCTTGCAAACTGGGTACTGGGGAGACTGGGTGCCAGGATCAATATTTTAAATGTTATAATTGCAAAAAATTAAAACAAATAATTAGGTGCCCATTTGATTAGGTTAGGATAGGTTAGGTTAATTCATCTTTACGTGGTTTATGTTATGCAAAATTCTTATTTTTCGTGTTTTTTTATCTTATAAAAAATTCAAAATGTTATAATATCAAGTGGTCTAAGTTTTTAAATATACACAAATTTAGTTTCCTCTGTTATTCCTTTTTTTAAACAACTCTAATAATTGTTTTTACTAATTATTCATTTTTGATGTTTTACACTGGCGCCCAGTTGTCTTGGCGCCTAGTCTTACCAGCACTCAATTGGAAAGTTCCCGTGTCAAGTTGTCCTAGACCAAGGATCAAACCCCGTTTGGGTGTGATTAAGTTTTTATTTTAATAAATGTTTATCAACTATCCTTCACACGTAGCCTATTAGTATGTTGATTTCCTAGACGGCTAATAAAAGGCGCAAGAAGGATAAATTTTGACACTAAAACAAAAGTATTGAGAAATGTATAATTTTAAGGAAGTGGCTCTTCAAGAGAACATATAATTATTATTTGTTTACAGCACGTCTTACTAACCGCCTGGAATGTAGCATTTAACCACACTAATTGAGTAAGGCCAAGGACATTAGAGGTTAGAAGAAATGTACCTGAATTTGTGCTGAAGGTAAGTAGGAAACATGCATACCCAATCACGTAAGAAATTATGCATACAGCTAAAAAAAGAAAGAAAACTTCGTACTTAATTCATGCTCACTAACATTCTCCACCCTTCCCTAGCCTTGCATACTACCTTCGCTTCAATACATCCATACACCAAGTCATAAATGCTTTTTTTATTCTTTAAACTATTAAGGTTTCTCTCTTTCCAACATTCATCTACAACATTTAACCACGTCTTACATGGCCTGCCCCTTCCACACACTCCACTTTTATATATTTGCTTTGTCATTCAATCCACACTCATCCTCTCAATATGCTCAAACCAACTTAAGACGCTTCTTTCACAAGTACCTATTGGATTCCCTTTCAAACCGCACTCCTTCAGCACCCATTCATTACTGACTCTGATCATAAGGATTTTTTCACATATATTCATGAAACATTTCATTACAACCTCATTCCCCTTACTCGTGTGTTTCTTCTGACAAACCCACGCTTCAAATCAATAAAACAATGTTGGCGTCCACACAATTTATATACTGCCATCTTTGCTTCTTTCAACACTACTTAATTAATCCAACTACTCTCCGAGATTCATTCCCCCATCTGTCGGTTTCACCATCTAGCCTTACATTATTACACAACATTCTGCCCAGATACGCAAAATCATTCCCTTGTTCTAACAGTTTTCCATTTATACTGAGCTGACATTTAATCCGTGTGCCCAGCGGTGCGGCTGTTTACGAATTTTAACTACGGAAATGTGATAGTGATGAGAAACGGAATAGTTTAAAATAAATGCACCAGCGTTTGCGTGGAGGAAGAGTGAGAATCCGTTTAAGATATATCACACTTCTGGGATTCAAGCCCCTATCTCCCCATTACTGACTGAATTATCCTAACATTAAGTTCACGTGCTCGCCGAATCTGGGTATAGATTATCAATTTTTTTTAATGGGTTAGTTTAATATCTTTCTTCTTGGAACACAAATAGCTTATATCCACTAGCCTTCCATGGGAAGAGAGAGTTTATTGTAAGAAGAGTAATTAATGAGATAAATAGAACATTTAAACCTCACGTAGACTGTGGATTAAGATCGCTTCGAGCGCATCAAAGCGTAGTAAGAGAATTCTTCAAGACTTGATTGTTGTGTAATGAAAGCCAGCGACAAATCGTAAACATTAAAGAAAGATCTTCCATGAGTTCAATGTACACCGTTGTAGATGCGGTAGTTATTTTTATTACTATCCTTTCTTTTTCTTGAATGTATTCTCTTTAATATTGCAATGAAGCCGCGAGCCATCATTTTGGTTGTTTGTATGTACCTTTAATTTGTTATATAATTTGTGAGATTGAACCAAATTTGGCGACCGGACAAGGCCTCCCACGGCTTTACAGACTCGTACCCTGATCATTAAAAATGCATTTGGTGGTTGAGGGGAGGAGGTACCTTCAATAAATGTTTGGTAGGTGGTCGAGAGGGGGGTACCTTTAATAACTGGTGGGAAAGTCCCCCATCAATATAGGTGTAGAAAAATTAATATTGAATTCCATTTGAAGCTATTTAAAATTATTATTAGCACCGCGTCTTACTACCCATTCGGGTTATACGCACTTACGCTAATGTGTAATGGTAGGGTGATTGTGAGATGAAATGAAGGACCTACAGTTTAACGTGGATTCCGAACCACGGTGGAGGCCTGGCATTCCCCACATTCACAAGATGTCTTGTCAGAGGTGAAGGAAGGGTTTGGTAATCAGATAAATCTGTGCCGGGACCGAGGATTGAACCCCGGCCGCCAGCACAGAAGTCTGACACCTTACCCTTAGACCACCAGGTCATCGCTATTTAAAAAAACATAATTGATGTATCAGGTTTTTAAAAATATTATAGTGAGCTACTTGCCTAGGGATTGAGAAGTAATTAAAAAATGCATGATTAACACCCCCTCATATAAACCCTTCCCTCATTATGGCCTTGCGGGGATATACGAGTACCATGTATATTAGTTTTAATCTTCCTATTAACCTCTATTTAAATACTTGAAAAGTGCATAATATTTCAAAAACAGAACATTCATACTATGGTCGGAAATCAAAATGTAACAAAGTGTTCATCTTTTTACTATGGGAGGGGGCTATATGGGACAATGTTCTTCTAACGGTTTGAGTTTTTCGTTGTTGTTTTTTATAATAAGGGAGGGTGATTTTTCCTAAATAGTTTTTCACTCTCCTTAATGCAAATATGGTTATCTCTTTTCAAACTCTACCCTTCTCATCCCTATCTCAACAACATAATTAATGTGTCCGTAGAACACTAAAGTATACTATGACATGGTGAGATAATTAATGTAATATTAAATTGATGAAAATAAAATAGAAACACAAACTTATCAAGTGTCCCTATTGTCCCTCGCGCCGTCTATCATCCGTCCATTCAACCGGTGACACATAAAACCACCCACGCTAATAGCTCTTAAAAGTTGTTCAAACATAATTCCAGACCATGAATAGAGATTAAATAACAGCTCTTCAAATATGTTGCATGAATGAACACCACCTCGCAGCCTTGGCCTAAGTTTCCATAGTTCAGCACACACACAACACGTCACTTTTGCGAGGGCGGGAAAATAAATACTACTGCTCTGCGAGGGTCGAATGAAGCTCGTGGCTTCCTGCATCCACTAACTTCCTGCCATAGTTTATTACCATCAGGCCCTATGAGAGGGGAGTTCAGGGGGTACATCGTACCTGGGACCGGGGGGTCTAAAAGGTGCCTGGGTATTTTCTGAGATCTCAGAAATTGTTTGCGTATATTGAAGACCGGAAGTCATATTTCTACAACTAGTAGGCCTACTATAACTAAATTATTAGTAGAGGTATATTTTTTTATCCTTGTTTATGTATAAAAGTATAAATTAAATATTTTTTGTCTTATTTTTTTTATTTTTTTCAGATATCTATTTTTTTTAGAAATGATTAATGGAAAATGGAAGGGGGCCAAAAAAAACTTTGTACCCCTTTTAAAATTCCTCTCTGAAGCCCTGATTATCATGCCAGATTAAAAACATATTTTATATAATCTGAGACTGGGATAGCTATGACGTCAGTGATACGAGTAAACTGTATTCATGCAGGAATCGAGCCTTCTACACTAGAGACTGTGACGTCAGGGGAACACGAGATATCTAGACTAGACTCTGTGACGTCAGGGGAACACGAGCTATCTACACTAGAGACTGTGACGTCATGCTACGAGCCTTTTATACTAGAGACTGTAACGTCATAGGGACGTGCCTTCTGTTTTCACAGGGGACGCGACCCATCTTTACTAGAAACTGTGATGTCACAGGGACGTGTATATTTTCTGTTCATAGGATACAATCCCTCGATACTAGCTCTTTCATGTATCACCTTAAAAGCTGTTAGCTTAAAGTCAGGAAAATAAAGGGTCCTTGACCTTACATTTAATTAAGGTAAAATTAAAGATCAATAATTAATAGGTGACCTGGTGGTCTAGGGGTAAGGTGTCAGACTTCTGTGCTGGCGGCCGGGGTTCAATCCTCGGTCCCGGCACAGATTTATCTGATTTCCAAACCCTTCCTTCACCTCTGACAAGACATCTTGTGAATGTGGGGAATGCCAGGCCACCACCGTGGTTCGTATTCCACGTTAAACTGTAGGTCCTTCATTTCATCTCACAATCACCCTACCATCACACATTAGCGTTAAGTGCGTATAACCCGAATGGGTAGTAAGACGCGGTGCTAATAATAATAATAATAATAATTAATAAAACACTCTATTTCGAGTGTATCCAAGGTATGAAGAAAAATAGGACGCTAGCTTTACTCAAATTGTTTTACAATCAGTATATTAAATTAAAGGATTTTAAACGAAATTCTTTAAATGTCAATAATGAAACTGCTAGCTTAGAGGAAATGCAGCCGTATAGGACCATACATATTGGGGAAAACTTACGTATGAGATCCCAACTTCTCTCTTGTCAAAGATAATACATTCTATTACAAGCCTGGACAAAAATGTATAGTTGGTGAAATATGGGTTTACTCGTGTTGGTCCTGTCCTAGTCTTAAGTTATATTATAAGGTATACGAAGGCATACGGCAGGCATAGCCAGCCGGCAGTGGAAAATATATGGCTTGATTAAAAAAAACTGACCCAGACCATAGGCTGGAAACAGTAATGGATGTAAAAAAAAAATTACCAGCCTGGTACCTTAGATCGCATTTCGAGGGTTCTGAGTGGTTTATACAGTCTGATTGTCATAGGAAGCCCGTTATTTGAAAATCGTATGTTTTTGTTGCCACCAGAAATAAATATATTATTATTGTATTTACATATTTTGTCCGTTTAATCAATAGTGTAAAGATACAATGCTATAAATTAATCTATAAGGAATTATTATTGACAGCTTTTGATAACATTTGAATAATTAATAAATCAAATAAAACTTATTTCTAAGATGCCCAATATTAGCGAATTTCAATTCATTTTCGGGTTCAAAAAAGGTATTCCTATATAAATCAGTGTAAGCCTACATTTGCGTTAGACCGTAGGTAAGGACTATCCTCTTACTCAAACTTTTTCTTTTCTCGCAGTACATTGATCACTTTTTTCCTTGAGTCTCGGTATAATAATAAACCTACAATGTTCACCTCATGTCCCAACACACTAAAACTACTATTTTTGTGATAAATAGTCTTTAATGTGTTTGCTTAGGGGCTTGGCATACATATATTACTATGTTTGTGATGAAATATATTAAATGTGTTTTCCTCAGGTCTTGATATACTAAAACTACTGTGATTATGATAAAATTTCTACTTTAATGTGCTTCCAAATGTCTCCCTCACGTCTCAGCATACTAAAACTATTATGTTTAGGAAGAACTGTCCTTATTGTGTTGCCATTGGGGCTTGGCATACTAATACTACTATGTGTATAATGTAAATGATGAAATATCCTCCATGTGTTTCTTTCAGCTCTTGAAATACTAAAACTACTATGTTTATAATTACATTTCTTCCATGTGTTTCCCTCAAGTCCTTGTATGATAAAACTACTATATGTAATATCAAATGTCTTCCGTGTGTATTGACATACTAAAACTATGACATTTAGAATCAGATGTCTTCTATGTGTATTGGCACACTAAAACTATGATATTTAGAATCAAATGTCTTCTATGTGTATTGGAATACTATAACGATGACATTTAGAATCAGATGTCTTCTATGTGTATTGGCACACTAAAACTATGATATTTAGAATCAAATGTCTTCTATGTGTATTGGAATACTATAACGATGACATTTAGAATCAGATGTCTTCTATGTGTATTGGCACACTAAAACTATGATATTTAGAATCAAATGTCTTCTATGTGTATTGGAATACTATAACGATGACATTTAGAATCAGATGTCTTCCATGTGTATTGGCACACTAAAACTATGACATTTAGAATCAGATGTCTTCCATGTGTATTGGCACACTAAAACTATGACATTTAGAACCATGTCTTCTATGTGCATTGGAATACTAAAACTATGACATTTAGAACCATGTCTTCTATGTGCATTGGAATACTAAAACTATGACATTTAGAATCAAATGTCTTCTATGTGTATTGGAACACTAAAACTAAGACATTTAGATGTTTGTAATAAAATAATTACCACGCTTTCTAAATCTATGTGAATTATTCCCTAATGGGACAGTCGATTCGTTGGTTGAATAACGTTTTTTAAGAGTTTAAAAAGTGACTAGATACAATCATATTCATGTGTCAATTTTGATAGCCCAAATATATGGAACAATCGCTTTTATTTTCTATTTTATAATAATGTTTTATTTTCTCTAAAGGTTCAAGGTATTGCGTCACCGTGAACGTTTTATAAATGACCTCTCTATTGGAAGCAGAATGAATGATCTATTTTATTAGATATCCATGACAGTAGACACACGAATAAAAGCAGGATCCAGATTATAAGGACTATTGGTTGACCGTTAGATTCAGCTTATAGGAAAGGGTTTGGCCCTGACTCTGGAGGACAGAGCTTCGTTCCAGTCGAGGGTCCGGGAGAATATTTTTGATTTAATAAAACAGTTTCCCACCCTCAATCCAGCTGGAAGGTGGAGTGATTACTTAAAATTCACTCTCCTTCAGTGTCTTGAGCCGAGATTGTTTTAGGTGCTCTATAACAGTGTGGGCCACAGGATCTCAGGAATTGTATTAATAGTAATGAATTAAAGAATGTTTATCACAAATAATAGGTATAAAACAATTTGAAACGCAAAAGATTAGGAATGAAATACCCAAACACTGTTCTATGTATTACCTCCGTAGGCACAAATCACATATAAAGAAAGTCTGTACCAATCTTAATTCAACTCTGTATGAAAAATTATAAGGCTTAGAGTGTTAGATATATTCAAACAACTACTACTTACTAATTCAATGTATTCTAGGGTGTTTGTTTTCAAAATTTAATTCAATTAATTAGTTCTAGTCTTGTATTTTTTTTATTTATAGTCTTAAAATAGAAGTCCTTGAAAATAATGTTTTTATGCATACTTTTAATCAATCCAAATTCTCAGGACCTTGGAGTTCCCTCGATTTTATGGTCCTCTATCACCAAAACTCTAAGAAAGACTGCCCTATAGGATACACCAAACATAAACTTTTGTTTGCGTTAGTTATGAATGACGGTATTTCTAATGTTACCTTAAGTTAATGATATAATTGTGTAAATAGAGAAAAAGGACATTTGGACAGAAATTTAAACTCTTGTAGTCAGTATTCACACTGTTGGGCTATTTATCAACCTAGCCATCCCAAGATGTCCTCCTTGTCAATGTGTAATTTAAATAAGTAAAACCCTCTTGAGTGGCCACATGGCCTAAGGCGCTACTCTCGTAGTTGACTAGACTGACTGCTTATGACGCGGAGATAAGTCGAGGTTCGATCACGGTCGGCTGTACTGAGGGTGCTTTTTTCCAAAATTGTATTCCTCTCTCTCTCTTCATGCAAATGTGGGTACACTTCCTCTAAATATAAGCTTCATCATCCCTAACACATCGTAATAGCGTAATTAGTACATAAACGTATAACCCGAACGGAAAGTAAGACGGAGGAAAAAAAAATTGTTAAACCAGTGAGTATAGTTGTTGTTGGCACGTATAGCAGGGTCAAATCCTCGGTCCCAGGACAGATTTATCTGATTGTCAAACCCTTCCTTCACCTCTGACAATACGTATATTAACTACAACTTGTGAATGTGGGGAATACCAGGCCATCACCGTGGTTCGGATCCCACATTAAACTGTAGGTCCTCCATTTCATCTCACAATCACCCTACCATTACACATTAGAGTGCGTACAACCCGAGCGGGTATTAAAATGTGGTGCTAATAATAATAAGTATTATTATTCATCATCACCACAGCCTACTGCCCATTCGTGTTGTACGCATGTCTACTAATTACGCTAATGCGTTCCAGGTATGAGAAAAGTTGAATCTAGCGACACTCTATCACATTCCCCATGTAAAAACCATTACTGATGCAGTAGAGAAAGAATTGAGCCCTGACCTTCAGGGTCAGTGCTGAGTACCTCAATATAGCTCGCTGGTGCTTATCCAACCATGCTAGTGTTATATCATTGGATTCTACAGCTTCGTTATCTGCACTTGTGGACACGTTGTTTAAGGCATACAGCTCATAATATTTTATATCTTCCTCTAGTATCACTACTATTAAGAATTATATGCAAATATACTAATAAACTAATGTAGTAGGTATGTGAAAGGTATAATTTAAAGTAAATGTCTCGTGTCCCCTGTAAATCAGAGTCCAATTTTCATAGAAAAGACAGTTTAAAAAAATACATCTTATTGTGATCAATATTGATAATGCTTTACTATATTATGAGTGTTATTTAATAGGTATTTATAGTATTTATAATAAGTGACATCTGCAGTTCACATGAATTGACGTATTAATACGTGAAAGAAGCTTATATCTAATAACATTTTTAGATGTCTTCCTATGAAGAGTGGACAGACGCTTGGATCATGTATGAGTAGCTAGCAATAAACTGGGTTCACTGTGACGGAGGAGGTCAAGGTTCGAATCTTGTCTGAGTGCACTGGTGGAGGTTTTCTTGCATGTGGTTTATTAATATGGTTTCGCGGTTCTCTTCCCACGAAAATTGGGTTAAACCTCCTATGGGTTACCGTTCTCGTCCCTTGATCTTAGATTAATAACTTTGATGTTGAACGCATTAATCAGTAGAGCTACATATTAATTTCCATAGGATACCCATTATATTTGAAAACTGGAAAAATCAACATTGCCACGATGGTGGAAAATTAAAATTACAATTGTATTTATATTCATAGTATTTTAGTTAATAAAGCAATTTATACAGTAATCTATAAGGAAGTATTATTGAAAGCTTTTGATAACCATTTGGTTTAACTTTATAATAATGATAAATCAATAAAACACTTCTAGAATATTAGTGATTTTCAATCAATGTTGATGGTCGAAAGTGGGCTTCCTACCAAAATCAGGGCTCATTTATTTTCCAGCATGTGATGCTGCGGTAGAACTTGTTGGGCCTTCACACATCCTGCTACGAGTTTAAGTAGGCAACCTGGATAACATGGGTGTGTGGCTAGGTTGCATCTATCACAGTGGATGTGACAGACCTATAGCTCGGGGCAAACATGACACATCACAACAGCTGCTATGCGGCTTAGTAAGGTGGGAGAACAGGAAATTTAAGAAATATAAGGGTGACCTGGTGGTCTAGGGGTAAGGTGTCAGACTTCTGTGCTGGAGGTCCAGGGTTCAATACTCGGCCCCGGCACAGATTTATCTGATTGCCAAACCCTTCCTTCACCTCTGACAAGACGCGGTGCTAGTAATAATAATAATAATAATAATAATAATAATAAATATAGGAATACGGTAGAAATGGGGTGAGTTTTTAGTAAACGTACCGGCACTTATTTTAATAAAGGAGTGAAGCAACTAATTAGGGGGGGAAAACAAGTTTTCACTGGATCAGGATTGAACCTCTGTCTCCCGATTCAGTCAGTAGTGACAACCACTACATCAAACCTTCTGTAACCACTATATATAGCTCATCAATAACAGTGGAACATTTTATTCTCCCAATACAGTGCCAGTAATTGTAATTATCAACCAAAACTATAAAATTCAAAAAGAGAAAACGAGTATATCTTTAGGAGAGTGAGTTTTAAGGAAAACCACCAGTATTCTCTTGAAAATGAGTGGGAAACACCGTTATAGAGGTAAATAAAATCGATAAAATAGAGGTTTGAGGTAAGCAGATCAAAATTAAATTTACAACATTTTCATAAATTTTTAATAACTGCATCGGATTTTCCTCTGTCTAGTTCGCCATGCTAACAAGTGGCTCGTGGTCAAATACAAATTATCTAGACATACAAAACGACGTCCCAGATAGAACTGAAAATCTTTTTGTGTTCGTTACAAAAACCGACAGCCGGTGGATCGACACGAACCGCTCGCGAGCCGATCGTAGCGTGGTCGTGAGACCGTCTCAATCTCACGAATACGTTATATTTCATGTTGCATCACAAGCTCAGTTCTTCTAAGCCAGGCCTGTCCAACTGGTGGCACGTGGGCTGCATGCGGCCCGCGATGCATTAGAAAAGATTTTTGTTTTAAATTTAACGTCATCCAGGAGTTCCCTAAACATGATCAGACTTAAATTGTGTAAAATTTATTGTATGTATTATTTGCTGTATTGTAATGTATATCCATTATTATAATACTTGTAATATAATTAGTATATAGGCCTAACATGTAACATTCGTCTGTTTAATTTATCCGAAAATTGAAAATACCATACTAAAGAAAGGGAGTGCTTGGTATCTAATTAAAATTACTTTTGACAATGTTTCTGTGCTCATCATACGTGTTAAATATCCATATATATTTTTACCGAGGTCTTAGGTCATATCAATTATCAAAATAGTTACAAAGTATGAGTTAAATTAGATTAGAGATTTTAAAGAAATTAATCTCAAAATAAACAAAATAACTTAATAAAAAAATCAACAGATTTTCTGTTTAAGAGTATCAACTATTTATATATATAAAGAGTATCAACTATTTATATATATATATATATATGTATATATTGCATAGGTCTAATTTCCACGTGTGCGGCCCACACACTGTCTAGGAATATAAAATGAGGCCCTTAGCTAACTTCAAGTTGGACAGCCCTGGTCTAAGCTATACGCACCTTGAGATGCTATACTCCCATTGTACTTGGTCGTCGTTGACGGAGAGCTTGGGATTCGAATCTCGGCTGGATGGACCAGGGATGGCTTTCCTTACGTAATCTATAATGTGGCTCTACCATCAATTATTGATGGATTAAATTCTCATTTAATGCTTATGTATATAAGGTAAGATAAAAAAAATTAAACACATTTCGCACTAAAAATAGTACAAACCATGTTTTAAAAACGGTAATAATATGAACTAAATTAGGTAAATTAAAAAAAGTTTGATTAGCCTCACCTCACCTGTAAGCTTGCACAAAATATAAAAAGCGTTTAAAATGGTACAAAATATATCTAAGCATATTCATATTGAGTCACATGTAAGTCTTATTTATTCAGACATCATCGTTCATAATTTAGTTTGTTATTCATACAAAGGATGTCCGAACTCTTAAAAAAAAATTCGATTCCATTCATGTAAATATAAATGGTAAAATATAATCAAAAATACTTTCTCATATAGTCTAGCATAGCTTGGAATAATATTTTCAAAAATCGGTGATCAGTTAACTACTCTTTAATAATTTTTCCACAGAAAAACCCATCAACAATGTTATTCATCATGTAAAACACGCACGAGATATAATTATATTTTAAACAAAGTCATCAGAGCCATTATTAGAAAATTTAGAATTTTGAAAAATTACAGTAACAGGGGGCACCAAAACTCGTCATAATCCTGGGGTCTAAAATATTCACTTTCTCTCATATAATAAAGTAAAATTTAATATAAAGTATCATATTATGAGATTTAAAGTAATACATACATCTGGAACAGGAAAAAACCGTCCAAAATGTTCACCCAACCGAAGAGGTTGTAATTTTAAAATATAATATCCCCCCCCCCACCCTAATTGATGGAAAAGGCGATACACTCACTCACTCCACACCACTACGTGTAGTTTGAGAGCAAGGTCACCAACCTCATGGATATAGATCAAGGCGAGTTGTTTTATAAACAAGGTCTCAGAGAGAGTGAGCGCACTACCACATGTGCCACGTACGCACCTCCCTCCCTTCCCCAATCCCCTCCTTCTCACAATCGTTCCCGCCACGGACTTTGTTGAGCATGTCCTTCCTTCCTTCCTTTCCAAAAACTTCCGCCCCGAGGTCGACCAGCTTCCTAGTCCAGAAGTTTGCAAACTCTTTAGTAAGATTGGAATATTTGGAGTTGATTAGGCCGAGTTCGATTTCTGACACGATATATAGTTATTAAAGTTATCATAAATAATGGTGAGATCAGATTATTTTATATCGGGTCTATTTAACGTGCATAAATAAAAAAAACTGATTATACAGGGTGTATATTAATTGGTGTCAAATATTCCAGGGGTGTATGTATTCCCATCGTCCAAACACAAAGAAAAGAGGACGACCTGGTGGTCTAGGGGTAAGGTGTCATACTTCAGTGCTGGGGGGATCCAGGGTTCAATCCTCGGTCCGGCACAATTTTATCTGATTACCAAACCCTCCCTTCACCTCTGACAAGATGTGTATTAATCACAACTTGTGAATGTGGGGAATGCCAGGCCTCCACCGTGGTTCGGATTCCACGTTAAACTGTAGGTCCTTCATTTCATCTCACAATCACCCTACTATTACACATGAGTATAAGTGTGTACAACCCGAATGGGTAGTAAGACAGGGTGCTAATAATAATACAAAGAAAAGTTCTTATAAACATGGGTCTAGAAACGCTTAGTTTTAAAGTCACTAAAGATTGATTATCCTCAAAGGTGATCCCTTGGATAGCCCGCTTAGTCGCCAGATTTGAACCAGAGGTTTTTTTTTATCCATGGGGACATTTAAAGTCTATTGTTTACGCAACTCCTGTGTCTGATGTTGACGTTTTAATAGAGTATCGTAAATGGATGCGAGAAAATACGTTAACACCACAGGAAATCATGTAACCCAGGCTCAGAGGGTGAATTGAAATAGGACCCCATTTTAAACTATTTTTGTAACAGGAGGTTCTGTATTCTTGTCTTTTTGTTTGTTTTGTTAAACTTTAACTTGTTTAATTGCATTGCTTCTTCTGTTGGATCATCATCATCAAATTAGCAATAAAATTACTCCTGACTCAGATACAAAGCGTTTTTAGATACATGTTTGTATGAATTTTATACGCTTCTAGCATATTTTACATCAATTAATTAATATACACCCTGTACAAGCACATAACTTCACGAATTAGATTAAGGGGACCGTCTACATGAGCACCGAGACGTTTTGCAGATGTTTCGAAATATTATGTCATTTAATAAGTGGTTTCATCTTTAAAACAATGGTTTATTCCCCCACGTAGTTGAACGTTATTAATTAACATATCTCTAAAAAGTTATAAATATTACAAATTTATACTATAAAAAATTTAAATGAAAAGGTAAAGTTATATCCTTTTTCACGTTTCACGAGAAATGTCAAACTCTGAGATTAAAGTAAATGGCGTGAAAGATAAATCTAGCTTTCCTAAAACATAAGAGTTTATATATATATACATAAACGTATAAGAGCTTATACATGTATATAATAATAGTACACCAAAATATGTCAAGATAATTATAAATTGTTTTTGCAGTTTTGAATCTTTAGAACTGCTATTCCCTTAAGGAATACTGCAGTGTTAGTATATTTCCTTTCAAGAAGCCGGCAGGCACCCTTTACTATAAAACCATCACAGCACCCAGTTTCCTACCCGTCGATTCATCACTGTAAGGGAATCTCTAAGCAAACCAATTATACATTTTTATACAGTGGTGATTATTACCTAGGTGCGTTATATCAGTAGACAGACACGTTACTGATTGATCCAAGAGTTCGAACAGGAATTCTATTTTATAAGAAATCATTTCATGCGATTTATAATCTACAAGCTTTTATTTATATGTAAAATAGAGTAATGTAAATTATTTTTATACTATTATGCATGTTACTTTTAAAAATATAGAGATTATGCTTATTCAAGTTAAAGGCAGATGGTATATTTACTAAAAAATGTGTTTAAATCATATTTGAGGTTAACTTGTAAACTTAATTAGTATTAAAAAGAGCAAACCCATTGAGGTTCCCTTTACCAAATTTTAAAGCACATAAGATTCTCTTTCTTTACAAAGTGATACATTCTAATTAATATTCTCTAGATTGAAATATTACATCTGGAAACGGTAATTGAATTCAGGACATTTTGTTTTTTTTTACGTCAATGCTCTAACCACTGAGCTATCCATGAGTTGTCCCATGTCTAGGGTCATTCTTCACTCATATTTTAAGGCAGAGTCTGTGACGGACATGTGGAAATCGTCAGTTACAAATGAGTGATAGATTAAGATATCGATCTATTAGATAACGCTGCCACAATCGACTCGGTAGTTGGCTTCACGCTGCCATTTGTACAATGACAATTGTACGAATGTTCATATCATGATGGATTGAATAGCCGAGCTATTATTTTTGTTAGTTTATAACAATAGTAAACTAAGTCAAAGGTCCTAGGTTCAATTCCCATGTCTAGCTGTAATTTTTAATTTATAGAATATGATATTTAGATGCAGCTATAACCACAAATAATTAATATAATAGCTTGGCTATTTAGCCCTTTAAATTAATATTCAAGTTGTAGACATTTTAAAAAGTAAGCTAACTAACATTTGTATTATTCAATAAAAAATTGGGTAGCCCTCTTCGGTGGTCAAATGGCTTAAGCCTTAAGGCGTCATCCTCACAATATACTAGATGATAGGGAGATCTGGGTTCGAACCTGGTTGAGTTTATTGAGGGTGGTTTTCTGAAATAAGTTTCAACACTCCCCCTTCCCCACACAAATGCGAGTGCACTTCATCTAAGTTCAAACTTGTTCATCTCAAACTATTTCCGCGAGTCCATTATAGACTCTGCCTTAAGATATGAGGGAAGAGTGACCATCAGCACGGGATAGTTCCTGGACAGCTCATTGGTTAGAGCATTGGCGTACTAAGTCAAAAGTATCAGGTTTGATTCCCGTGTCCTGGTGTTATTTTTCAATTTTCAGAACCCAACACTTTTGTGTAATTAGTTCATATAGCTTGAACGGTTAGTAAGACGCGATGACGACGCCACGGGCACGGACGGGACGGAGACGGGAACTTGAATTGAATATTCGGAGTTGGAAGGTTGACTTCACTCCTCGTGTTCAACAAAAGTGATAGCGGAGTTAGAAGGTCGATTGACGTCTGAGGTTCCGACCTAACCGGAATAGGCGGCCAAATCCAACCAAATTCAACGTTTGAAAGGTAAATATTCAACAAACTTGACTTAACCTGACAAACAACTTATAGAGACGAAGAAACAAATAAAAACCATAAATATAACAAAAATTACTCAAAGTGTTGTCGGCCCATTCAGGGCCAACAACAAAAACTAAAATGGACAAGATAGCTGACCACTCACGCGGACAGCTGAAACGACATCAGTCTCAGGACTGGGCACGAAACCTCGATGAGGAAGAGGATGTAGACATTGACACAACTGAAAACGAAGCTGAGGACGCTGAGTTTACGGATGCTACGGTCCTAAAGAGGAAGTTGCTTTTTAGACCTAAAGACGATACACCACCTAAAGCTGTCAAAGTGAGCAATCAATTTGAGACTCTCTCAGGAGAGGACCAAACTATGGATACTCCTGACATACCTACAAATACCACAGAAACTCAGAAATCAAAACAAAAAATTCCACCGATAGTTATCTCGGGGACAAACAACTACTCAAACATTGTAAAGTCAATGAAGACCACTATGATCGGAACATTCAAAGTATTCTATGTACAAGATGGCTTAAAGATACATACTACTACAATAGAAGACTTTAAAACACTACAAGCACTTCTCAAAAATACAGGACAAGAGTACCACACGTACACAATGCAAAAAGACAAACCCCTCAAAATCGTGATAAAGGGACTCCCACCCAATATGCCAACTGAGGACATAAAGGAGGAGCTAGAGATACTAGGGTACACGGTAACGGATGTACGACAGTTCACCTCAAGAACACAAAATGAAAATAGTGTACAAGACATAGTAAAACTCTTACCGATATTTGTTTGCACACTCACTAGAACTGACAAAAACTTTCAAATTTTTCAAGAAACATACCTCAACAATACCCGTGTTAAGATAGAACATTACGTCCAGCCCCAAAACTTCATTTTACAATGCCACAACTGCCAGAAGTTCGGGCACTCCAAAAATAACTGCGCAAATAAACCAAGATGCGTAAAATGTCTAATACCTCACTTGACTTCAGATTGCCCTAGAAAAGACAAGACCACTCCAGCAAGCTGCGTAAATTGCGGCGGCAAGCACACAGCGAATTACACAAAATGTCCGACTTATCAAAAACTCATAGAAAAGAAGATAGAACAAAGGCAGCAAAAAATAGAGAAACCATACACAAACATACAAACGGCAACTATCAACAGCAAGGACTTCCCGACATTACCTCCAAAAACAACAAACGCAAACGTAACGCACCGCACATACAGAGACACCTTGATGATTGGAAGAGAAGACTCACATCAGCAGAAGGAGCAGGGAAAAACCTCCCAATTTGATTTTAAAGAAATAATTAATATATTCAAAGAATTGGACATATGTGGCTTACTGAAACACCTGAGACCTTACATTACAAAAATAAAGCAAGCAGAAGACAAGATGTCAAAACTCATGATAATTGTAGAAGCGGCAACTGACTATTACTTCAGCAGTGATGACAATTGAAAAAGACCAACTAAGAATATTAGAATGGAATGCCAACAGTATACTTCAACAAGACCGAGAGTTTGAGGACCTACTAAAAACGTACGGAATTGACGTAGCACTAATTTGTGAAACTCATTTACAAGAAATTAAACGATTACATATCCTAGGGTACACCATCTATAGAACAGACAGAAAGCATACCAGGGGGGGAGGGACAGCTGTCCTAATCAAGAACTACCTTCCACACTACAGAGCGGACATACAGGATACGGAGAACCTTGAGGCCACGGCGGTTGGCGTAAACACTAAGAAGGGACCTATTACTTTTGTGGCAGTATACAACCCTCCGAACAAGACTCTACTTAAACGAGACCTTGATCAAGTTACTGTAACTGACGACTACCTAATAGGGGGGGATCTGAATAGTAAAAATGTACTGTGGAACTGCCGAACAACAAACAGGAACGGAAGGATTTTAGAGGAACACTCCAACGAGACGGAATACAATGTAGTTGCACCAGATTCACCAACATTTTACCCTGCAAACCATCTCCATCGACCGGACATCCTCGACATCATACTAACAAATCAAAAAATATCATCGGAGGCAGTATCAGTCTTACAAGAGCTTGATTCAGACCACAATCCACTACTTTGCGAGTGGGACAGCAACATCGACCACCACACAAACTGGCACAAACCGACTACAAAGACGACCGATTGGACAATGTATAAATCTGAACTACAAGAAGTGATCCCCAATAAACTTACGAATTGAAACTGAGGAAGATGTTGACGCAGCGATAGAAATATTCACAACTACAATCCAAGAAACCTACGCAACTCATACCACGACCTCGCAAAAACGACAAGACCTGAGACTAGAAAACCCAGAACTAAACTACAGACTAGCCCTTAAAAGGGAAGCCCGAAGAGACTGGCAAAGGATGAGGACACCGCAAGCGAGAACCAACTATAACAGACATAAAGCCATAGTAAGAAGATTAGTTAACCAAATCCGAAGAGCCAATTGGACCACTTTCGTGACAGAAACAGCCACAAATCTTCAACAAACATGGAAGATTACAAATATACTTAAAGGGAAAACAAAAAAAAGCAGGTACACCAGCAATCCACGGCCGACAGGGGATGGCCTACACTAGTAAAGATAAAGCCGAAGCCATAGCAGAAACATTAATAGACCAATTCACGCCAAATCCAATCCAAGAGGAAGCTTTTAATAGAGGAGTCGTCAGAACAGTAAACGAATACATAGACAGACCAGTAGCAGAAACACCAGAATCAATCACAGACCATGAAATACAAAACTCTATCAAAACACTTAAGCGAAACAAGGCACCGGGACTTGACTGCATAAGGAACGAAATGTTAATAAACCTACCTCAAATTGCAATAGCTCATCTGACCCAAATACTGAATACAGCCCTCAAATTTGCATACTTCCCAAATACTTGGAAACAGGCCAAAATTATCACAATACCTAAACCAGGTAAAAATGGAATCTTCCCTCAAAACAGACGACCACTCAGCCTGCTCAATACAACCAGTAAACTTTATGAATCCCTGATACTAAATAGACTGCAACAACACACAGAGATGAACGAAATAATCCCCGATCTACAGTTTGGATTCAAGAAACTTCACTCCACAATCCATCCTGTACTAAATTTCATAGAGGATGCCACCGATAGCTTCAATAAACGCGAATACATGCTCGCCATATTCTTGGACGTCGAGAAGGCCTTTGACAAGGTGTGGCACTATGGACTGCTATACAAACTGATACAATACGACTTCCCACCAAGAGACATAATGCTCATTAAAAGCTTCTTAGAAGACAGAGAGTTTCAGGTCGCTATTGGGGGCTCACTTTCCGAGAGGGTGAAAGTAAAATCAGGGGTACCGCAAGGGTCGGTCTTGGCTCCCTACCTTTTCAATCTTTATGTTTCTGATATACCAACACACCCTAAAATGACAGTGAGATTATTCGCGGACGATACACTAATTTATACAAGAGACCGGAATATATACTACGCGACACTAGCACTACAACGATACCTAACAATACTAGAGACCTGGCTCACAAAATGGCGAGTGAAAGTCAACACTGCGAAGTCCACGGCTATGGTGGTGGCTAAAAGGAGACAATTACCACCAGAGAACTTCACTATTTTTCAAGAGGACATACCATTCAAAAACGAGACAAAATATCTTGGAATAACCATAGATAGGAAGCTCACCTGGGCGAAACATATTGACAGAACAAAGAAAACTGCAACCGCACTTTTCATACAGCTTTATCCTCTCTTCAAAGGGCGCCAACTGAGTCAGCAAACCAAGATAACCATTTACAAATGTATTATCCAGCCCATCATCCTCTACGGCTGCGTAGGTTGGGGATACGCAGCCAAAACACACATCAAGAAGCTACAAACAGTGCAGAACAAGATACTAAGACTCATAACCGGAACAGACATTAGAACAAGAATAGACCACCTCCATGATATAGCCAAGTGCAAACCACTCGATGTGTTATTCAAAGAAAGAAGGGAAAAGTTCTACACACAAAGTGTAGCACACAAAAATCCATTGATACGTGCACTTGGTAACTACAATCCTCACGACCAAAGACCATACAAACGCCCAAGGCTGGAATAGAGAGGGATAAGAGGAAGGAGCAACATCATCCACACCTTCACATTCAATTTTCATCCTTCATCAAGTGTATATTTTGACTAATCAAACATGCGTTTCCTTTTCAGAAAATCATCACAAACTCACAATCAATCAACCCATCTTTCACTAGATATATATTTTCACAAATTCATATTTTTCACCCTCATTCCATGAGGATAAGGGCTAGCGTATGCTGCCTGTAACTCACAAAGCAATACAGCCCTTTCACAGGTGACCTAGCTTGGCGCTTCTGCCAAGGTGGATATCTTGTGTCGGGCTACAAACCAACTCAAACCGTGTACTTTGTACAATTAAATCATAGGTACCAAGTCATTTAATATTAAGTTCATGCAACGAGGATAAGGGTCTGTGAAAACAACCTGTAACTCGCATATCAAATCAGCCAAAACTTCCCAATGCTTGTCAATGTCACTATTGGCAAGTGGGGAGGTTGGGGCAACAGGGGCAACCCAAGACGCGATGACAAAAATAAATTTGGGTAAAATCTCTTACGCTCGTTCATAAACAAGCATAGATATATTTTAAGATTGCCCTTTGCGTTTAGTTATATCAATGAATGTAATATTTTTAAATGCAAATGTTTACAATTTTATAGATTAAAATATACGTATTCTTTGGAAATGTTGATCAGTGGTATCCCTTAGTGAAATTATTAAGGTAAGATAGGAGTCAAAGGACTACGCGTCTTCCTCTCTAGTCGTACCTGATGACAAAGAGTGAAATAAAATGGAACAATATAAGTATTTTTTACAAGATCTTTACATTGAGCTTAGGCTTACTAAGCAATACAAACCTCACTTATAGGTGAACTCCAAATATGTTGTTTTTCACAGATTTTCGCAGCACGTGGTTACCAAAAATATCGATCCTCAAACCTGGAGTCGAAATCATATAGTAAATTAAAGAAAGAGGGCCTGGCTATTATTATTATTGTGTATTCTATCTTACGACAGATTCCTTCCTTTGGTCAATGAACTTAGACAGCTAATGCGCCCTGTCCTCTGCCTTCTTCTTTAGCTCCCAGAATTTTCTTCTTTCCTTTAAGTAAGTGGTTCCCAAACTTTCTCTACTCGTGAGCCCCTTTCACAAATATCTGAGTTGCACTAACCCCCTGAGAAATATTCATAGCCACGCACTTAATTTTATAACTAATTTTTTATGAAAGTTAGCTATTAATTGCAATCAAAAGGTTTAATACCTTTAAATTAACCTAATATAGCTCCGTTAGTTACTTTGGGATGCACCACAAAAAATAATCAAGAATATTAAAACTACAAGTACAAGTTCAAAAAATTATACATTTATTTAAAAAATTAAAACTGAAATTAAATAAGCAAATTAGTTGCATTTTCTTTCTTATCTTTATTATCACAATATGATCACAATTCAAATGTTTTTTAAAGTGGTATTGGAAATTGCTGCTTCGACCTAACTGAAATACCGCCCTGTAATTACAAAATTCCATGGCGATTTAAGTTTCAAAATTGTTTACAAGTTTCAACAGCTACTTACCACTTCGCATGACTTAGTGCGAAGGATGCGCTTGCTCTAAATGGTACAACTCTTTAAAGTCAGGAATCACAGACGATAATTAATTAAGTCTCAAAATCACTTTCAGTATTGAGCCTGTTTCGGATGTGGAAAGCGAAGCAAATTGTTGACGGGGAGAATAAAAAGTAAGCGTAGGTTTCTAAAGAGATAATATACAGAAACCTCATCAAGTTTAGATAGTAGTATCTTGTAAATGAGCCTCACAAAATTTCACAAATTGTTCCTTTAGAATCCGTCATTACGGAAATATTTTGGTGGACCTCTTGGAAGATTTCGTGAACCCCCAGTGGGTTTGAGAACCACAGTGTGGGAACAAATGTTTTAAGTCATCTTGATGTACCTCACTGTTCAGTCAGCCTTCTTAATGGGAGTGCAAGGTGTCGTCCTGCCTCCCTTACGTGTTCCTGGCTTTCTGAGCATCTTTGGCGTCTGCTATTCTACGGATCTGTCTTCGGATGGAGCCTGCGTTGAAGGTGAAGAAAGGTGTTGGCGTCGGTGTCGGGAGAAGACCGCCGGATGAGGCGAGGAAGAACCCCGGGCCCGGGAAGCGACCGACCCCGGGCAAGAAGAAGTTGGCGGCGAGCGGCGGGGGATCCGCCATCAACGGCAGGCTTGTGCTGCCCGTCCTTTCTGGGGAAGTTGGAAGTCTCCACTCGCGGGGACTGAAGGCTCCTCCGGTCAGGAAGGAGCTCCTGCCGGGTGGCAAGTGGGCCGCCACAAGCCCGAAGGCGGGAGCTTTAGAGGCAGCTGCCCCTTCGAGGGGCAACAAGCCTGAGGTGGCTGCCGAAGTCAGCGGGGCCGCTCCAATTCCCGGAGCCGAGCGTGCCGCTGGCCGAGGTGAGCTAAAGTCGCCCCCGGGTGACGAATCGGCCCTTATTAGGGCCAACAAATCGGCCCTTTCTAGGGCCAACAAGGCTGGCGTGACCCCCCAATTTACCGGGGAGGTGGGCGCAGTACACAGCCAAGCGGGTGAAGGTAGCGGGGCCCCTCAAATTACTGGAGTTGAGCGTGCCGGTAGCCACACCCAGTCGGTGTCACCCTCGGGTGAAGTTTCGGCCCTTTTCAGGGCCAACAACTCGGCAAGCGTGACCTCGCCAACTACCGGCGAGGTGGGCGCAGATGGCCAAGGTGAAGCCAGCGGGGCCCCTCCAGCTACCGGAGGCGCGCGTGCCACTGGCAGATCCGCCAGGGCTTCCGGCACTGCACCCTCGGGCCTCGGCTTGAAGGACAGTGCTGGCCCCTTCAAAGCGTCGGCAGTAATGCCGATGCGGGCGAGCCCAGCGGGGCCCCTCCGACTACAGGAGGTGAGCGTGCCGCTGATGGCCAAAAAGTGCTAGAGGCCCTTTTTAGGGCCGACAGCCCGCAAACCGGGGAAGATGGCGAAAGCTCCCGCCAGCACGATGGGTGGAAACCTAACGGTGCCAACGTAAGCCCTGACCAGGGGGAGCCTAGCCGTCCTCCGCCAGCAAAGACCGCTGCAAGCGGCACTGACGCAAGCGCTAATGCAAGGGTCTCAAAAACCCGCGTCAACTCCGACACCTCCCGCCAAGGGGTGTTGGTAGGTATGAAACGCCCGGCTGAATTTTCTTCAGACTCGGAAGACCGGGTCGCACGCTTCGCGCGTGTTGACAGTTCGTGCGAGTCCGTGGACGTGGAGGGACTGTCTTCAGGACCAGACCTCCCGTTGATACGTGATGAGTCGAGCCAGGGGTCCGATGATGAGTCTGAAGGATTTCGGACCGTAAGACCCCGCCGAAGGGGGAAGGCCGGCAACACCAACAACAACAACCCTTCGTGACCTAATTAGGTATTTCTTTTCAGCTTTCATCAATATAAGTCCGAGACTTCTCTGATGTAACCACCACCAAGTTGCCCCGGCTGCCAGCAGCCCAGGCTGAAATGACTTGGGAAAACCCCCTGTATGCGTTTTCACCTGCATCCAGGAGTGGGAGGGCCCCCTGCAGTGGGTGTTCACCACGTGGGGGAGATGGAGTTTAGCCGCGACAGCAGCCGGTCCAGCGTCCGGGGCCCGTTACCGCGCCCCAGCCGCCGTGCCACCGCCACGTTGCCCAGCAGGGACCACGGGGAGGTATCCATCCCGATTTTCATCGCCTCCGTGACTAACTAACCTATATAGAAATATCTCTGTAAAAATAAATACTCTCTGCCTCTTACAGGGTCTCTTTACAGGGTCACCCTTGCCTCAACTTCATCACTATAGTACGGTATTCACCATTCACTCGCCCAGCTCCCTCGCTTCCTCGTGCTCCATCTCTCTTTCCCTGTCCCTCCTCTCCGCCTCTCTCATTTTCCCGATTCTCGTGGCCGTGCTCACAAATTTCCTGAAAATTTCAGGGCTCTGCATCATGTCCTCAGGCCTCCATCTCCATCCTCTCTGCACCACTTCTCTGTACAGTTCCTGTCTTATTTGCTCGTATCGCTCACATTCATACATAACATGCCTTGCGTCTTCCGCCACATCGCACAGCTCACACATCGGATTCTCACCAATCCCAAACGAGTGGAGTTTGGCCGCGAAGTCCCCGTGTCCGCTCAGGAACTGGGTTGAGTAATGGTTTCCAATATCTTTCCTCTTGTTTACTCTCACTCTCACGTCTCTGTAATAAGAGTACGTGACTCTCCCTGTCGTGGCGTTATCCCACTCCATTTGCCACCTTCTAATAGTCTCCTCTCTCCTCCTCACCCGGCTTTGTGCCCTGTCTATACCGTTCAACTTATCTCTCCACAATCTCCACCTTTCCTCTATGTACAGGTCGATAGGTATCGCACCTGTAATCACCCTCACTGCTTCGTGGGACATCGTCCTATAACCTTTGGCTACAGCGAGCAATAGCTTCCTCTGTGTGCTCATCATTATCCGTCTGCTTTTGCCTCTCTGGGCATCCTCGCCCCACACCTCACATCCGTATACGAGTATTGGTTCCACCATACCTTTGTACATTCTGTACAGAGCCTCACACGAGTAACCATAGTTCGCCTTCGCCAGGTTCTTAAGCTTTGCAAATATTATCTTAGCTTTCCCACATACCGACTCTATGTGCCTTTTGTAGCTCAGTCTTTCTCCGATCACTACTCCGAGGTACTTGACTTCCCTTACGTATCTTATCCTCTCACCGTTCATCCTCACCACTGGATATCTTTCTCCGCCTAGTACCCCTTTCAGGAGCATGATCGCCGACTTGGCACTGGAAAACATCAGCTTATTCCGTTTTCCCCATCTTTCCACTTTCCTTATCGCGTACTCAGTCCTCCTCTCCAAGCTCCTTCTCGTGTCTGCCTCTATCAGCAGCAGCACATCGTCCGCATAAGCCAAAACTTTCCCATTCACTCCGATATTCGATCTTAGTAACCTGTTTATTAGTACGTTCCACAAGAGTGGACCTAGGACTGATCCTTGTGGGCATCCCTTGGTCGGCACCTTCACCCTCCTTACACCTTCTACTTCCAATGTCACCTCCCTTCTTTCGAAGTAGTCCTTCACCAGCCTCCATATATCTTTTGGGCATCCAGCCTCCCTCAACTCCCATAGCACCTGGGGCCACCATGCGTTATCGAACGCCCCGGCTATGTCGAGGAATACCCCCAGGACGTATCTACCACTAGAGTCCCCTACCTCTTCCTCCATCCTCACTAGGGCATCCACCGTCCCTTTCCCTTTCATAAAGCCGTACTGCCTGTCGCTCATATACCCAACTGCACTCATATGCTGCTCTATCCTCCGAGCTATCATCTTTTCTGCGATCTTACCCAATACCGGGATCAGAGTTACCGGCCTGTACGACTTTATTTTTGTCCGATCTTTATCATCCCCTTTCAGGAACACCTTAAGGTTTCCTCTTTTCCACCTATCCGGGAATCTTCCCGTGGTCAGGGCTCTGTTCATTATCCCCCGGTACTCCTCGACACAGCCTATCAGTGCCCCTTTTGCCAGTTCCGGTTGTATTCCATCCATACCTGGTGCTTTCCTGTTCTTCAACCTCTTGCGCGCCATCTCTACCTCGTCAGTGGTGAACTCCGGGGATCTCTCCTCTCCATCCCATGCCTCCGTTCCCCTTCTAATCCATTCATGATAATTCTCATCCGTTTCTCTACTATCGTCCGGGAGGAGTTCCTTCAACATCATCTCCACGGTTTCTCCTATGTCCCTGGTGTATGTCCCATCCGCCTTCACTAGGCTTGTGAGCACCGTCTCACCTTTCATTTTCCCCATAATTACCTTATACACCTTGCCCCAAGGGTTATCCGCCTCTTGGGAAACCAGTTCTTCCCACTTCCTCCTCTTCTCCTCCCGGACTTTCCTTACGTATTCATTCCTCTGGTGAGCATATTCTCGGCTCAAGAATCGGACCCACGCCTCATCGATCTCTTCTCTTTGTGCCCTCCTCCGAGCCTCGTCTAGCTCTCTCCTCGCTCTGTTCTTTCCCCGTTTCATCCTTGACAGCTCTTCTGTCCACCATTCCCCTCCGCCATCTCCACCTCTTTTCTTCCTCTGGAGGCACTCCTTACCGGTTTCCATTATTGCCAATTCCAGTGCCTCCGCCATCTCTTCGACATTCCCACCTACTGGCATTGCCTCTTCCACCCTCCTTTGGAGTGCCTCCGTGAATCGCGGCCAGTCCGCATTCTTAAACTTGTACCTAGTCATTTCTCTCCTCTGTCCGTTTGGGCCTTCTCTCCGTCTCCTTTGCACCATGAAACCGATGAGCCGGTGGTCCGACTCTATTTCGCCGATTCTTACCCTCCAGTCCCTCATTTCTCCCCATATATCTTCCGTCCCCAGAGTTACATCCACATTCGACGTCATACCCCTGGTGTTGCAGAAGGTCTCGGGCTGCCCAGCTCTGTTCATTACTCTCATCCTGTTGGTGAGGATAAAATCCTCCATCACCTCTCCTCTCTCGTTTAGAATCCTGTCGTGCCATAGCTGCGATCTTGCATTTGCATCCATGCAGATCACCGTTCTCTCACCGCCTAGGTCTCTCAGAGCTTCCTCTAGGCCCCCGATGTGTATCTCAATGTCTTCACTCGGGTTAAAATAACAGCTGGCCACGTAGAAGCCATCCTCGCCACTTCCTATCCGAGCCACCACTCTGCTACTCTCCGAGAGGTATCCTACCATCAGGCATTCCGCCCGCCTCACAGCTAAAGCACTCCAGATCGCGCCATCTTCGTTACTTTTGAACAGAGCTTTACAGCCCCCGACCACCACTCTACCATCTCGGTGGTATGGTTCCTGTATGGCCGCAACTTCCACGTTATTCAACCTCATATACCTTTCGATTTCCGCCATTGCCGCCTTAGATCGCCCCACATTCACCTGGATCACCTTACAGCCCATAGTCCACTCTTCTGTCTGCTTCGTTTAGTGCCTTCTGATAAATCGGGCACTTCCGATCCGCCACATCGTGGCGGTCGTCCCTCTTCGCCCTCCGGCAGTTGATGCAACTGCCCTTGCCCCTCGCCACCTTGCACTCGGCTGGCCCATGCTCCTCACCACATCTCGGGCATGCCAGCTTTTGCGCACAATGCCTTGCTATGTGCCCATATGCCTGGCACTTGAAGCACCGGGTGGCCTCGACATGGTCCTTCACCCTGCACCTCCGCCAGCCCAGATACACATGCCGTCTGCCTCTCAACCAGTTCCTTATTCTGGGGCTGCAGGTCACCACCCAGTGCTCGACTTCCCAGTCGGGCCTTCCATACTTATGGACACATCTGAAGTTCTTAACGAACTCCTCAAGGCCCACTCCACTGTCCTCCATATTCCTTTCGTGAACCTCCTTCACGATCTCGCTCTCCTCTCTGCCCTTTTCTACATCGTAGATCATTATTCTGGGCTCCCTAGTCCCAGCCTCCACTACTTTCAGGCCTGCCTCACCCAGGTCTTTCTCTAACAGCTTGGCCTTCTGCTGGGGTGTCTCCACCTCCAGCACCACACCTTCCCTTATCCGTCTGAGATTCTTTACGTTTACCCCCATTTCTCTGGGTTTTAAGGCCCCCTTAAGAATCTCTTTCACCTCTGCCCCGTTTTTCTTGCCATCGGTCCCCCTCACGATGACAAGATTTACTTTTGGCCTCACCTCTTTCCCGGTGCTTAGGCTTGGGACGCTAAGCCTTTCTTTACTAGCCATCTCTGCATAGCTGGGCGCTTCTCGGCCCCCTTTCTCCCCGGCACCGGTCCTCCGTTCTCCCTCGTGCCTGCCCATCCACTCGACTATTTCTCTCCTTTCTGCCTGTCTGGCCTCCAGCCCTATGACTTTATCCATCAGTTCATTGGCTATCCCGCTCATTTCCTTCATGATAAGCCTTACTTTTTCCTGGGCCAGAAGCGAGAAGCCCTTGCTCTTCACTTGGCTTGCCACGATTCTCTCCATCTCAGCCTGGTACATGTTGTACTTCCGCCTAGTGTCCTTCTCGGCTCCGATGCTCTCCATGGCCTCCACAAATTCCTTTTCCAGGAAGCTTCGCCTATAGTATTTGGGGGGAGTGCACCTCTCCCCCTCTTCCTCCGTTCCTTCGGTGTTTCCACCTTCCTTCTCCGATTCCGTCTCTTTAGCCCTCTCAGCGGCTACCTCCATGATGGTCCTTTCCGGCCTTGCCGCCTGACCATCTGAGCTGCCACTCGGGCTCGCCTCTACTTCCTTTACCTTTTGCCTCCTTTCCATTTCTAGCCTACACAGCCTCAGCTGTGGGGCCCTCACTTTGCCTGGGTCCGTTGCAGGCTTGTCCTTACTCTGTCCTTCCTCCGGACCTTCCTTCCCGCCTTTAGGGCTCCTTTTGGTCGCCCTTTCTCTGGTCTTCCGTTTCTCTTTCCTCTTGGCTACCTCCCACTCAGTGTCCCCCTCACTGGCGGAGTTGCTCTCTCTTTCCGCTGGGACTTTGTCCCTTGCACGTCTTTTTCTCTCCGGTTTTCTCCCCGTTCCGCCGTTCTCAGACGGCATCTTGTTTCCTGATAAATTGTACATGTTTTCCTTTTCTGTATAGCCAGCGCATCGTAGACAAGGGAGCGGGCCGGAATAGTCAGGAACGGGTATACCCTCGGGACGATACCCTACCCCAGTTCCCCGGGGCCCGACCTCCGTTTGCCGATCCCGGTACTCTCGGACGGACCGGGCTCGCTCGTTGCGGTGCGGGGTCCGACCCCCGCACTCAATGTCCACTTCCTGGTCAGGGTCCGAAGCGGCTGGTCTCCGGTCCATCCCCGCAGCTGCCGCCTCGGCAGAGCTAGCTCACATCAGCTTCCCCGGCCACCGACGGAAACATATCGATGACTCGGTTCAGCACTCCCAGCGCGCCACGGTTAGGACCAACCTACCCCATCGCGGGGGGGTCTCGTTTTTGACAGGAGGATCGACCACATCCTCCCAACCCTGGTGTACTGATGGGCTAGGGTTGCCATATTCACCAGCAGGTCTCGTTTTGACAGGAGGATCGGCCACTTCCTCCCAACCCTGGTATACTGATGGGCTAGGGTTGCCATATTCATCAGCAGGTCCCGTGTTTGGCCTCGGAGCTGACCAGACTCCGTTAGCCTTCCCCTATCGAGGGGTGCCCCTTAGATTTTCGACCGTGTCCGTGCATTCACTTTTACGGTTGGGTTGACTAGACCCTCCCAACGTTCCTCTTTTACCCGGGCTTACGACCGGCTGTTCTTCCTTCACCTGACAGAGCTCTACGATTCGCCTTGCGGCTCCTCATATCGGCCGGCCCTGCTCAGGGAACAGGCAGAGTTGGCCGGCAACACCAGGAAGCTGCTGGGGGCAACCCTAACCATTTAGGCGGCAGCTCTGGTGATGAGAGCGAGGCCAGCGGTGGCCCGGGCCAGGGTGCGCCAGCGCTGGGTAAAGGTGGGAAGCGGCGGAAACCTGCGGGTAACAACGCAAGCCGTGTCTCACCCCAGCCTGGTACTAGTGGCTCTGGGCCGGCTGGCAAAGCGAAGGGGAAGATCCCTCCCATCATATTGTGTGATGTGGAGGGCTACTCCAAGTTGGCGAGGGCCATCCGGTCCAAGGTTCGAGAGCCTGTGGAGGCGGTCAGGCAGCCAGGGGACCAAGTGCGCCTCCAGTGCGGGTCGGAGGAGGATTACCGCGCCCTCTAGAAGTTCTTGCCGAGCTTGGGGATCCAGCATTGGTCCTACGAGCTGGGACGGGAGTGACTTGTCAGGGTCGTGGTGAAGGGACTCCTGACACGGACAAACCCTGACGACATCCAGGAGGAGCTAGTAAATATGGGTTTCCCCGTGAAATCCATCACACAGATGCTCTCCCAATGGAAGCGGGATCAGAAGACCGGAGAAAGGCAGCTGTTGCCGAACTTCGTTGTCTCTTTGACGCCCGGGGAACACACCGCAAGGCTGTATTCCATATCAGTCCTGTGCGGGCTCCGAGTCAGGGTGGAGAAGTACAAGTCTCCGGGCGGCCCGGTTCAGTGCAAGAACTGTTTCCGGTTTGGTCATGTGCGGAGGGATTGCCGCGCTAACCCTAGGTGTGGGTTCTGTGGTGGTGACCACGAGAGGGGCGGGTGCCCGGAGGAGAGACGATCTCCCCCGAAGTGCCTGCACTGCTCAGGAGCTCATTCCTCGGTGTGGCGGGGCTGTCCCACGTACAAGTCCTTGCGGGCGGCAGGGAATGTGCGGGCCCCCAAGCCTCAAGAAGGGAGGACGGATGGGCCAAGTGAAGGCCAGAAGCCCTCGGGGCACGTTGCGGGACGGAGGGCGAAAGTGACTCCAGCTCCAACACCAAAGCCACTGGTACAATCGTTCGCCAGTGTGCTGTCAAAGAGAGATACCCCTCCACCCCAGGCCGAGGCACCTGCCGAAGCCACCAAACCTGAACTGGTGGAATCCAGTTCTACCCCTTTGGTCGAGGGCCCAACCGAGACCGCTCCTCTCCCTATCCCAACCCACACTGCCATCCTACACCCTTCCAACCCTTTCCTTCCACTCCCAACTCCCACCCTTGTCACCCCTGTAAACCCCACACCCGAGGATGATGCTGCAAAGCTCAAAAATTGCATTGAGCTGCTCAAGGGTATTCCGGGACTGGACCCATGGGACTTTTCATCGAGTCTCTTGAGGAAGGTCCAGGAGTCTCCGAGGAGTAACCGTGGCCACCTGGTCATGGAGCACATCATCCTCTACCTGGTCTCTCATGGCAGTGCACCCGAATAGAGGACCACCAGTGCTGAAGGAGCTCACGGTCGCACTCTGGAACGCCAACGGAGTCGCGGGGAAGAAGGCTGAGCTTGAAAGTTTCTTGGCAAAGCATCGTGTCGATGTAATGCTGCTGGAGAAACCCACTTGCGCTCCGCAATGAGGTTCTCGTTAGCAGAGTTTATCTGCCATCGTAGTGACCGAGCGGGGGATGTGGGAAGGGGTGGGACGGCGGTTCTGGTCCGAAGGGGCCTTGACCACCACGTCGTCTCACTTCCTCCCCTCCAACACATGAAAGCAACGGCTATCCAACTGGTGACCTCGACTGGACCAGTGCGTCTCATTTCCATCTACTTCCCTCCCTACCACCGGTTCGACCAGGCTACGAGGGCTGACATGGAGGTGCTGCTTCGAGGTACCACGCCTGTTTTAATCGGTGGTGACTTCAACGCTAAGCACCCTTCATGGGGCTCTAGGATTATGTGCGCTCGTGGCGGATTGCTCCGCGACGTCATAGATCTACACGGCCTGGTGGCCTCCGACCCCTACCCACTTCCCTTTCAATCCCGGCTATCTCCCGGACGTCCTAGACTTCGTCGTCTCCAGAGGGATCAGAAGGCGGTTAGTGCTGAAGTCTCTAGCTGAACTAGACTCGGATCACAACCCCGTTCTCGTGAACCTGGGACGCGCGGTGTCCTTCATAGACCCACTCGAAAAACCCGACCTAAAGCGCACTGACTGGGATAGGTTTACGAATGTGTTGAGAGAGAGGTTGGGACCCACCCCTACCTTTCGAACAGCTGCAGAAATCGATCGCGGTGCGGAGTTCATAACTTCCGCCATCAAGGGGTCGCTCGAAGCTTCAACGCCGAGGCACCGTCCTAAGAGGGCGCCACAGGCTTCTTTGCCCGATTCTATCCTCAGGCACGTCCGGGAGAAGAATCGGCTGAGGAAGGCTTGGCAAATCTCGAGGGACCCGGTAGACAAGGCCAACTGGAGCCGCAAAGTCCATGCGGTTCGGGAGATGGTCCGAGAATACCGGAACAGTGTCTGGGAGGACAAGATTGAGAGCCTGTGCGTGCAGGACAGGTCCTTGTGGCAAATGATGAGGAACTTGATGCGGGTCCCCGCACCAAGGCCGCCTATTGTGAGTCGCAACGGGGTGGCCAACTCCGACCAGGAGAAGGACGATGCTCTCGCTGAGCACTTAGAGGCGCAATTTGTACCAACTGACAACCCGTCAGACCCGGTGCACGTTGCGCACGTGGCGCAGGTCATCAGTGCGGTCTCGTACAGACCCTTGGATTGACCCGAACCCACGGAGGTGACAGAAATGTCACGGGCGATAGCCGCTCTAAGACAAAACAAGGCCCCCGGATCCGACGGTATCAGTAACGCGGTCCTCAGAAAGCTGCCCTTGGAGGCGATTAACTTCCTTGTGGAGATATTCAACGCCGTCCTGTTCCTGAGTCACTTCCCCGAGCTCTGGAAGCATGCCAACGTCCTCTGCTTTCATAAACCGGGTAAGGACCCGGCCCTAGCTTCGTCCTACCGACCGATCAGCTTGCTCGACTGTCTGGGCAAGTTGTTCGAGAGACTAATAATGACGAGACTGACCCGACATGTTCGCGAGGCGGGCATCTTGGTGGACGAGCAGTTCGGCTTTCGGGCGGGACACGCTACGTCTCATCAACTTGTCCGGCTCGTGGAACAGGTTACGAGGAACTTCAACATCAACAGGCTGACTGGTGCTGTCTTTCTTGACGTGGCAAAGGCCTTCGACCGTGTTTGGCACGAGGGTCTCCTTTTCAAACTCCTCTCCATGAACCTGCCCTTCTACCTAGTTAAGGTTGTTCAATCTTATCTTTCCCATCGCACCTTTTCCACTACCTTTGGGAACGCCACCTCCCAAGTCAGAAGCATCCGGGCTGGAGTGCCGCAGGGTTCCATGGTGGGCCCGCTGCTCTTCAGTCTCTATGTGAACGACATTCCAAAATCCCCAGGCACCGAGTTGGCTCTGTATGCGGATGACACGGCTCTAGTAGCGGAGTCGTGGTGAGGCAGCTGGTGGAGAGGCGACTCCAGACGCACCTGACGCAGTTGGAGGGGTGGCTGACAACCTGGAGAACAAGTATTAACGTGGAGAAGAGCACTGCAATGATCTTCACATGGAAAAGAAAGTACTTCAGGCCGGCTCCACTCCGGCTGTTCGGAGAACAGATCAGATGGGCGGACAGTGTTAAGTACCTGGGACTTACGCTGGACACAAAACTGACCTGGAGACGACACTGCAACGAAAGACTCAACAAGGCGAGGCAAAGGCTGGGAGTCCTAGGCCCACTGCTTAACAGGCGTAGCGCCCTGTCTACAAGGAACGGTCTGACGCTGTACAAGCAGCTGCTCAGGCCGATCCTCGACTATGCGTGTCCCGCTTGGGGTCACCTGGCGGACACGTATATGAGGAGGATGCAGGCGTTCCAGAGCGTATGTCTGAGGATCATTGTGGGCGCACCTTGGTATGTCCGGAATGAGACTCTTCATCGCGACCTGGATATGCCTACCATCAAGGACCATTTCCGGAAACTGGCGCAGACCTTCTACGCCAGACTTCCCGGTGCCACCAATCATCTTATCCAGGGGCTTGGTAACTACGTCATCGACCCTGGTGGGTGTCATCGACATCCCAAAGCCCTGCTCGGATAAGCGAGATGTGTCAACAGTGGTTTGGGAGGCTCTCACCAAGCCCCCCATAGAGTAGTGTCTCCGCACGTAACTCTAAAAACCCTTAGTCGGTTTCTCAAATTCTTATCCGCACTTTTTTACCCCCATTATTACTAATATTATGTAATCTCTGTTTCTTTGTTTCAGAACTTCGCGAAACGCGACAACCCGTTTTTAAATTTTTGCGAACCACACGGTGTGACCAATTGGTCGGTACGTGTTGGAACTTGCTCTCGTGCTCCCCTTCTGGAAGCATCGGAGCATGCCTTTTGTCTGTGTCTGTGTCTGTGTGCTTCCTATGACTTACGCTGGACACAAAACTGACCTGGAGACGACACTGCAACGAAAGACTCAACAAGGCGAGGCAAAGGCTGGGAGTCCTAGTCCCACTGCTTAACAGGCGTAGCGCCCTGTCTAGAAGGAACAGTCTGACGCTGTACAAGCAGCTGCTCAGGCCAATCCTCGACTATGCGTGTCCCGCTTGGGGTCACCTGGCGGACACGTATATGAGGAGGATGCAGGCGTTCCAGAGCGTATGTCTGAGGATCATTGTGGGCGCACCTTGGTATGTCCGGAATGAGACTCTTCATCGTGACCTGGATATGCCTACCATCAAGGACCACTTTCGGAAACTGGCGCAGTCTTTCTACGCTAGACTTCCCGGTGCCACCAATCCTCTTATCCAGGGGCTTGGGAACTACGTCATCGACCCTGGTGGGTGCCATCGACGTCCCAAAGCCCTGCTCGGATAAGCGAGATGTGTCAACAGTGGTTTGGGAGGCTCTCACCCAGCCCCCCATAGAGTAGTGTCTCCGCACGTAACTCTAAAAAAAACCCTTAGTCGGTTTCTCAATTTCTTACCCCCTTTTTTACCCCAATATTACTAATATTATGTAATCTCTGTTTCTTTGTTTCAGAACTTCGCGAAACGCGACAACCCGTTTTTAAATTTTTGCGAACCACACGGTGTGACCAATTGGTTGGTACGTGTTGGAACTTGCTCTCGTGCTCCCCTTCTGGAAGCATCGGAGCATGCCTTTTGTCTGTCTGTCTGTCGTAACTCACGTCAGACAGTTCACCACCAAAACCCCGGCGACAGGCACTACACAGACGGTCTTGCTACTCCCGACATTCCAGGTGACACTTGCAAAAAATAGCCAGGTTACAGACATTTACAAGACGAAGTTCATTAATAACACCAGAGTGAGAGTCGAACCTTACATCCCCCCCTAAACAAAATAGCTCAATGCCACAAATGTCAGAGATTCGGACATACCCGCAACAACTGTCAGAACAACCCCCGTTGTGTCAAATGCCTATCAGCGCACTACACAAAGGACTGCCCAAAGAAAGACACCACCACCCCGGCTAGATGTGTAAACTGCAGAGGTGACCACTCTGCAAACTACAGTAAATGCCCCGTGTACAGGAAACTGCTGGACGAAAAACTGTCACTTCACACAGCAAAACAAGAAGCCCTCACTCAGCAGAGACGGATCCCCCCACCCCCCAAAGCCATCAGCAGAGACTTCCCCACTCTCCCCCAACGACCAAAGACAGTGGCCGAAACGCGCCAATCCGAGGTCGCGTCCACAAGCCGGAGTTACAGCCAGGTTGTGCGACAAGCTACACGGCCCCCACAACAAGAAGCCCAAGAGCAAACCTCCACGGCCTCCGACATCAAGGAGTTGTTTAATTTTTTTAAAGACTTAAACATAATTAAACTGATAACCCACTTTAAACCATACCTTACACAGCTAAGGCAAACAAAAGACACAACAGAAAAATTAATGCTTATCATAGAAGGGCTGACAAACTACTTTTCTACTGACTAATGATGGACACAAGGAAGACACGGACTAAGGACATACTGCGCGTTTTTGTGTGGAACGCGAATGGAATACTCCAGCAAGCAAAAGAATTAGAAGATTTACTTAACACTTATTCAATAGACATAGCTCTAATTAATGAAACACACTTAACTCCCACAAAAAATGTTTATTTTTACGGCTATGAAATCTACAAGTCAGACAGAGCAAATAAAACAGGAGGTGGGACTGCTCTCTTTATCAAAAGAAACCTCCCACACTATCAACACCATTTTAAAGATTTAATAACAATAGAAGCTACAGCAGTAAATGTCAACACACGGAGGGGGAGTATTCTTTTCGCGGCCATATACAAACCGCCGCAGGCGACGCTACAGACACAAGACTTGGACGAACTCACACGGACAGGGAGCATAGTACTGGCAGGGGACTTAAACTCCAAACACATAAACTGGAACAGTAGAACAACGACAAGAAACGGTCGCACACTAAACGAACACGCAGACAATAACGACTACCTAGTGATCGCACCAAAAGAACCGACATTTTACCCTTCAAATTACCTACAACAACCAGATATAATAGATGTAGTTCTAACAGATATAGGAATCACACCAGAATACCTCACGGTATTACACGAACTAGACTCAGACCACAACCCAATATTCTGCGAGATAAGCATTACCGCAAATATTGAGATAAGAGGGCTCACCAACAACAAAATCACATGTAATTGGGACACTTTTAAAAAAACACTGGAGGACACACTTCCGGAGGCACACCACATACGAGACACGGAGGAAGCCGAAGCATCGCTTCGCTTGTTCACGTCGACCGTACAACAGGCCTACAAACAGAGCTCAGTGAAGTAACCCATTACACATGACCTCCGAAAGACAAACCCACAATTAGATTTCCTCATAGCTCAAAAAAGGGAAGCTAGGAGGGACTGGCAGACTTTCAGGACCCCCCAACACAGGGCAGCCTACAATAGATTAAAAGCACAGGTTAGAAGAGCAGTTAAAATTATCAGGCTAGAAAAATGGAACACTTATGTCACAGAGGCAGCCACAGACAATAGCAAAACATGGAAGATAACTAAACAACTAAGGGGTGATACAAAAATCAGAACAGTACCAGCCATACACGGGGAAAACGGGGTGGCCTATAAAAGCTCGGAGAAAGCGGAGGCCATAGCCACCACACTAGAAAAACAGTTTACACCCAACCAAAGACCACAGAAAACCAACTTCACAAGGGAAGCCACCATGTCAGTGAGGGAGTACTTATTTAAACCAAACAACACACAGGTAGATGACATCACACTGGAAGAACTAACATCTACTATACAGGAACTTCCCAGAAATAAAGCCCCAGGACACGACTACATTACAAAAGAGATAGTACAACACCTGCCACTAAGGGCAGTGCGGCTACTCTTGACAATACTGAATACACTACTTTACCTATGTCATTTCCCGGACGACTGGAAGCTGGCTAAGGTTATAACAATTCCCAAACCAGGTAAAGACCCCATGTTTCCCCAAAATAGAAGACCAATCAGTCTCCTCCCCACGTTCAGTAAATTATTTGAAAAATTGATACTTAGAAGACTAAAACAAATCACTGATAAATTAAAAATTATCCCAGAACTTCAATTCGGCTTCAATAATAAGCACTCCACCGCCCACCCAATAGTTAATCTAGTAGAAGACGCCACTCTGGCTTTCGAAGAAAAACAGTATTTAATAGCAATATTTCTAGATATAGAGAAGGCTTTCGATAAAGTATGGCATATCGGTCTACTCCACAAACTAATCCTACTCGACTTCCCCTCATGGTTCATTCACACAATAGCCAGCTTCCTTAGTCTGAGAACATTCAAGGTAACAATGGAGGGTAAAATGTCCCCATCACACCCAATCAGGGCGGGAGTCCCCCAAGGTTCCACGCTATCACCACACCTATACAACATTTACGTTTCAGACATACCCTCCGACCCTAGAGTCAAAGTTAGGCAATTTGCAGACGACACCATGGTTTACGCGCAAAACAGAAACATAAACTTCTCAAGTCTAGGAATTCAAAGATATTTGGTAACACTACAGGAATGGTTCACTAAATGGAGAATTAAAGTAAATCCAGACAAGTCAGCAGCAATGGTAATATCTAAAAGACTCCAAAACCCACCAGCTCCTTTCATACTATTCAATACAGAAATACCAATACAGACATGCGTAAAATATTTAGGCATAACAATAGACAAGAGATTAACTTGGAGAAAGCACATAGAACAAACAAACTCAAAAGCGCTAGGCAGATTCGTGCAACTTTATCCACTGCTAAAAGGTAACCAGCTAACAGAACACACCAAACTAATTATTTACAGATCAGTCATTCAGCCAATCATAGTGTACAACTGCGTAGCCTGGAGCTACGCATCAGCAACCTTACTAAGTAAACTACAAACTACTCAAAACAAAATACTCAGAACTATAACCGGCACAAACCGCTACACCAGAATAGATGATCTACACACCATGACAAAGAGCAGACTTTTACAAGAAATATACAGGGACAGAAACAAGAAGTTTTACGAACAAAGCGACACGCACACAAACACAATCATAAGATCACTAGGACGCTACGACCCTGGAGACACCAGGAAATACAAAAAACCTAGACTGGCATAGTGACAAACAAAAAAAAACATTAAAAAACCAAAAATTTATTAAAAATATATATAAAAAAAATCATTAAAAAACCAAAAATTTATTAAAAATATATACAAAAAAAAATCATTAGTTTTAGTTAAACATCACTAGTTCTTAGTTAATCACCACTAGTTATAAGCATATAATAATAAGTAAAAAAAAAAAGTCACTATGCCAAAATGCCCGGTGGACACGGACTACCCGCTCGAAGGCGCACGGTACACTTTCATGCACAATCGCTCATTTCACGCCATTACTACCTTAGTCACGGCCGGACGCCACTGGGATAACCGACTAGGTCAACCTTCTAGCCAGAGAATAACGCTGGCGCCACTGTCGGCCCCAGATGGGGAATGGAAATGTATCCACCTCACTCCAAATCCCAAGAAAAGAAAATCCTTCCCAACAAGTTATTCTTTATCACCTTTGCCACCGCCGGACTCCACTGGGATAACCGACTAGGTCAACCTTCTAGCCAGAGAATAACGCTGGCGCCACTGTCGGCCCCAGATGGGGAATGGAAATGTGACCATCCTCGTCAAACCAACTCCTAAAACAGTTAAGCCTACCAACCCACTCCTGAAATCACATTACGCCATCACTCACAAATCGATCATTCCAAATAAGCCAACCTTCCTCATCCTAAGAAAAGAAAATCCTTCCAAACCCTCTTACCACAGCGAGATCATTCACAATCACCACTATTTTCACTCAAAGGGTACTAATTTATAACTTTGTATTTTATTGCAGCATCATTCAACGGTTTCACCTATTCATTGTTTTCACCCTCATACCATGAGGATAAGGGCCAGCGACTGCTGCCTGTAACTCACAGAACAAATCAGCCCTTTCATAGACAACCTGGCGTGGCATAACTGTCAAGTCAGATGTTCTATGTCGGGCAACAGCAGAAAGGCGCTATTTTTGATCCTACGCCCAGGCAGTACAGGCAAAACAAACACAAGGCCCCCCACAACAAGAAGCCGGTTCAACCGGTTCTGACATAAAAGACTTAATTAGGCTACTCAAAGACTTAAACAATATGAAGATCATTACACATTTCAAACCTTATCTCAATAGGCTCAGACAAACAACAGACTCAACAGAGAAAATGTTTATCATGATAGAGGGAGTGACTGACTACTTTGTAAATCAGGATGACTAGACAAGACAAGACGCGGACCAAGGACATTCTACGCGTTTTTATATGGAACGCGAACGGGATACTGACGCGGGCTCATGAACTAGAAGAACTTTTTAAAACATATGGAATAGATATAGGACTAATCAACGAAACACACCTAAACCAAAACAAGGGGATTAACTTTTTCGGCTACCATCTATATAGAACAGATAGACCCGGCAGAAGTGGCGGGGGAACAGCAATATTCATCAAAGACAATATTCCCCACTACCAACATATTTTTCAAACCTTACAAAACATAGAAGCAACAGCAATAAAAGTAAATACAAAGAACGGAGGTATCCTATTCGCGGCCATATATAAACCACCGACCAAGACAATACTACAGAGCGACCTAGACGAACTTACGAACTTCGATAAGATATTCTTAGCAGGGGACATGAATAACAAACACTTGAACTGGAATAGCCGACTGACCAATAGGAATGGACGCATACTAAACGATCACGCTGACACTAAAGGATACACGGTAGTCGGGCCTGGCGAACCGACATTTTACCCCTCAAACCCACTACAGAGGCCAGATGTAATAGACGTGGTCTTGAAAAATATAGGGGTGACACCGGAAGATCTCTCAGTTCTTAAAGAACTAGACTCGGACCACAACCCTATAGTGTGCGAGATCACAACAAACACAGAAATACAGATAAACAACATTAAAAAACTAAAAACTACTACTAACTGGGAAGGGTTCAAAAGAACACTAGACGAAACAGTACCCGAAAACATAAACATCACGACCACTGAAGAAGCAGACACTACACTCCAACTCTTTACCAGCACAGTACAGGAAGCATACAGAGCTAACACCGCAATAGAACAGGAAAAACATGACTTGAGACGCCAACACCCAGACCTTGACTTTCTGCTCGCCCAGAAACGAGAGGCAAGGAGAGACTGGCAAACATACAGAACACCACAACACAGAACAGCCTACAATAGACTCACTGCACAAGTAAGACGGACAGTTAAAACTATTAAATGCAACAACTGGAACACATACATCACTGACGCTGCCATGGACCCCAGTAAAGTCTGGAAAGTCACAAAACAGCTAAAATCATCAGGCAACAAACGGTCGGTACCCGCTATACACGGGTAGCACGGTATGGCCTATACAAGCTCAGAGAAAGCGGAGGCCATAGCCGTGACTCTGGAGAAACAGTTTACACCAAACCAAAACCCGAGAGACGCAGACTTCGTCAGGGACGCACAGAGATCAGTACGGGAATACCTATTTAAACCAATAGTGTCACGGGTGGACCTAATAACACTAGATGAACTAAACTACACAATGAAACAACTCCCAGAAAATAAAGCGCCAGGCCACGACAGACTATCAAACGAAACACTACAAAAACTACCACCGAGGGCAATACTCACGCTACTGACAATATTCAACGCTCTACTTACACTCTGTCACTTCCCAGACGTATGGAAACTGGCGACAGTAATAACTCTTCCTAAACCAGGAAAGGACCCAATGTTCCCTCAGAACAGAAGGCCTATTAGTCTCCTCCCCACTATGAGCAAACTATTTGAAAAACTAGTTCTAAAAAGGATAGACAAATTTAGCGAAAAAAATGAGATCATCCCAAAAATCCAGTTCGGTTTCAGGAAAAATCACTCGACTATTCACCCCGTACTAAATTTAATTGAGGACGCCACAAAAGCATTTGAAGAAAAAAAACACACCGTAGCAATATTTCTAGACGTTGAAAAAGCATTCGACAGAGTTTGGCACATAGGACTAATTCAAAAACTAATTAAATTCAACTACCCACAATGGATCATCCACATTATCGCCAGTTACCTTGCTGGAAGGAAGTTTCAGGTAGTCATGGACGGAACAAAATCACCCATACACGACATAAGGGCTGGGGTGCCCCAGGGATCTGCACTAGCACCACACCTTTATAGCATATATATTTCAGACATTCCTACCAATCCACAAGTAAAAGTACGACTCTTTGCAGACGACACCATGGCCTACACCATATATAAAAACATAAATTTTGCCAGCTTAAAAATGTTGAGCTACAAATTTGGTTCACGACTTGGAGGATAAAAGTTAACCCCACAAAATCAGCAGCTTTGATTATTAGCCGAGGACGCAAACAACTCCCAGCACCACTCACTTTATTCGACACAGAAATACCTGTTAAAAAAGATACAAAATATTTAGGCACTACAATAGACTCGAAACTAACCTGGAGAAGTCACATAGAGAACACAAGAAAAAAAGCCACTGGGAGATATGTACAATTGTACGCTCTATTCAAAGGAAGGGAACTAAACATCCATACAAAAACTGTCTTATACAAATCCATGATACAACCGATTATACTGTACAACTGCGCAGTATGGAGCTACGGAGCCAAACACCTCACAGATAGACTACAAACCACACAAAACAAGATACTCAGAACCATCACTGGAGCACCCTGGCGAACTAGAACAACACACCTACATGAAATGACAAATTGTAGACCCCTCCATGACATATACAGGGAAAGGAACATAAAACTCTACGAACAGGCAGACACACATACTAACGACATAGTACGGGAACTAGGACGTTACGACCCTGCTGAGACCAGACGCTTTAAGAGACCACGGCTGGCGTAGGAGAGCATTATTATGACTAACTCAGTGTCTATTATAATCTTGGAAAAAAAAAATTTTTAAAAATAAATAAATAAAAAAAAACACAACCCCCGATACCTAGATTTAGGAAAAAAAAATTAGAGTAGTAATTAACCAAATTGACAATCGACTACGCCAGACCAATGGGATCGACGAAAATCCACCACCCAACTATCCCATCCTTGCTCCAACCCCAGACCTGACATTCACAAGTCGCTCATTTCATGCCATCACAACCTTAGTCACGGCCGGACGCCACTGGGATAACCGCCTAGGTCAACCTTCTAGCCAGAGAATAACGCTGGCGCCACTGACGGCCCCAGATGGGGAATGGAAATGTATCCACCTCACTCCTAATCCCAAGAAAAGAAAATCCTACCCCAACAAGAAACTCTTTATAACCTTTGCCACCACCGGACTCCACTGGGATAACCGCCTAGGTCAACCTTCTAGCCAGAGAATAACGCTGGCGCCACTGACGGCCCCAGATGGGGAATGGATATGTAACCATCCGTTCCAAACCTATTCCCTACAGTCAAGTTAAACCTTTCGATCCTCCTCCCGGAAATCGACTCATGAAACAACAACATATATCATCATCATACCTTATACACACCTTCCCACATCCCAACAAAAGAAAATCCTCCCCAAATCCCGAGACCCAGCGCGATCGTTCACTATCACCAACTTCACTCACAGTGTCAATAATTATACAATTGTTTGTACAAGGTATCAATTTATTCAAGAGGCCAGGAGTCACGATAGTGACTCCGTACTCTAACACAAAATATAGCCCTTTCACAGGCGGCCTAGCTTGGCATCATAGTCAAGGTAGAAATATCCTGCGTCGGGCTACAAAAACCACACACCTGTAGTATTCTGCAGGCTCATTTCATCTGTTCCATTTCATCAGGTAAACAAGTTCATTCGCGAGGTTAAGAGTCATGACAATGACTCGGTACTCAAACAACAAATCAGCCCTTTCATAGACAACCTGGCGTGGCATAACTGTCAAGTCAGATGTTCTATGTCGGGCAACAGCCGTACGGCAGCTATTTTTTTCAGTGGTGACCCAACCTTGGAGAACCACCTTTATTCGTTTGAAAAGAGCATTTCATCGTCACTCCCTATCCTCCCACGACTATCCCCGACCTCCCACCGCGACTCCGTGTTGCCGGGACAGATCCTTACCTCCCACCGCGACTTCGGTTGCCGGGACTCTGACCTAGCTGTTTTCTCCCCCATCTCCCTTCCTTACCCCCATCCACTGGACCCACGAGATCGACGCCTGACAACCACCGTCGCCCGGAAACTGGACTTCGACGAGACAAAACCACTCCACGCGAAGCCGCAGTAAGAGGGATAACAAACTAATAGTTGAATCCTCCTTCTTGCTATGCTCCTTTTCCTCTCAACCTTTCCCTTTATGAAGTCAATCAGAGGACAGTTACTCCTAAGGATATGTCCTATCCAGTTTGCTTTACACCGAAAAATCACATCTAAAATGATTCTCTTCTCCCCCACTCTTCTTAGGACTTGTTCATGTGTCCCCCTGTCTGTCCAGATGATCTTCTCCTCCAGTCTTCTTAAGACTTGTTCATTTGTCCCCCTGTATGTCAACCTGATCTTCTCCCCCACTCTTCTTAGAACTTCTTCATTTGTCCCCGAGTCTGTCCAGCTGATCTTCTCCCCATTCTTCTTAGGACTGGTTCATTTGTTACCCTGTTTGTCCAGCTGATATTCTCCTCCACTCTTCTTAGGACTTGTTCATTTGTCCCCCTGTCTGTCCAGCTGATCTTCTCCTCCACTCTTCTTAGTACTTGTTCATTTGTTACCCTGTCTGTCCAGCTGATCTTCTCTTCCACTCTTCTTAGAACTTTTGTTTCATTTGTTACCCTGTTTGTCCAGCTGATCTCCTCCACTTTTCTTAGGACTTGTTCATTTGTCCCCCTGTCGGTCCAGTTGATCTTCTCTTCCACTCTTCTTAGGACTTCTTCATTTGTCCCCCTGTCTGTCCAGCTGATCTTCTCCTCCACTCTTCTTAGGACTTGTTCATTTGTCCCCCTGTCTCTTCACCTGATATTCTCCCCCACTCTTCTTAGGACTTGTTCATTTGTCCCCCTGTCAGTCCAGCTGATATTCTCAAGTCCTTTACAGCACCACATTTCAAATCTCTTCAAGTATTTCTTTTCCACTGTCCTAGGAGTCCAAGCTAGCAAGCCTAGCTATAAAGTACTAAATAATAATAGCGTTAGCGGTTTGGTTGTCTGCAATGAGCGTGTGCTTAGCCACAACGATATTCAGGCAACCCTTTTGGATAGAAAACTGTCCGTAATCTTCATAAACATATTTCATGAATTTAATTTAGTAAAATGTATCAGATTATTGATTCGTCCTATATCATAATCATCATAATAATTATAATAACTATATAGATAAAAGAGCATGTGTATTTGTGTGTCTATGGGTTAACGGGTATATGTCCGTGTGTATTGAAGCATAACGTATATTTCATCTTAACTCTAACAGGATTTATGATTTTTAATGAAGGGCTACTGTAAAAGATCTCCCCAAACCAAGTAGCATTTTTTTTATGTGACAGTGAAAGCGACCTTGGTCTTCTTTCTAAGAAGAGAAATGGTCCAATGAGACGCGGTGAGGGTTGTAAGAAGCCCTCGCTTCAGTCATTGGAAAAACGCTCGCGAGAACACCGCTATATAGATTGGGCGTATCTTACACACTCGCGGAAACACCATTATACAGATTGGACGTGTCTTGCACACTCGCGAGAACACCATTATATTGATTGGACGTGTCTTACATACTCACGAGAACATCATTATACAGATTGGACGTGTCTTACACACTCACGAGAACACCAATATACAGATTGGACGTGTCTTACATACTCACGAGAACAACATTATACAGATTGGACGTGTCTTACACACTCACGAGAACAACATTATACAGATTGAACGTGTCTTACACACTCACGCAATAATTCCAAGTCAACTTCCATTTTTTTAAATAAATGCGTTCTTTAGTAACCAGAACCAAAGTGCGGAATAAATTAATCCCAATATTCAATTTGTGAGCCTTAATTTATGTTAGCTTCCAAGTAAATCAAACCCAATTTTAATAGTTGGTAGGACTCGTGAAACTACCTGGCGTCCAAACACTATATAGGCCTACTTAAATATTTAGATCTAGCGCTGAGATATAAACTGACGCACGTGAATTCAGGGCGGTCAGGTTGTATACTAACCCGGTCAGGATCCGAACCAAGGACATTTAGACGGATATGACCGCATGCCGTTAGAGTATGCTCTACATTTCTAAATCAAAAAAACCCAGTAAGATTAAACTTGGTATAGGCTACGTAACCTGAGAGTGTGCACCTTTGATATGACATATATTGCGAGTCTGACGTATTAAACCACGTGAACGACAGTTATTCTCTCTAAATATAATAAACTATTGAATCTAGTATTTATTGGTTTTATGTCTAGCTTGAATCACTAAGAAAAAATATATGGTACGGAACTCCGCACGGACTTTCTCGCTCTATTGTTTGAAAATGGAAATATTTACTCAAAACTCGTAATATAAACGAAATAATATGCATTAGCAAACCCAAGCATAAATTGCACTATACTTATGTAAAACTTTTTTTTTAGTCCCGGTTTTAAAATTTATAATTTTGATTTAAAGAATTAATGTCCTCATTTGTATGTTTGGACCGATAAAAAATATCAATGTTGGGTCCACAAGGGTCAACACTTCGTATTAAAATTTCAACTTCTGGTTAAAATTTTCGACATTTTATTAGGTGTTGCAAATCTTCATGCCATAGCATTGCTATTAAATTCCTCATTTATAAATGTTGACCAACAAAAAATGTAAATATTGACTATTGAGTCTAGAATGGGTATATATCATTGTTGCACAAACATTTCTCCTAAGAGGTTTAAGGAAAAACAACATAAACTCTTAGAGACTTAATTATATTTAATTACTCTTTGGCATTGGAGAATTATTGCGTTAAAACCCAAGTAGTATCTCTTTACAACTAAAGCTCACAAAATTGTGTTATAGTTGCCAATATATCAGAAATTGTTAGATTTATAAAAATATATTTCATATAAAAGTTTTTTATTTATAATAGATACTACAATTTTGCAATGATAAGTTATTTAATCTCTCAAATAGTTGCGGAGATACGGATGTTTCTGATTCTGTAAAGTACCCTAAAATTCATTTTCATGGTAAAATGAAAATAGCCAGTTTATTTATCATCTTAATCAACACCTATATACGAATTTTAATCGAAATTTTGAGCAAATCAATTTTTTCTCTTTTCGCCTTTTCTTAAACTACTCTTAATTTTAAGTTTAAACAGACACAAAGACAGACATAATTGCAAAAAACACTTTTTAAGGTTTAGGGGGTCTTGAGACGTCGACATCCATCAACATTTCAGGTTAGATTTTCTATTGCGGCCGCAATAATTTTACCTTTTTTGTTCGAAAAGTTAAAAAAAATACATATATCTACGTATAGCTTGAAAGTTATTGGTTTTATAAAAATATGCTTCTTATAAAATATTTGTATTATAATGAGATCTACATATTTGTAACGATAAGTAGTTTCATATCTCAAATAGTTTAGGAGATATTATTTTTAAAAAAAAATTACGCATCAGACCGGAGTCCTTAAAGTCATTTTGCCGAAATATTGAGAGAATCTATTTTGTTTGGAATATTTATAAATGTTTAGAAATTAAATTTAATCAAAATCGTTAGAGCCGATTTTGAGAAAATCGACTTTTTCTCTTTTTGCCCTTTAGTGAACTACCCTTAATTTTAGGGTTAGATTCCTTCACCTCTGACAAGACATCTTGTGAATGTGGGGAATGCCAGGCCGCCACCGTGGTTCGGATTCCACGTTAAACTGTAGGTCCTTCATTTCATCTCACAATCACCCTACCATTACACATTAGCGTAAGTGCGTATAACCCGAACGGGTAGTAAGACGCGGTGCTAATAATAATAATAATAATAATAATAATATTTAGGGTTAGATATCCAATTCCAAAAATAACTCGGAGTAACTCTATGGAAACCCTAGATACCAAGTTTTAGCCCGATCAGTAAAATAGTTTAGGCTCTAGTTGGAGAGACAGACAGACAGACATATGGAAAATCAAAAACAACTTTTTTGGATTCGGAGGGTCATGAAACGTCAAGATTCATCAAAATCTTGAGTTAAATTTTTTTGACGATCACATTATTTTCTCTACCTGTAAGATAGTGAGAAAGTAATAAATACTTCAAATCCAAAATTATTTTTTTTAAAGCACGTCTTACTACCCGTTCGAGCTATACTCTTATGTATTAATTGCGCTAATGGTTTTAGGAAGGTTATATTAACAGGAGGTGTAACTGAATTTGCGTAAAGGTAGAGTGGAAAACCATTTTGTAAAAAAAAAACTTCAATCACCTGACTGAGATTCGAACTTCAAATTTATAATTATATCGGTTGATATAGCTCGCTTGCGGGCTCACATCATGGAGTTTTTTTTTAAATTATAATTATCTTAGTTTATGTATTTTAAGTTATATTAACATGTTAGTTAGCATCAAGTAGATTTAAAATAATTTGTTTTTATTCTACGAATCGTAGGCCGATGAATAATCCTTGTGTTAGAACATTATATAAAAAATAGTTCCTTGTAAAATATTATCTCACATCGAATCTTCGTGAAACTCACCGTTTCGCATGAGATTCATACCTTCTTTTAAGAATGATTTTATTTTTCGTTGGGTGAAGAGAACATAATGCTACTTATATATCTCTGCAGCGGCGCCTTCTAGTGTGAACAGGGCCGGAGAGTTCTTTCACCTCGCATGAAGACCACGGCTGCGCGCGCGCGTGCGCGTGTGTGTGTCTTGAGTCACTCACTCCTCAACATTGTTACGCGCTTTCAAATCGCTGCTCATTTGTTGGTAGAAGAACGAAAAGACGTCATCAGTAACTGGATTCAAAACAACAGCCTTTTACTTTCGGTTTCTAAAACTATCCAAGCCCTCAGATATCTAGGCTACCTTCTCTTTACTACGTCAACGAAACGTTAATGCTTTCAACAGTTAACATCTGTTATGATTTTTTTTTTTAATTATACTATTAGGTTATTTGTTGTTGTAACCCGTTTCGGTAGCTGCATGGCGTCACTCTAATAATAAACTAGATTGTTGGTGACAGAAATACCAAGGTTTGAATCCCGGTCGGATATTTGTTCCTAAATGGTTTTCCACATTATTTTTTTTACCACACACATAACCCGTTAAGGTTCTACGCATGTATATGAACTACACTAATTTGGTAGGTCTGAATGAACAAGAAAAGTAAAATTAGAGGAATTGTACAAGAATTAACTAGATTGATAGTAAAAAACAATTTAGATCAAACCACCCTCAGTACACCCGAAGAGGATTCGAGCCCTAATATCTCCATCTTCAGCAATCTTAGTATATTGCGAGGCTGATGCCTTAGACCGTGGGATCAAAAATGTGTGTTTCCCACTCTCCTTCCATGAAAATACGGTACGTTTACTCTAAATTCTACCCTCCTCATCCCAACCCCATTAGCGTAATTCTAATACGTATAACCCGGACGGGTGATGAGGGGTAGTGGAAGAAAAAAAAAGTAGGGGTAATTTTTAAGGAAATAAACTAGAATTCGCATGGAGAGAGTATGGGAAACTACAAGGGGGAAGAAACCACGCTCTCGTCACGGTGTTATAAGCTTCACAACGAGAGTAAAATAAGTGTCGTGGTAGCGCTAGGAAAACCCCAACACCGGAAGGAAGCTGAAGGAAGTTGTGAGAATGACGTGACCTTCCTATAGACTCAGCTCGCCACAAGGGCAACAGAAAGGTTGGATAACTTTACCTTACTCTTGCGTAGGAGGTCATCCGCGGCGTCCTTCCTTTCAATAGCCGCCTATCATTATCTAACTGTGTGGCCACATATTATGTAGCCTAGCTGATTCTCGGCTGTGTTCTTGAAGGGAGAGAGAGAGAGAAAAAAAAATCCGTTGGAGGATTTGTAATATAATATATTCCACTACCGTGAGGTGAACGTGTTTCAAGGAAAGCAATATATTGTCAAGCTGGTTTTTATTGTTAATGTTCTACTTATTGATATTTTTAATATTAGGCCTATAGCTGGACGCTTATAGGTGGGATTCAAGGAGACAAGAGTGAAGGTCAGTTTTTTGCAGGTTTTTTTTATAGAAAAATAAACAAATAACAAATTACTCGGAAAGACACGTTTAGTTTAATTTGATATAGAGCCTACATATTGATCTGAACAGTTCTTAAGTAAACTACTTCTGTGGACGCATGATCTAAGGAGTCACTCCCGCAATATAATAGACTGCCGGTGACAGGGTCCTGGTCCTGAATCCTGGTCAGGTGTACTGAGGTTGATTTTCTCTAAATTTGCCTTACACTCTCCCTCAACGTAAATGTGAGTACCTTTCCTCTAAACTCAACCTTCCTAACACTAATACTCTAGCTTAATTAGTGCATAGGTGGGTATCCTTAACGGATAATAAGACGCATTGCTAAAAAAAATTGTGTTTGCTATGAGATTATTAGCATTGGATGAAAAACTTTTTAAATAAAAAGAGAAATCCAAGTCAAATTTTAGGCTGTCCGTAACAAATACTCAACAACTGTGAGATTACTATATGTAGCAAACTAAACTAAATTCACTGGATGAATATTGTATTACACTAGAATCTTATTAATACAAACTAATTTGGACCGAATCTTGTTCAAATCAGCAAAAATTCGAATCAAGCTGAAGAATACAGGGATAAAGTATTTTCAAGAATTTTAAATTACATTTGAATGTGTTTAATCAAACTCTAATCTATTTAACTAATGTAGAACATGTAATATGTAGGAACTGTAATTATTTTTAGTTACAGGAAAACACATTGTGTTGACTACAACATGTGAATATAAAGCTTTATTTTTATCGGGTATTACTGTTTCTTACAATTCTCTTTTAACTTTTAGCTTGTTAACCAATAAAATATATTTAATTTGATTTAATTTTTCACCCCGTTTTTCAATTATCTGGAATTTCGGACTGCCAACGTTTGATCTAACAGAATTTTTAATGTATTTGTTTTGGCCTATAACGTCTTTTAAAAATTAAAAAATACTGAATAGACACATCGAAATATCGCGAAACGCCTTTTTACTAATTTTTACTAGCACAATAAAGTTTATAAAAAATTCTTTAAGCTAATTACACAATTTTTTAATTTATTTTCGTGAAATAAAACGAAATTGATTTTTTTTTGAATGTGTGAAATTGACTGGTTGGCCTTTTAGATGCGAATAATGGCCAATTAGGTCGATTTTAATGATAAATAGCTTTATAAAAACTATACATATTTTATTATGTATGTCATACGTCCTCGTCCTCAGATTTTTAGCTTTTGTTTTATGTTCCAAACCTCCAAAAAATAAATAAAACCAATTGCAATATTTCTTCCCCCCTCTTAATATTTTAATAACCAATCCATGTTCCAGTTCTAGAACATTTATTTCCCTCAACCAGAGACCATTAATAATGTGCTTAATCTGGTTTTAATGAGTCATATTCAGATCAAAGTCAAATATTTTAAATTTAAGAATGATAAATTTAGCCTTCATTTTTCTATCGATACCACTTAAGTTTAAGTTGAATTTTTCTACCATTTTTAACAACAACAAAAGGATTTTATTTACCGACTTAAGCAAGATCCAACCATTTTATTTACCACAAATCTGTGTATCTATAGTCATAAATTTTAAATATAATAATGGATTAGGGTTGAGTAAGGTATAATCTAGACGTGAAGTCATGTGATCGGCAACTGTAACTTTTTATGATAAATTGTTTCAATGTCTATAAAATAACACTAACAATAATAGTAAAGTCTTATCAATTTTGACTAAAAAAATATGTTTGAATTTTATTAAAAGCACTTATTATGACAAATGGATTGTAGATCGCTTGGAGAAGGTGAAGTAGTTGGACATATTAATTTGGAAGAATCGCTAAATTTGAACTTTTAGTTCGCAAACTACATATTTCTAGTTCACATTAGATGTTTTTTATATTATTTATCCAAACCGTTCTAGTAGTGCATCATAATAAAATATCACATATTCATTGATAATGCGATAATTTACAAGGTTCTTAATACTTCTTTAAATGTATCCGAGGTAGATAACGTGCATGTTTTGAACCTACTAATTATGTCAGCACACGACTTAACACTAACTCAAATCTCGAACAAACACAACACCCAGTCCACGGACGTAAATTCAGCACTGTGAAAGGGGAAACCCACATTTAATGTATGAGAAACTTTTCAGCAATGACGGGAATCGAGACTTAGACCTTTAACTCTGTTAACAGACACGCTAACGACTAAGCTAAAGTGTCAGCCTTCTAACTAATGGTTTTTGAATAAATTATAGCCTTACCGAACATACTAGTGTAATCGTGCCTTCAAATCAGTTTTCTTAGAATCAGGCGCTTTCGGAAAGGAATAAAATACACCCCTCTTTTAGGAGAAGTTTCAGTGGACATGAATAGTTTTTCCAAATAAATCCTGAATGGTTTTCCAAATAAATTAAAAGTGTAAGACAACGATTGTCGTCTTATATTTAGTTTGAGCTTTGAAGATGCGTTGGAAGAATTTGTATACACCCGATGTATATAAATGATTTTTTTATCACCGTCCACGTCCCATTCAGGTTATACACTAATAGTTTTACTGATTAGGAAGGTCATATTTAGAGGAAGTGTACTCGCATTTTCGTGTAGGTAGAGTGGAAAATTATTTTGGAAAAACTACCCTCAATACACCCGACCGAGACTTGAAGATCAATCTCCCCACTGTCGGCAGTCTAGTCTACTGCGAGATTAGCGCGTTAGACTACGCAAAGTTTATGAACCTTAAAAACAATTACTGTGTTTTTTGGAGAAGCATTTTACCCCTAGACCTTGTTTTAGATAGGTAACTAATACAAAGCACCTAATTGGAGTCCCGTGTTTGTGAGTTGACCCTCAGCACGATTAGAGAAACATGGCTACACAAAACAACAAATATCCACTTGCTGTGTTTACTAACTTTTATTTACTGTTTAAGGTTATTTATGTGTTTACCTCTTTTGTAATGCTTTTTTTTATATGTATGTTTTGATGTGATTGTTGTTATATGTTTTCATGTAAAATATTATTGATCTCCTAAATCTAATTGTTATCTATTCGGGGGACCTTTGGCATATTATCTTTATTATACTGTACTCTTAACTCCTTGTTGAATATGTTTGAACCAATTTTCTCACTCATTTCAATGATGTTACTTGTATGTCTAATTAAGATCGAAGAAACATGAATACTAAAGATACTAAACGGTGTGTATGTGTGATATATATATTTAATATAATCCATGGCTTGAGCCTACGATTGAGCTGTATCAGCCAATCACATTTGTGGATAGGGGTGTCATGGGTCAACACAATAAACCTTCCGGCCATTAATCTCGTTTTCTAGATGAGCTATATCTTATTTGATAAAAGACCCCATATAATCCTACTTAGGAACTGAGAAATATAGATAAATTTAAAAACTTATTGATTACAGCTGTCAAAACTGACACCACTCTCCCAAACTAACATAACAGGCGTATGAATCAATTAAGTAGATCTTATGTAGTTTAGAAAGTACAAAATGTCTCAAAACAGCTGATGGCTTTTATTAAAACTTACGTCATGCTGAATAAATTATATGTTTCAGATCAAGAATCAAATAACTTTTTGTTATAAATGCATCTCATTATACCAATTAGATATGCACGCATTGGCCATATTTATTTATATGGCATGCATGCATCTAAACTGGTGTATATTGTATTATATATAATTACATGTATATTATAACTCGCTTTGCCCCAGTGGGTTTGCTTTGCAAGTGGATAGTGGATTTAAAATAATGTAAATCCAGAGCGTTTTTTGATAGATCTTAACGTTTAGCCACAAGAAACTCCAATGAAAGGTCACACAACTTAAAGTTGCCCGTTATTTGAATTTTTTTGGGGGGTTGAAATTAAATTTATTCTTTTTGGAATCTTCTCGTTGGTTACAGGCTAGAAGCTATAATTCCCAATTTCAAGTTTCTAGCTCATCTGGACGTGGGTAAACATTAGTGTCATTGGGTGAGTCAGCGTATTATTACCCATTCGGTTTATCGCTGCCATGTATATTGATTACACTAATGTGGTAGTATGAGTAGTAAAATTTAGAGTAAATTTATCCGTTATTGGTGGAGAATATTGATACACCATTTTGTAAAAAAAATTAGTATTAGTCTTATGTTAGTCTGTAAGTATCGAGTATATTAATTTTGTGTTTATATATTGCATATTTAATCCCCATAAACAGTTTATCAGAAATATTTGTTGCATATCTTTGTTGCATTTACTCCCAAAGCGAGGATTAACACCAAACCGCATTTTCGCATAGAGATGAAGGAAATCTCTAGTGGAAAAAAAACTATCCCAACTCTACCGGCTTATTTTCGTGTCTAGATTACAATTTAGAACTAGAGATGTTTGGTTTTTTAACTATGAAGCTTAATGTACAGTTTATAAAATACATGTTGTGTCAAAACATGAATTTGAAACTATAGGATTATGTTAGGAACAAATGGTGAAATTACTTCTTATAGCTATTATTAATGTTTTATTTTTACCACACATCATTCTATCCATGTATATATCTTTTGCAGACAACATGATGCAATTTTATTATATTATTGTATTATTTTGTATATCTATCAAATTTACACTTGCAGACACGTGACTTGACGTATGATTACATGAAATAGATCTAGTTACTGTTCCTCACATATTAGCACCCTTTCGAGCTACACGCAAACATTTAGTGGAATGGTGATGTGAGAGATTACTTTTAGAATAAATGTACCCGCATGTGCGCCGAGATAAAATTTAAAAAAAAATTAGTAGAAGCAACCCACTGTAAACCCGACCGGGATTCAAAACAAATCTTCCTGTCACCGAATCCATTTTAACACGAGAACCGGCTGATGACGGTAAATCGGGTTAGAATCCGGTGGTTCACTGAGGGTATTTTTCCTAATTGTTTCCACTTTCCTTCCACGCAAATGCTGGATATTACCTCTAAATGCTTCCTTCTGATCTCTAACCATTAAATTATTATCATATATACGTATACCTGAACAGGTAGTAGACGTGGCGATAATAAAACATGCGAGTAACACGTTGACTTACGACCACTGACAAGGGTTGAATGCCTAGCTGTCTGATAAGGTTCTTCCTATAACATTGGCCTGTAGTTCCATACTCTCTCCAAGCAAATGCCAGTGAAGTTTCTCTTATCTTACACTATATTTCCTTCCTCTAATTAAACGGCAGTATTTTGTTTCTAATAAGTTTTTAACGGTATTTCTTTATGATAAAGCCCTTTGGAGCCATTGTTTTTGTCCCCATTACACTTGAGTGTCATGGTTGGCTCATGAGTATTGTGTAGCGAGAGGACAAGGTTTGATGCCAACTAAGTGCACTTTATTTCTCTCTCCGGTTTGGTTTCCTACTGTTTCAGAGCGAACTCCTGTCCTTTTTTTAATTTTAACACCGTTCTTACTAACCGTTCGGGTTAACACCTATGTAGTATTACAGTAGTGAGTTAAGGATGAGTAAGGTTGAATTTGTAGGAATTATCAGCATTTGCTTGAGTGATAGTAGAAAACCACTTGGAAAAATCACCCTCAGTAACCCGACGAGATTCGAACCCGATTCCCTTCATCTGCAGTTTAGTCATTGTGAGAGTGAGACCTAAACTATTGTTGATTTTCAAATTATTCGACTACATCTTGTTGAATGCGCTATAAACCAATTTCAAAGATGGATATTTTATAGAGTACATACTTTGTTCTGCAGTCAACATTGATAACATTTTATCATTATTCTTAGTGTTATTTTTTGGTATGATAGTCTATCGAAAGTGGCGGTTGAGATAGCAAGACTTGACGTATGAATACGTGAAAGTATATCTAGTAACGTTTTCAACTCTCAGGTAAAGGGTTCTTCCTCTGAAAATTGTACTATAGATTAAGTTAATGACAATGGCAACGCTTGATTCACATCTGGGAGGGTGGGTTTTAATCCCCGACTAGATCATAAAGAAAGATATTTCTAATATGCAATGGACGTGAGCATTTTCGTACTAAGTCAAAGGTTCCGAGTTAAACTCCTGTGCCCAGGTGTAATTTTTCAATTAAAATAATATGATATTTAAATGCAACTATAACTGTAGTTATATAAATATTATTAGCTTCGCTATTTAATCCGTAGTATTTTTCATTTAAAAAAAATATATGGTGCACTTTTTGAACCGAATGATTATATCAGCACACGACTTAAAAACTAATTTAAATTTAGAACAGAAACAACATCCAGCCGGGAGACCTGGCGGTCTAGGGGTAAGGTGTCAGACTTCTATGCTGGCGGCCGGGGTTCAATCCTCGGTCCCGGCAAAGATTTATCTGATTACCAAACCCTTCCTTCACCTCTGACAAGACATCTTGTGAATGTGGGGAATGCCAGGCCTCCACCGTGGTTCGGATTCCACGTTAAACTGTAGGTCCTCCATTTCATCTCACAATCACCCTACCATTACACATTAGCGTAAGTGCGTATAACCCGAATGGGTAGTAAGACGCGGTGCTAATAATATTAATAATAATAATAACATCCAGCCCCCGGCCGTTAGTTAATTCATCACTATGAGAGGGCAACCCACAATACACCAATGACGAATTTTTCGACCCATTATAGATATCTAACCCGGGGCCTTTAGCCCAATAAATTTGTTTTTACAATCTTAAAATATTTTATAGATTGCCTATTGCTCGCAAAAAACTCTCTGGCCACGTTTAATCGTAACTTAAGCGCTTGTATAATAAAAACACTTATTCATCCAAATTCATCTGGTAACCCATATAATTACTTATTTGAGGATCATAGGTTTGATTTTTGGTGGAGTATAAAATAAATGATTTTGAAATTTGTCTTAGTTACATTAAGTTAGTCATAAATTAAGGTTCGTAGGTATGGTTGTTGCTTTTGTTCCTATCGAACATGTCATTGGCATTAAAACGTATTAGCTTTAAAAATCTTTTTTATTCAACTTGGATTAGAACAAGAAGCAGTAGCTAGCTTTTCTAACCATTCATTCATAAAGGCGAATTAAAAAACAATATTAAAATTGCTTACCACAAGTATAGGCTAACGTTATATTAAATTTAATGGTGTAAGGATTAGAATGGTATAATTTAAAATAAAGGAACACGCATTTGCGTGGTTGGATGGTGGGGAACCGTTTTGAAATTAGTTATATAACACAAAGGAACATGTCTATAGTTTGTAATTATTTGTTTTTTTCAAAAAACAATTATCAGTAAAGTAGCTTTAATTTTAGAGCTAGATTCAAAATTATTATTTTTATGGGTTTTAGGCACATACAACGTCAATATCTCTAATGATCTTGAAGTATATCATTTTAAAGATTACAATACTTTATCTATATAGCTATATACTTTATTTACAAAATAAACTCAATACACCAGGTAAGAATTCTTCACCATCAAACAAAACAATACGAGACGGGCGCCTTTGTCCACATGCACACCGGTGCGGGTTTTCAGATAGTAATTACACATGGTAATCACGACGCCATCTTTGCTGGTCACGTTTACTTGAGGTTTAATTGGGGTTCCACAGATGCTCGGCCATGAAGGTGTCCTTTACTGTTCCGAGAATAGAGCTCGTGCAAAACTGCGCAGCTTCAATGGCCAATGGAATTCAACTATTTAATAACATCGACACCAACATCGTGGGAGTAAGGAAGAGTTATCTCAGCGCCATTGCGAATAACCCTGACGAGTGGCAAGACTGGTCAGGGCGGCTCTAATTTTGGCTGAGGACGTTAGATGGTTTTTCCCCGCTATTGGTTTCTAATAATGTATACATTAGAGTACTTGTACACTTTGTTTATCATGAATGGTAGCATACTTACCTAGACGTATTAAACTAAGGCCATATTTTATAAAATATACCATTGTGAAACAATGCAAGGTAAGCTTGCTACCTATCAGGGTAAACCAAACTCCCTTAATCTTATCCCTCCCCATTCTTAGTTTAGTAAAGATTATTTATTTTTTGACAACACATCTCCCTACCCGCCAGGCCCGCCAGGCCCAACAGGTGCTCAAACCAAACCCGGTACCAAGGGAAAAGCGTGGGTCCCTCTCTTCTTTGGAATATTCAACTTCAGTGGGGGCGAAACCTTATTTTTTCTATGGAATGGCTAGCAAAAAATAAAAGTTTTTGGGTGATCTGGGGACCCTCCCTTGTCAAATGCCTAGAAAGTATTTACAGTGGCCGTCATTTGTTTTGTTTTTTTAAATTAAACTTTTCTATAAGCTATTTAAAGTTGTCTTCCCCCAGCAAATTTATGAAAATTGGGTTAATCTAAAAGCTATTTGAAGTGTGCTCCCCTTCAAATAAAAACAAAAAACAAAAAACAATTAAATGTTTCTTGAAGATATTTCGAGTGGGCATCTTCTAGCAAATTTAGAAAAATTTGATGCTTTCAGAAGATATTTTGAAAAATATTCCTTCAGGAAATTTGATGATTGGATGCCTCTTAGAATATATTTAGTATTTTTTTCATCTTCTACCTTTTTTAAACTTTTGAATCTGGATCTCGGACCCCTGGGCTCCCTGGGCTTGATGCTAATGGTACCAATAGTTGCCCCCCTCCCCCTCGTGGTGGGTCTACTATCCGCTCAGGTTATAAGCATATGAGCTCATTACGCTACTGTGCTTAGGAGAAGGAAGGTTGAATTTAAAAAGTTTACCCATATTTGAGAGGGGGTAGAGTGTAAAAACATTTATGAATAAACACCCCGAATACATAATTTTAACCCCAATATCCCCGGTATCGATAGTCCAGTCTATTGAGAGTATGACGCCCCAGATAGGCATGTGAAAAAAGTATCGACACTTTACTAATATTAATATTTTCCTTTTGGTACTAATATTTTTTTACTTGATACTTTTTTCCTTAATACTCTTACTGATATTAGCTCTCACAATCTGGTATCAGATCGGTATCGAAAGAAACAACTTTTTGGTTATCTTCACTCATGCTGGGATTAAATGTTTACTAGGGTGGACTGTGGAGGAAGAACAAATGACAATGTTTCTCAATTCTCACTCATTTTCTGTATTACAAGCAAGAAGAACTCTGACGAATATAGTAAAACCTTTTATAATATCCATCATACAAAACTATCTATCATACCTTACAAGTTCCAACACATCAAATAGACGTGATATACCGAAGTATATTTTGGTTAAATCATTATAATTTTCAGTGTTTATATAGATATGTAAGAACAAGTTATTATGATGCAAAAGTTGAAATTATTATTATTATTATTATTACTAGATAAAAAAATCCTGATTAAAATTTCGATACGGATACTTACTGTCATCGATACTTTTCTTTCGATACTAGTACGGTATCAGTACTTTTATTTCGATACTAGTAAGGTATCGATACTTTTCTTTCGATACTAGTAAGATATCGATATTTTTCTTTGATACCACATCCTAGCCCTACTATTCAACCAACGAATAGGGTATAAGATCAGTTAGATTAGTTAATTTTAATGTCTGACCGTACCGATGAGCCCGCGGAAAAAAGTTAATTAATTAATTAATATTTAGCACCGCGTCTTACTACCCGTTCGGGTTATACGCTTTAAGTACTAATTACGCTAATGGATTAGGAATTGGGAAGGTTGAATTAGAGGAAGTGAACCCGCATTTGCGTGGAGGGAGAGTGGAAAACCATTTAGGAAAAACCACCCCCAGTTCACCCGACCGAGATTCGAACCTCGATCTCCCCGTCCTCAGCAGTCGAGCTCAATACGACAAGCGCGTTAGCCAACTACGCCACAGAGCGCGGAAAAAAGGCTTCAACCTATTGTCTGGTTTCACGGTGACGGAAAGGTCAGGATTCCAATACCGGCTTGGTGTACTGAGGGGGACGCTCACACCCCCCTCTACGCAAATTCAGGTGCCATTATTAAATATATTATCCTCATCTCTACATTAACTCATTTGTATAGATGCACGAATAGCTAGGATAGACAGTAAAATACAGAGCATGGGTATTTAAAAAAAATTAATTACATTTATCATAAAGACTATTTATGGCTTAATCTAAGTTGTAAAGAGGTGGAGAGGACTACTAAAAGAAACAAGTAAACCCTTGCAAAACTGTCGAACTTTCAAACATTCCTCTCTCCCACACCTAAAAAAATAATTTAATCTTTTGTTGGGTTGTTGAAATAAAATACTCAGCGAAGTGTATACATAAAATAGCAAAGAGAGTTTATTAATTTGAACGTATTTACAATTTACGAGTACGATACCTCTTTGTATACAATATTTGATGTGAGAATGCAATAATCGATTTTATTTTAGCTTTGATTTCAAACAAACAATGTGTTTTAACGTAAGCTGACTCGCATTTTCCTCAGAGGTTATTGCCGAATATAGCCGAGGCTGAGAAAATAATATTTCTGAGGTTGAGAAGATAATATTTCCTCAAAAAGACGAGCTAATCGACTCAGCTCAATACTACCCATTCTTTCTTTTTCATGATGCTTTTAGAACAGACGCTATAAAGCTCCACGGCTCGCAGGGGAGAGTCGCTCACTCATTTATTTATCAGATGGTTCTACGCGTGTACGGACATCGTGACTCTTTAGCGTCTATTTACCAAGCCAGCGCCTCAGCACCGCTGAACTTCTCGATGTTGCCGCGAGACCTACCAGATCGTCGGAAGATGTAGGGTACTTATTTGATTACCTCTCTCTGTAAAGAATAGGCGGCCAAGTCGCCTGTTAGCTAGTTTAGGAGGTATTTGTCTTTAGCTGAGAGGATTTTCTACTCTCGCCTAACATGATTTAGGTAATTTTTAAGGACTGGATGGCTTGGATACCATATTGTGGGGCAATTTAGTTATGTTTGTTTTCTGCGTGGTCTTTAAGACCCACATTTCAAGGTGAGAATGTTGGCACACACCAGCCCGTTAGACCATGTTTAGTCAGTGGTGTTTTTAGAAGGGGAAAGGGCTCTTCAGTCAGTTCGAGGCTAGGCAGTCTTAACCAATTTAATAATTTTTGTATGTTGATAACATGTTTCACATTTGGTTCTCAACCAGTGGAAGTTTCTGCCCATCAGGCACGGCACGTGTTTTATAGTTTTTATATGTTTATAATATATTCCACATTTGGTTCTCAACCAGTGGAAGTTTCCGACCATCAGGAACAGCACGTGTTTGATAGTTTTTGTATGTTGATAATATGTTCCACATTTGGTTATCGACCAGTGGAAGTTTCTAGCCATCAGGCACGGCACATGTTTAATAGTTTTTGTGTGTTGATAACATATTTCACATTTGATTCTCAACCAGTGTAAGTTTCTGCCCATCAGGCACGGAACGTGTTTTATAGTTTTTATATGTTGATAATATGTTCCACATTTGGTTCTCAACCAGTGGAATTTTCTACCCATCAGGCGCAGCACGTGTTTAATAGTTTTTATGTGTTGATAACATGTTCCACATTTGGTTCTCAAACAGTGAAAGTTTCTCCCCGTCAGTCACGACTCGAGTCTAAGAGTTGATTTGTATTAAAATTTAGTACCACCTTTTGGTGCCCAACCCTGGGTCAGTATGCCTGTCAGGCTTAGGCTCATTGGGCCTGCAGCTGCACCCAGCAGCCTGGCCGAGAACACTGAATCGGAACTTACCCTATACTAAGCAATAATTTTACATGTAAGGTAGACTCAGCCTTCTTATGTGTAGGTGAATCACGCCACTGTTTTATCAACTGATTATATCTGATTATATGTCTTCCAATTGCCCTGATGGCAATATTCACCCGTCCTAATTGTGGACTGTGTGATGTAATATTGGACTATATATAATCTGTAGCTGTTGAATATGTATACTTTGCTTTGTTCCCATCAAACTGATTTATTATTTTAAAGTTATTTGTTTGCTTTTGCAAATATCCTGTCGTATATTTACCTTGTGTAAGATACGGCCGTCTCTAGAGGAGACTAGAGCGGTTGTGTCAATAGAAGATAATATTTCTCTCACAATACTTGCACTTCCCTCAGAGGTGTTGCCGAATGTAGCTGAGTGAGAGAAGATAATATTTATCCTACTAGACTTGAAGTTCCTTCAGAGGTGTTGCCGAATGTAGCTGAGTGAGATAAGGTAATATTTCTCTCACAAGACTTGCAGTTCCCTCAGAGGTGTTGCCGAATGTAGCTGAGTGAGATAAGGTAATATTTCTCTCACAAGACTTGCAGTTCCCTCAGAGGTGTTGCCGAATGTAGCTGAGTGAGATAAGGTAATATTTCTCTCACAAGACTTGCAGTTCCCTCAGAGTTTGTTGCCGAATGTAGCTGAGTGAGATAAGGTAATATTTCTCTCGCAAGACTTGAAGTTCCCTCAGATGTTGTTGCCGAATGTAGTTGAGTGAGAGAAGATAATATTTCTCTCACAAGACTTGAAGTTCCCTCAGAGGTGTTGCCGAATGTAGCTGAGTGAGAGAAGATAATATTTCTCTCACAAGACTTGAAGTTCCCTCAGAGGTGTTGCCGAATGTAGCTGAGTGAGATAAGGTAATATTTCTGTCGGCGCAAGACTTGCAGTTCCTTCAGAGTTTGTTGCCGAATGTAGCTGAGTGAGATAAGGTAATATTTCTGTCACAAGACTTGCAGTTCCCTCAGAGGTTGTTATATGTACTGTCATGCACTACTTCTAAAGACTAGCACTACTCTAGCGCTCTCATATCTATAATAATAAAATGATTGTTAAGCATTTTAGAACTCTTTCAAATAAATGGTACAACACAATAGTACGCGCTTTCTTATATTGTATATTAAAGTTTAAAACAAAACCTTCAAAAATTGATGTTTGGTTATAAGCCCTTTAAATAGATTTATGCCTACAAAAAACAAGTACAGTATACTGTTTTAGTTATCATGCACAACTCTCTTCATTTCCCTTTTTGAATAAATTGCTATAGCTATTATCTAAAAAAAAAAAATCAACTCTGAGCAATCATAAATCAATTTTTCTCCTAAAATCAAGATTGAAGTGTTAGTTATCATTTAAAACACCCCTAAGATATTTGTTATAACCAATCCAAAAAATAATAATCAAAAAATCATCAATTTTAAAACTAAGACTAATTTTAGAGCTCGAACGAAATCCATAATACTGTTTCGGCCGTACAGTCCATTCACCATATGGGTGACCTGGTGGTCTAGGGGTAAGGTGTCAGACTTCTGTGCTGGCGGCCGGGGTTCAATCCTCGGTCCTGGCACAGATTTATCTGATTTCCAAACACTTCCTTCACCTCTGACAAGACATCTTGTGAATGTGGGGAATGCCAGGTTGCCACCGGGGTTCGGATTCCACGTTAAACTGTAGGTCCTTCATTTCATCTCACAATCACCCTACCATTACACATTTGCGTAAGTGCGTATAACCCGAACGGGTAGTAAGACGCGGTGATAATAATAATAATAATAATAATAATAATATAATAATAATAATAATATTCACCATATGTGTGGTGGTAGTTGACAGCTAACAAAAGCTACATACAAATAAAGAAACAAACTGAATTATTATATGACCCACCCGCCTCGGTGGCGTAGTTGGCTAACGCGCTTGTCGTGTTGAAGCCCGACTGCTGAGGACGGCGAGATCGAGGTTCGAGTCTCGGTCGGGTGAACTGAGGGGGGTTTTTCCTAAATGGTTTTCCACTCTCCCTCCACGCAAATGCGGGTTCAGTTCCACTAATCCAACCTTCCCAATTCCTAATCAATTAGCGTAATTAGTACTTAAAGCGTATAACCCGAACGGGTAGTAGGACGCGGTGCTAAATATTATTATTATTATTGTATGACCCATCTTTTAGAGTTAGGGGGAAAATAAACCCTCAAGATCTAGTATAATATCAAGGTCAAAAATGAACTGTTTTATAAACATGAAAACATTGTAAAATATAAAATATAAAAATCACGTGAATTGAATTTATAACTGTAAAAGGTGGCTCAAATTCTTGAATAGATTTCCAATAGTCAGTGTAGGCAAAATAATTACTACAAATTTTAATATAATTTTCTGTGAGCTCCATGTCTCACTACACGTTCTTAAGTAGTCTTCTTATGTGCTTATGTAGTCTACCATCTATGCTAATTGTTATAGTGATTATAAAGGTATTATAGATTAAATGTACCCGCATTTGCATAGAGAAAGAATGGAAAACCATTTTGAAAAAAGAACTCAGTACACCAGACCGAGATTCGAACCTCTTATCTCCCTGTCATCGGCAGTTTAGTCTACTGTGAGAGTGGCGCGTTAGACCATACGGCCACCGAAGCGGGTGAATTTTAATTAAATTGGTTTTTAGTTCGCCAAAACTCTATCCATTGTCATTTAACCGTAATTATAATAAAACTTTTCGTAGTCTTTTTTTTGTACCTGCCAGAAATGATATTGTAATGGCATGTTAGAAGCGTGGCATTAGTTATTTCCACCCGGAAGAACGTTCGTTCTAGGTCCATGAGAGTTTTATAATAGTATTGTTGCAAATAGCCTTCTGTTTTGTCGGGATGAGCACTCGTTTCCATTTATCTAATTTTTTGTGTCGTGTTTCTCATCGTTCATTACTCTTTTATCAGTACTTTGATGTAATAGATATATTTCATCAGGAAACCCAGGGAATTTTTGACTCACCATCAACAAACCTTGGCCAGGTTGACAAAAACAAATAGCTTCGTAAGAGTGATAATAATGCTACATTTAAGATACTTAAGATTGTTGTATATGTAAACATATTGTTTTCTTTTGAAAGTTTTTACATAATAGTAATTAAAGTCTTATATTTTCTATATTTAACTTTCCAAGGTTGTTTGGTGTTATTTGATTTGAATTAATGGATGTTTAGTAAACTTAAAATGACAGTTTTAAATGAGTGATAATGTAGTGGTAAATATTAATCATTAGCCCACAGATAAAAATGATATTCATTATAGTTCTTACTTTTTAATATGGAGAAAGAATTGTGCTCATGACAATTTGAAGCCAGAAAGGTTTTTTTTATTTGAGTTATTAAACGTACAATTTCTGAACCAACTGATTATTTTTATTATTTATTATTATTATTATTATTATTATTAATTATTATTATATTTAGCACCACGTCTTACTACCCGTTCGGGTTATACGCTTTAAGTACTAATTACGTTAATGTACTTAGGAATTGGTAAGGTTGAATTAGAGGAAGTGAAGCCGCATTTGCGTGGAGGGAGAGTGGAAAACCATTTAGGAAATACCACCCCCAGTTCACCCGAACGAGATTCGAACCTCGATTTCCCCGTCCTCAGCAGTCGAGCTCAACACGACAAGTGCGTTATCCAACTACTCCACCGAGGCGGGTGACTAATTATTTTAATACACGAGAATTTATATGAACAAGAGCGAAAGAATTTACCCATTTTATTGGGAATGTATTTTTACATAACTTCTATGGTTCTTTTATATGCTACAATTGACATGTAACCGACGGCTTTACTTCCACTCCGAAGGAAGTTGTGCTACGGATTTTTATCACTCAAGCTAAGTCCATTGACTTCAGCTGGATTTGAACCCACAAGAATTAGAGCACTTTACCCTAAGACCACCGAGGTCGACCCCACTGGATTCAAAAATATATGTTTTAGAATTATGTCCGTTCCTTTGTTTACCTGTCTGTGTGTATGTACTTGAGGCTACATCCTGATTGGTTCTATAGAGCTCCTTCAAACTTGATATTTAGATTTTAGGTACCTCGAGCCCAAATCATTAATTTGAGTACATCTCTGAAATTAAAGGTTGATTACCATTGACTGGTTTAAAAAAATTTGAAAGTGGTTTTAGCAAATTTTCCCAAAATGGATATTTGAGGAGATAATTTTAAATAATAAACTAAATTGTATACTTTTTTTAATTAAAAATTGATTCAAGGATGGTTTACTGACCACTATTTTGTTATAAAAGTTGAATTGTCCTCAAATGAATCTAATGATTTTGCACAAAATTAGTATTTAATGAGTGTTTTACATAGTAAATAACCATGTGGAACTCGTTTTGGTGGCCACATGACCTAAGGCATCACTCTTGCAATAGATTAGACTTACAATGACGTGGAGACCGGGGTTCGAATCACAGTCGGGTGTACTGAAGGTGTGTTTTACTAAGGTGTCTCCCATGCAAATGCGGGTACCCTTAATCTAAATTAAACCTTCCACATCTCTAACACATTAGCGTAATTAGTACATAGGCGTACAACCTGAATGGGTAGTAAGACTCTGTAATAAAATAAATTATTGTAAACTTATTTTGGGAGAACATTTTTTAAGGATGGTTTAAATCGTAGTAGACATTTAAAAAATGTATTACCAAACTGGTTAGCCTACATTTGTTCTAAATTCTACCTTCCTCATCCTGTGTCCCTAAATTAAATATGTCTAGTCATTGCGTCACTAAAGCGTGCAAATAAAACCCTTAAATTTGATGCAATAAATATTTTACCATCATTCATGAGTAACGTTGCAGTACTTGAAACAGTAACCAAGGAGCAGGGAAATACAGATAAGAAAGAAATTCAATTTCTAATATTTTTTCAAAATTTAATAACTTGTTCTGTCAATCTTTCGCATTAATATAGACATATGAAATTGCATAATCATATCATCCTTTGTTTTTAAAAACATAGCTTTAAGTGTAGTTTAACTCAGACGTCTACAATTTTAATATGTTACTGAATTTTTAGATGTTTATTATGACTTCAAAATATTCATAATTATAATGTATTATAACTTGTAATTAACATTATCAACCTCTTTCAAATATCATTCAAATACTGTGTATATATTTTATATTATATTACACATTTTTATCTTTCACGTTAATTTAATACAACTTGTACAACCTAATTTCACTAAAAATTGAATTTTATTTATAAATATTCTTAAACGTTCGTTATTAAACAACTTAAAATGTTTTTTCAAAAATCATTCATGCTAGTTGAGATATCATCAGAATAAGAATAACCTTTGGGTAAATGAGTGTAATACGGGTTGCTAGTTGGCCCATAAATCTTAAGCTTGCTCTTAAGGGAACCCCTATTAAAGGACGTATAATATACAACAATTTTTAAAAAAACTCTTCAGTGATTAAAATTAACGTTGGTAAAAAGAATTAATATTACCTTAATCCAGAATATAATTGTGGCTAAATACTTGTGGAGTAAATTCTAAACTGCTCCATTCTTTTCTGCGACACTCCTAGGGGAACATCACAGCACTACGGGGTGTCGTGGCACCCTCTTTAAGAACCACTGAATCACTTATTGTTCAAGGGCTTGCATTTGTGGGCATGAGGGATGAACGTCAAGATAACCTAGTTTGGTTTGCCGTGGATGGGGAGGTTGCGGTTCGAATTTCAGCCGGGTGTATTGAGAGGATTTTTTCATACACTGTTGCACAGATTTATCTGATTTCCAAACCCTTTCTTCACCTTTGACAAGACATCTTGTGAATGTGGGGAATGCCAGGCCACCACCGTGGTTCGGATTCCACGCTAAACTGTAGGTCCTTCATTTAATCTCACAATCCCCCTACCATTATACATTAGCGTAAGTGCGTATAACCCGAACGGGTAGTAAGACGCGGTGCTAATAATAATAATAATAATTTCATACACTGTTACCCACCCTACCTCTTAAAATACGAGTACATACTCTATAAATTATACCTTTCTCATAGCTAGCTTATTGGTTTAGATATGAGAATAAACTGAACGGGTAGTAAGATGTGGTGTCAAAAAAATATTTCTGAACTAGTTAATAAATCTTGGCTTGGTTTGTAAATGTGAGTTCCGCCTATGTCTTCAGTTTAAATATTTAGTAGCTTAATTGAAACCTTATCTGACAATTTTAAGTTTTGTTCTTTTATCTCTCGTGCACTCTATAATTATTTTAAAAAGTCTACATTTTATTTACTATCGATAATGTTCCATTTTTCAGTACTTATGTTTTAAATAGTTATGCTTAATGGGTTAGTAAACCTTGTGTTGACACGTCTTTTTTAAAACCTTTAACTTCAACAAACCCACTTCGGTGGCCACGTGCACCAACGGGCTACTCTCGCAGTAGACAAGACTGATGATCACGGAGAGATCGAGGTTCGAATCTTGGTTGAGTTTATTATGGGTGGTTTTTCCAAAATTGGCTGTTCACTCTTCCTCCACGCAAACGCAGGTACATTCCCTCTAAAATATATGTTTTAAAACAATCAGCGTAATTAATACATAAACATATAACCCAAACCGTTAGTAAGATCGATGCCATAAAACAACAAAAAACTACTTCAACATCACTTATCAAAATCTAAGACGGTTTAAAAAATTAAGCCCCTTATGTTATGTCTGGATCACGATCAACTTAATGTTAACTTAAAGTTAACTTAATGTAAAGGATCTCCTCGTGTGTTTAAATGGAAGCGATCACGATTTCAGTTAACTTAACGTAAGAGATGTCCTGGGAGGTATTTTACTTTAAGTGAACATTACTTGAAGGATATCACGTGATCTAGCCAACCAATCATCATGCGAGTGACGTCAACAGGGCTATTTAGTAATTCATTTGTTGGTTTTATGACCAATGTTTACTATTTAGCTTAAGTTCTAGTGATCAGACATTGAAACAACATAATTAAACTAAAATAGGAAAGCTAAATTTATTTAAAAATGTTTATTAATAGATATTTATTATATCGATTGAAAACTTTAAACATTCACTTTACAAATATTACAAATCACAGATCATACTCGATAATGAATATGTTTGGCTCGAGTTGTTACGTTAAGTTACGTGAATAGTGATCACATAACTGGTTTCTTAGGTTAAGTTAACTTTGAGTGAACGTTACGTTAAGTTAAAGTAAAGTTAATCGTGATCCCGGCATTAGTAATGAATGAACTAATTTCAAGATCCTTTATTTTCATAAAGTACATAATTAGTTGTAGTAAGGAACAATATATATCCTATTAGATAAAAATAGAAATAAATGGAAAGATATTAATAAGACAGAAATTAAGTTATTGATATAAACTATATTGACAATATCAATTAAGTTTACTTATCATAAAGAGTAAATGGACTGATTGGCAAAGTTGTTAAAACAAAAAACAAAAATCAATTAGAATCATTAATTGTGAATGAAATATAGATTATGTATTGAAAAAAAAATTGAATTAGGTTAAAACTTAATAATTGATCTTATACAAACACATTAAAAATGTGAGTTAGAAAGCACATATATAACAAAACAATAAAACATATTAAAATACATGTATTAAAGACATGAGTTAAAATAAAAATAAGGTGTATAATATTGATGACAAGATAAAATTATTATTAGAAAAGAATTAATAGAGTTCAATTGAGAATTGATGCCTATGCTTTGCATAAAAGTTTTTATAAGTTAGCTTATTCTAAAATTTCAGGAAGTTATGTTGTTACAATTTAATAAACCATAAATATATTAAGACAAGTGTTGATGAACATGGGATATTATATTATTATTATTATTATTATTATTAGCACCGCGTCTTACTACCCGTTCGGGTTATACGCACTTACGCTAATGTGTAATGGTAGGGTGATTGTGAGATGAAATGAAGGACCTACAGTTTAACGTGGAATCCGAACCACGGTGGCGGCCTGGCATTCCACACATTCACAAGAGGTCTTGTCAGAGGTTAAGGAAGGGTTTGGTAATCAGATAAATCTGTGCCGTGACCGAGGTTGAACCCCGGCCGCCAGCATAGAAGTCTGACACCTTACCCTAGACCTTCAGGTCACCTATTTTTCAAATAAAGCATCACATTTCATATCTAATAAAGTGAAAGTAATCTTTCACTTTCACCTTCGTCTCATTCGCCCTGAAGTAAGTAAATGGTATTGATGCGCGGTAGCAATTAGAAAGTGTATCTTCTAGTTTGTTCGTTAATGAAGAGATTCGCAGTCAGATCGATTTTCTCGGAGCGAAGTTTGAAGTAAGAAAGACGAACACTAATACGTTTTTTTTTATCGGGAGCATTTGAAATGCACTTTCTGAAGCTACTGGTTATGTCAGCATGTGACATACAAGCTAATTTAGCTCTAGAACACACACAACATCCAGTGGTTCGGGCGTCAATTCAACATTGTTAAAGAGGAAAGGAACTTCAATTTCTCCAATGATATAATTATGGTCCAGGCATGATTTAAACATGGGAATCTTAACTCAATATGAAGGTGCGGCACTGGCTTAGGTAAGGTACTTTAATACCAACCAAACGAAACTAAATGATACGTAGCCCAAAGAGTCGTTTAAAAGATTGATTTACCACAACTGCGCTATAAATATATTGTATTAATATTATTCACAATAAAGTTGTTTAGTAACTGTGCGATTAAGGAGAGATTAAAGTGGAAAATATTATTTTCAAGAACTGTGTAATGAGATTAGTAAGAGTGCTATTAACAACATTGTTGTACAAAAATTAACTCTAATCACGAAGTTGGTATGAGTGTTATTAACACTATGGTTGTACAACAACTTCAGTAGAGTGCTAGTAGCAACATTGTTGTACATTTACTATAATGAAGAAGGTAGTACGAGTGTTTTAACAACATTGTTGTATAGTAACTGTAATGAAGAGGCTATTAGGCCTACGAGTGTTAATCATAACAATGTTGTACAACAACTTTAGTGAGAGTGTTATTGGCAACATTGTTGTTCGGTAACTGTAATGAAAAGGGTAGTGCGAGCATTTTTAACTATGTTATACAGTAACTATAATAAAAAGGTCAGTACGAGTGTTAGTCACAATATTGCTGTTCAAAAACTGTGTTAAGGATAAATAAAATAAGTTAGCACAATTAAAATATATTGTTCCAATCAAGAAATTCCTAAATAAGCCTGTGTGACGAAGAAAATTAGAATGTTATTAAGAACAAATCTCCAGGGAAATCCTTGGTTTTATGGAATCAACTCGCTTTGCTCTTTGGGGGTTCCGCCCCCAAGCCCCAGTGGGTTTTCTTTGCAAGTGGATGTAAACTAATGTAATTCCATAGCTGTTTTTTGATAGTTCTTACCGTTTAGCCACAAGAGACCTCCAAAGAAAGGTCCGCACCGACTTTAAAGTTGCTCCGATGTTTTGAATATTTTTTGGGGACTTTTTTTTTTTTTTTTTTACTTTTTTTAATTTTCCCGTCGGTTACAAGCTAGAAGGTTGCCAAACTTCAAGTTTCTAACTCATCTGGAAGTGGGTAAACATTAATGTCAGTGAGTGAGTTAGCCATGTGGCTTTATAGTAGTATAAATTTTTGATAGTTTTTATAAGTATTTTCAATTAATATCGTCAATTATATAAAACCATCGTTTTATTGAGCAATATATACATATAAAAAATATATATATATATATATATATATATATATATATTATATATATATATATATATATATATATATATATATCAGCACCACGTCTTACTTATTGTTCAGGTTATACGCTTATGTACTAATTACGCCAATGAGTGAAGGATGAGAATGGTTGAATATAGAGGAAGTGTACCCGCATATGCGGGGAGAGGAAGAGTGGAAAACCATTTAGGAGAAACCACGATTAGTACACCTGACTAGGATTCGCACCCCTATCTCCCTATCATCGGCAGTCTAGTCTAATACGAGTGTGACGCATTAGACTATGAGGACACTGAAGCAGGTGTGAGCAATATTGATAGCTTGTGTTTGCTTTATCGAGAAATTATTTACATACTCTGATTTTCTTACGAAAGGAGATTATGATCACCTTTTTATAACAAGTTTACCCGCTTCGGTGGCGTAGTTGGCTAATGCGCTAGTTTCGTGTTTAGCTAGACTGCTGAGGACGGGGATATCGAGATTTGAATCTTGGGGGGGTGACCTGGGGGGGGGGGGCTCCTAAAGGGTTTTCCACTCTCCCTCTATGAAAATTTGGGTTCACTTCCTCTATATTCAACCTTTCCAATTCCTAGCTCATTAACGTAATTAGTACTTAAGCGTATAGGCCGAACGGGTAGTAAGACGCGGTGCTAATAATAATAATAATTATTATTATTATATGATTTTGCTATCAACAATAACATTTTACTATATTATAATATTTTATAGGTATTCGTAATATTTATCAACAGTGACAGCTGCAGCATACGGATAACCAGACAAATTAATACGTGAAAGTAGATCTAGAATATTTTTTAAGTTGTCAGATATGTCATTCATAAACAAAGGGGGGAATGTGTACATGAGTTCACTTTCAAATATTGTTTTGAGGTTTTTATTGCATTTTAAATATCAAAAAACAAACGTTTTAGTGTGATTTTTATTGTTTAGTCTATTCAAATATTTTCGTTACATCCCCCCCAACCCCCCTCAGTCCGGGCTATTTGCATTTAATTACGCTAATGGAGTAGGGATGAGGAAGGTAGAATTTAGAGGAAATGTAACTTCAACTACGTGGGGTATAGGTGTGAAAATATTTAAGAAAAACACCAGCAGTAGACCCAGTCGGGATTCGAAGATGATCCTAACATTAGTTCGCCTGCCTACTGGTGCGGGTAACTTTTTTATTATTAATTTATAGTAATTTTGGGTGGGTTTTTTCGAGTGATATATGTAAAAGGATAAACATCTTACCACACATTCAAGCTGTCCCCATTTCATTCCTTCATAATTGATGTACTGTACATATTTTTAATTTCACAAATCAATAGAAAGTATTAAAATTATGAACATATTTGACATCGAGATTATGATGGGTCTTTACGTTTTATCGTTAAATGGATATATACATTTAACGGTTCTATGTACACCTGAACCCAAAGAAGTGAATTTTGCCATTTTCTCTGGCCACATATCTGGAACAATTTGATGAATGTTGTTAAAACTTGATTTCTTATTGCTAGAGGGCTATATGGCAGGATGTTTTTATTTTTATTTTGACCTTTGCCCTCAAATAAGGGTAGTTTAATGTTTAGTGATTATTTTGAATGAAAATTTTTTCGAAAATTGTTATAATTATTTTGTCTAAAATGGATATCAAGGGAGTGTTTGACCTTCCAAATAACACCGAAGACTTGTTTTTTTGGTAAACATTTGTTAAAGGATACTGGTAGTTAACTAATGAATGATTTTTGAGAACTCAAAATATTTTGAAAATTGTTCTAAAAATTTGGTTTGAAAGTCTAACTGGGGAGTGTTTAACATGAAAAATAAAACTGTATAGGGTCTACTTGATTTTTGGTACAACATTCTTAAAAGAGTAGTTTAATGATACCAAAAAGAAAATTAATTTGAAGATTAAATAAAATTGTTATAGAAATTTGGATCAAAATGGGTATATGTTAAGTTTGTGACATTACAAATGGTTATACAATATTTTTTTCAAGAAAAAATAATTTTATAGTAGTTTACTAACGACTTATTTTATTAAAGTTTATAGTTTTTGAAAAAAGCTTTAACGATTTTGTTAAAAATTGGTATCGAGGGACTAGTTTACGTGATCAATAAATATGTATGTTTATTTTTCTAAGATAAATTAATTTAATGTTAGTTTACTTAAGACAAATTATAGAAAAATTGAATCTTTTGAAATTGGCCTTGAAAGTTGAGTTTAAAATGGGTATAATAAAATGTAAGAATACGTTTTTATTTTTATAAATTAAAAATTATATTATGGTAATTTAAAAATAACTTATTTTGAAAATTTTAAATTTGCTAAAAAATATTTGAACATATTGATTTAAATTTATATATAAAGAGTGTGTATTATGATTAACAAGATGGTGAGTTTTTTTATGGTGAAAACTTTCGAAAACATACTTTAAAAAAATTTCTTCACAGGTATAATACACAGTATGAGAAAGTTTGTGTGATTGTGTCATACCATCTATTAAATCTCCTATGACAAGATTGTATTATTAACCGAAAAGCGATAAAATCAGCATTTAAATGTTTCGAGGTTCTGAAATTGAGTAATTGACTATAATATTTGAGGGGAAAAAAAAGCAATATAAACATTTTTACATTTCTAGTACGTTTTAAAATGTTTGTAAGAGTGTATTCACTTTTCCTTTCCATTTCATAAAAATTCATTACAAATTTTGAATATTTTATTTTATAAGTCTAATATATTCTGAACTGAATTGATACATCATCAGTTTATTCATACAAAAACTCTGTTATTTTAAAAGTTATTCTCATATCCAAACAGATAAGGTTATACAAAGTGGATAAGGAATCTCTTTATCTTTAGAATTATCATAGGATCGCTATTAAATAACTCTGTAGCATATTAAACCGTGAAGAAATAGGTCATCCTAATGTCAGCCGCTCGGCACCCGGCTTGTCAGGTTGAACGCCTTGGGGCTGTGACCATGGCCTGGCCCTCAGCCGTCTAAGGCGACCTTGAGCGAAGACGTTACCGGTCGGGTTGGTTGGTTGGTCGGCCGATACGACACATCTCATCTCTGCCCTATCAGGAGACCAGTTGGATTGACGAAGGTGGTGGAAGGGGACGTTGTAATATCCTCAGTTGAGGTCAACACATTCACTGTCTACCTGACTCTGCTCAGGGACAACGACGCAAAAAGGAAAGGGGGAAACTTGTGAGTGATATCCTTTGGATCGAGAGTTGATTTATTACCTGTGATGTCCCGGCGACTCCAGTTGGCCTATACTATTTCCTCGGCTAAACTGTCTCACATGTAAAGTATCATGTAAATAGCCGTGCCAGAGTCAACACGTTACATAGTGAATATTTGATCTAAAACTCGGAAAGGGCTATAGTGAAACAGCTTGAGCATGTCCCGACACGTGGACAAAGGCACCAGTGTCGTCTTGTTTGAATTATTATTATTATTATTATTATTATTATTATTATTAGCATCACGTCTTACTACCCGTTTGGGGTTATACGCACTTACGCTAATGTGTAGTGAATGATAAGGTGATTGTGAGATTAAATGGAGGACCTACAGTTTAACGTGGGATCCGAACCACGGTGGAGATTTATTTTATTTATTCAGTGTTTACAGGCCCGGTATCTTACAATCTTTAAATCCGGGCCGTTTTTCCACACACCTTTTACTTAATTTACACAATTTTAGTATGAATTTTCTTTTTAACATTACAACACATATTTTGGCTCTTAACTTAAATGAAATTCAACTACCCTTAGCTCAATTTGATCCACCCCGGGTGTATTACGCCCCCGGCACCCTCCCCCGCTAGGCCCTTCACAATGCCCGGGATTTCACTCCCGAGTCCGCCAAGCGCTCAGCAGAGGTGGGCATCCCCATAATAACCACCTGGGGAGGCGCCCTATCAGAGTTGGTGCCCCGCCTACTTTCTACCCTTGGCAGCTGAATTTCCTAATCTACCCCCTATCTAGTTCCCCCGTCCCTAATTATCTATATTAACTACTAACTAAGCTAAGCTAAAATACTAAACTATTCTATTCCCATTACTGCCGGGGAACACCATCACCCAGAGGGCTGCAGGGCAGCCGCCTTTCTCCATCTTGACTCTGAGGGCCCATCAACCATCTTATTCGTCCCTGAGCCTCTTTAAGTCTGTCTATGTAGGCTGTCTTTGCTCTATCTGACGCTTCCAGTGCAATCTGGTCTAAGAATTTCCAATAGATTGGGTCCCTCAGTACTTCGCCTACTAATCTTCCCTGGATCTCTCTCTGGTAGTTCCTTCTTGCTTCTAGTGTAATGACACACTCAAGCACCACATGTTCAGGGGTTCCCTCCTCACCACATTGACAATTCCCCGACTCTATCAATCCCAGCTTCCTTAGAGATGCCGGGTACGGTCCCTTCCCCGTGATGAAGTGGACAAGACCCAGAGATGGCTGGAGGTGCTTATTCTCTAGTCTCTCAACCACATTTGGGAACAATTGATAAGTCCTCCTACCTGTCCCACTTCTCTCCCAACGTCTCTGCCACTCCTCCAACAGGACTATTTCCGCCTCTCCAAAAGTTCTCACATCGTGTGTGGGTGAGGAGTCTCACCTTCTCCAAGTTTGTCTTTTTTAGCCAGTACGCCACAGCTTTCTTCCTTATGAGGAGGTCCAACGGCCATACACCGAGGGCACAGACAAAGAAATAACGTTGAAGGAGTAAAGCCTCGGAAAGGAGTGCAACATTTTTAACCTAGGGGCTGTGGCTCTGTTATTTCCTTCTCTGTGACCTAGGGCACAGACAAAGAGTCAGGTAGAACTTAAAATGTCCAGTGATAACAGCGCTTCCAAGTGAGAATTCTTTAAAACAACTCACTAGCAAAATGTTCCTCGTGAGAAAGACAAGCTAAGAATTGCTGTCTCTCCGAGTACAATAGTCCAGGTAGCGGTAGTCCCTTAACCCCGCCTCACCCCCCTTTTATTGACCAAAACTTTTCAAACAATTGAGTGTTGGACCCAAATTTACAATGCCAGTACTTCTACAGTTTAAACGTAAGAGACACTAGTCTTGGAAATGCACTTGTAAAGGAATTATTAAATATTTTGTGACCAGATTCTGCAGTTACCATTCTTTAGGATTCCCTTCTTCGTTAGACTGGACTGCAAATAACTAGGGTATCAGTGTTCGAATCCCGATGGAGTGTACTGAAGAGTGTTTTTTTCCTAATATGCTTATAACTCTCCTTCAACGCAAATACGGGCACATTTCCCAAACATTTTACCTTCCTCATTCCTTATCCTTAGGAGTAAATACGCGGATAGCTGTAGTGAGAATTAAGACATAGTGCACAAAATATATCAGTAATTAAAATTAAATAATTAAGTTGTAAAGGTTGCATTTATTTTTACATGTTGTTGTCAAATTAATATAAATAAAATACAAAAGTGATTTGCTACTTTATTAACTAAAATAAAAAGTTAAAAGCATGGAACGTACAATGGAAAGAGTTTCCTAAGTATATATTTGGTATCGGTAAAACCCCCTTATTTTAAACACTGGAATGATTATATTCAACATTATCTTATACTAATACCCACCTTGGTGGCATAGTTAGCTAACGCACTAGTTTCATGTTGAGCTAGACTGCCGAGGACGGGGAGACCTAGGTTAGAATCTCGCTCAGTTGAACTGGGGTGGTTTTCCCTAAATGGTTTTCCACTCTCCCTCCATGCAAATGTGGGTTCACGTCCTCTATATCTAACCATCTCAAATCCTAACCCATGAGCGTATAACTCGAAAGGGTACTAAGTTTCAGTATTATTTTATATTAATGTGCAATGAAAGTTAACAAATCGGTTTTAAATCAGTTTATAATAAAATCAAGTCTGAAAGTGAAGCTTATCTCCCTAAACGCGCGTTAGGATTGCACAACAAAAAGCTCATAATGTTTTGTCCAATTACAATTGTCCAACACCTTCTCGTGTCTGTATGGAAAATTAAATATCTCTTATTATTTTAGTAAAGAGGAATAGAAATAAATATTTAAAAAAATTAAACTGAAATTTCTCTCAGTATAAGATTATTTTACTATAATATAACAATATTTTCATACAATTAATAATTGCAGATTTTATTAAAAAATAAATATTTATATCACAATAAAAGCGTTTAGTAAAGTGAGTAAAATTGTTGACAATACAAAGTATATGAAAAAAATACTCTTAATTTTACCCAATCACAACTATAGTTATTAAGTATTTGGTATAAAAATTATCTACTAAAGTAAAGAAAAAAATCTGATTATTAAGTTTGGATAGGTTTGAAACTAAAATAATAATCAATATCATTAAAAATCAATACATTAATAAGATTTAACAGAAATTTGATTAAAATATGTGTCAAAATAATTTGGAAATTGATATATTTCATAATACTCTGGTCTCTCTGATTACGTACTGTACTAAATCGAGCTTTGACGTATTTAGCTATAACATCCTTACTTTATTGGTCCAGCTGTCATAATTTTGAAAGTTACTTCGTGTACAATCCTAAGCTAACCACGCAATCACAACTTAGTTATTGCAATTAATAAATAAAAAAATCTTAGAAGGAAAATATTATCTAGTTTACAATCTGAGTGCACAAACGAGCGCAATCTCAGGGCGGCCGTCGTACTCCAATAACAATGCAAACTTTATCTAAGCACGATCATAAAAACATGTTTGAAAAAATGCATCACATTTCACCAACGAACATAAATTAAATAATAGACTATTTTACAGAAACATATTAATTATGAAGCATCATTATTATCCAAAGAGAAGCATGCTCACCAAGTTATGTCACTTGAATGTGTTTATTTTAATTGTTATGTCGCTCCTAGGTATGCGAGAACAGCTATGTATTTGTAAATCTAATGTATCCACTTTAAGATAGGCTTTAGTTTGTGTGTTGATTTACTTTTAGTATGAACTTTTTTCCTCTGCCTCCACAAATTTAATGTTCCAAATGTCTTACTACAGCCCAATTTTTATAAAAAGACCATTTTAGAAAATAGATTTTTTGTGTGTTCAACATCAATAACACTTTCTATTTTGTTATTTTTGTTAGCTTTGTTCCTTAATATTCGTTCGAGTTATACGCTTATGTACTACTAATTATGTAAAGGTGTTAGGGATGAAGGAGGTTTAATTAGTTTACTCGCATTTGGAACATATTGAGTTTTTATAGCTTAGGAAATTTTAGAGGCCCCTCCAATTTCCCAGCAGTAAATTTTTGAATTCCAAACTTTCTAACTTTTATGGTTATGTGTTTTATCAAATTGGCAAATTTAAATATTCTTTCATGCATAAAAGTATATTTTCTTTGGAAAGATGGCAATTTACTCTCATTTACAAACCCCTCTGTCCCCCTCACCCTCCTTAGCTTCCACAATTCTAATTTGAAATTTTAAGACTTATTTGGTTATTTTATATGATATTTTCCGTGGCTACCAAATGTTAACCTAACCACATCGTAAAGAATGTTATATTTTGGTTGTATACATTTTAAGCACTACCATTTCTTGGGCTTCAATTTTGAAGTTCCACTTGTTCAAGAATGTAGGAAACGCGAGAAAATGCCAATGTTTTTGCAGTATTTTTGATCAATTTTTTTGGCAAAAAAAAAATATATATATCGCTCCAGTAGAAAGATATAGTTTGATTTTCTTCACTTGATGTAAACAGTTGGTATAAGATTGTCATGAGCATAGCGGTATTAGATAAGCTTTTTTTAAAATGAACTAACGTGAACAATGTATCCCCGTCTAGCTACTCAAACCTGTTTTATTATTAAATTACATGGCGAAATTTCAAGCTTATTTCTCTATAAAAATTGTATTTATATAGCTTTGTAATTATTTTGAGGGGACCTTCACACCCTATTTTCCAAGCCTTCATTTTGAAATGTAATAATTCAGCCCTTGGTACTGTTTGAGTTGGTCTTTAAGCCACCTGATTTATGTCAATCATCTAACACTTGGAGAAGTAGTTTAGTCTTTTATATTTAATAAATTTGAGACCCTCTATATCACCAGCCTCCTTAGAAATAACTAATATTTAAAATGTATTTGTGGTTATTTGAAGTTATCCCTCTACATCCCTGACAAATTTAAATTTTCTACCTCCTACTAGTACACCCCTATCCCCAACCCCCTCCCTCCCTATTTCCTGCAGTCTCATTTTGAAATTTAAAATGTTCAGACTTTATAGTTAATTTGGGTGGTCCCTATCTCTGCTTGACGAATTCCAATTTTATATCACACATAAAAGTAGTTTATCCATTTAAGACTTATTTGGTTATCTGAAGCCGTACTACCTCTACAGCATGCAAAATCTAGACTTTCTACCATACTTAATCTTTCATAAACTCCCCCCTTTTTTATGGACTCCTATTATAAACTTTAAAAATTTTGGACTCTTATAGTTATTTGGAGTGGTATCTTTGCCTATGTGGAGAATTTTAGTTTTATACCACACTGAGAAGAGGTTGTTTCTAATACTTTTATAAGTATTAGAAGTCAACCCACTTTTCCAAACCCCTTTGAAAAATATTAAATTATAACATTCATTTAGATATCTGGAGTTTTATTTCTACCTGTTTTAAATTTTAATTTCTAACCTCATCTCAAAAGTTATTTCTAACTATAGCTTCCCCCTCCCCCATTTTCCATAGCTAAAGTTAAAAAATTTCATATTTTTTTGTTTACTTAGAGTGGTCCGTATACATAAGAATTTAAGTTTTATACCACACAGAATGTAGTTGAATTTATTAGTTTTTGTAAACGTTGAGCCCGCTCCCTTCCCCTACCACTTCTTCAACTTCCACTTATAAATTTCAAATATTAAGATTTATTTGGTTATTTTGAAAGTTTACTCTACCTACTTGCCAAATTTAAATATTATATCAAAGCTAAAAGTTGTTTTTATTTTTATAACCCCTCATCTACCCCCCCCCCCCCACCTGCCGGGTCCCATTTAAAATTAAAAATGTACAGACTTATATTAATTTGACATGTCCCTTTAGTTTACTTATACATTTCAATTTTCTGCCACACTGGGAATTAGTTGTTTCTATTAGTTTTGTAAATATTTCAGCTCATTTTTATAACTATCATTTAGAAGTTTCCATTTTTAAGACTTATTTGGTTATTTGGAGTTGTCCTCCTAAACGTGTGTCAAATTTAAGTTTGCTAGCACACATAAAAGGTTTTTATTCTGTTTATATCCCCTTCCATATGTCCCAGAGTCGCACTTATTAAACAAAACTGTTCATACTTTTATAATTATTTGGAGTGGTCCCATTTGTTGTCTGCACAATTTCAATATTCTATCATCCTGTAAAGTATTTATTTATATTAGTTTTGGTAGTCTTGAATACACATTTATACCAACGCACCTCGGGAATCAACGTGTGGTTTCCGTACATAAATTAATTTCATATTAGTATTCTGCGACCCGATAACCCTCCATATATCAAATTTCTTCTTGATTGGAGGACATAGAATTTACTGCCCCTTGTTCCCTCTTTTACACCCCTTTAAGTGATTAAATTTGAAAAACCCTAAAAATCATTTTCCCCATTTCTATACAGAAACATTCATTTTAAATTTCAAGGCTTTATCTCCACTAGTTCAAAAAATGCATGCTCAGTGAATTTTGAAAACTTTTGAACCCCCTTTTTTAAATCTTAAAGGTGGTTGAATTTCACAAAATTCAGTCTTATCTCTGGTCTATAGCCAATAAGGAACCTTAACTAAAAGTGTCAAATGTCCATGTTTGAAACCATTAAGCTCTTCTAACAAAACCACAAACTCCCCCGCCTAATTTATTGTCTCTACGGACAAAATTGGCCTTGTAGTTTGGAATTGAAAGCAATAATGTATCATCCCAGTATATCCAGACTAATGTTAATATTATTAGATCAATATTTAGTTTAATATAAGAGCGAAAACATAATAAATCCTTATATTTGTGCTTTATACTTCTAATATTTTGTTATATTATTTTTAAATAGCAGTTGAAATGGACTATATGGCTGAAATTAACTTTAGATAAATGTTTTCAATAGATGATTCTTCTATGATATTAGTTTTGGTATCTACTAAGTGAGAAATAATATTTTAATAAAGACGAAACTACAAACAAGTTTATAAGTTGTATAATATTAACTTGTGTCCATATTATTAAGGCTAATAATTAGCCTCAATATTTAAATAGTATGGTGAACCAAACAGAATTTCTCTCTATTTTGTCTAAAAATGGAAACATTTACTTAAAACTTGTAATATTTGTGAAACCAGATAATATACAATTTTACAGAAACATGACCATCACATTCCACCAAGAGGCATTAATGAAAGAAACGTATTGTTCATTATTCATGTTTTACAGATTTTACATATTTTCATCAAAAAGACGAATTATAAACTCCCGTTTTCTGAGACCTAATTTTTTTTTTAAATATTTGCCAATGGCTCGGAAGCTGGGGACCTTTCAAGAATTACGAAAGGGTTTTTTGGGTGGGAGTGATCAGTAATTTCTTAAGTTTTCGTGGGGTTGGGCAGATTCCATCTTAACTAAGGATTTTATAAATGTTTATAGTTAGACAAAATCTAAAAAAAAACCTTTACAGACACGCAGTCAAAAAGGTTGCACCTAGCGACGACAATCATTGCCTATTCACGTACACAGCTATACATAACTATAAACTGTCATTTATTTATGTTGCGTTACACCTAATTTTACTGTGATAAATATTTTATAATTTCCCATCACGAATCCTTTTGTCTAAAATAATATAATTTACCAAATTGTAAGAAAATTACGTAAGATCAGTCAGGGGAGAGGAGGGAACGAGAAACCTTACAATTCCTTAAGTAAGGAGATTTGGGGAGTAAGAGGGGTCAAAGTAATGAAAAAAATCATTACGTAATTTATGAACAGCCCTCTATTGGTTTTATAAAAAAATATTTCAAGTAAAGGTTTTTTTTCAATTTTAATTTTGTTACAATCTTACAATATTGAGTTATTTCGTGTTTCAAATACTTGCAAATATATGATTAAAATTGGCAATATTTACTTATGTAAATTACCCTTAAATTTATGTTTATGGGATGATTAATTTATAATATTAAACATTGCCCATTACGAAATTTAATAAAAATCGTTACAGTGGATTTTGAGATAGCTTGTTTTCTCTCTTTTTTACCTTTACTAAACTACCCTCAATTATAGGGTAAGATATCTAGCTCCCAAAACTCCTCGAGGGAACCTTATAAAACAATATATACTAAGTTTTAGCCTTATCAGTAAAATGATGTCAGCTTTAGTTCTGGATGTAGACACACAGGTAGACGGCATCACAAACCAACACCGTTTCGGGGGAGGGGGCTTTACAATTATCAACATTTGGATCTCTTTCTTACGAGCAAAGTACTTTTCTTTCCAAGGTGTCGAGAGAAAGTAAAATGTGTTTATTTATGTAAAGATGAGCACAAATCATAGTCTTATACGCTTCAATGGTGCAAACACATTTCTATACATTCTTAAAACTACTTTCAACTAAAGGCTCAATGACATTATGGAGTAAAATAATCGCAATTTAAGATGCAAAAAGTAGTAAATATTACATTGGCCACTTATGTAAGTTTTTGAGTCCATACAGTCATAATATCCAATTATTTAGATATTGTATTTATTTTTAACCTATCAACTATAGTTCTATAGTTTTATGAGGACTGTTTAGTTAGAAACCGATGCATATTTGAGCTTTTACACACCTTAACAACTAAAGTGTTTTATTGAAACAGATCTACTATCCAAGCCTACTATTTAAAAACCAAAGATGTTAACCTAAAGCTTAAGCCAAACAGCTGGTTTTGTTTGTAAAACGATCACAATCATTCAATACTACTACTTATAAATCCTTACATTATTTCAACGTTTCAAAATGCAACACGCTACAAATATTAATTGGAGACCAGAGTCTAGATTCATAGAAATTTGTCAAAACACAGTTAATTTATTACATTTAACCCTCAGCTGGTATGGCAAAAAATACGGACACATTTGGTATGGTGGGGTCATTTTTGGCCCCAGTAATTAAAAAAATTAATAAAATCTTGCGTTTCAAAAATATTTAATCAAAAAAATATGAAGATATAGATTACTTATTTATACATCATATTTTAAATAAACATTACTTAAATGTTTTTATTTACTTCGAAAAATTAATCCAATTACTCTTATTTACCAACGAAAAAAAGTTATTTTTTAAAAATAATTAAAAATCTTTGAATTTTCACAAACTGGTTCTATGACTTCATTTTCCAAATCAATAGAGGTATGACCTTCACCCAGAGGCTGAAAAAAATAAACCAATAAATAAAATATGGAAACTGACAGGCAGGCAATATTCAGTTTTTCCAATACTTTTTGACCAAGCTACAGGTCGTGGTAAAACTGATTTGTCATGATGCATTGATGACAAGAGCACTACAGATCTTGATTTTCTTGGGACATAGGAGACTATTGTTGTATTTCCAGTGAAACCAAATTCAGATGACAGAATTTATCGGTCTTTATTAGGCAATAATGCCTGGGGATCTCTCTCTTGTTAGCACGAGAGTACCAACATAGGTCAGTCCCTTACCACCCAGCTCTTCCACAAGTTCCACTGAGCTAAAGTAGTCAGCGGTGATATTGCGATAGGAATTTACCACTGGCTCAATGAGGGACAAAACTGTGCGTGTTGGCACCAAGAGGTGACGTGGGTTTGGCACTTGTAATTGTCCACAGTCGATGAAAGCATTGTACAAATAATGTTTACGCGCGTCACAAAGACAGAAAATCTTCAGTCCGTACTTTGCTGGTTTGTTTCCCATGTATCTTCTAAATGCACACCTACCCCGGTAGGGTACGAGCATTTCATCTACTGTTAAATATTCAGCACAGGAATAATTTGATTGGCAGTTCACTAGAAGTTCATTGAAAAGCTGTGATATTGGGGCAAGATGATCATGAGCTTTCCTTTCATCTCTCGTCATGATATCGTCAAAACGTAGGCTAGCCAGGAGGAAAAGGAACCTTTTCAGTGACATAGTTGCTCTAAAAATATCCCTTCCAGTACCATCTGTGGCCCAAAGTAATTCAACATCCTCAAAGTTAGATTTAAATACTCCAGATAGAATGAGAAGTCCTAATAGGGCCTTCATCTCAATTTTGTCAACATGATTTGTGAATTGACTGTTCAAAGCGTTAGCACCATAATTTTCAACCATGTACATTATTTTTAGATTAGTGTACTCCACAACCTGATCGATCATTTCCTCATCAATTAGAAGAAGCCAAGCGTCCACTGGTTCATTTAGTTTGTTAGTTCTGGCATCTCCTACAACACCTGGTAAATGCGTCACTAAATTATGTTGTCTTGTACGAGATTGCGCAGGTGAAACTTTAGACCACTTGAATCTTGATTTTGAATACCAATAATTTTGGAGGCTAGAACGGTCGGGTAATACATCTTCATCTTGAACCTCATCCTCATCTGCATTTTCGGCTTCTGAAAGCTCTGAATCTGTATTATGATCGCTACGTTCCGAAGGTGCATCAGAATATTCAGAGTCCTTATCTGGTAACACAAAATCAGGGTCATCGTTGAATATCTCTTCTAAAATAGCATCAGGATCGTCTCTCAAGTTAATCGCAGCCATTAGTAAAAAAATATTGTGAAAAATAAATCAAACAGTCTTAATCTAATCAAAGTAAAATAATCAACCCAAAGTAATCCCTAAACGAAAATAACACACGTTTAGAAAATAAAAAAATAAATAAAACAACGAAATAATAGTCTTACAAATATATATAGCACTTAAGTATAATAAAACAAAGAAAATATAACATTAATCACTAAAACGACAATTATACACTTAAAAATATTACACACAATATTGGTATGGTGGGGTCAAGTCTGACCCCAAGGACACTGTATGATGACAATGATAATGAGCAAAAACACAACTGTTGTTTCTACCCCAAGAGCTTGCTCAATACTGAGATTATCTGGAAGGGCAACCAAGTGGTGCTGCACTCTAGCAAGCTACACAGCAATTTCTACCAGCTGGGGTCAGGTTTGACCCCACCATACCAGCTGAGGGTTAATTGGGGTCAAAATCAGCTTAAAGTCACAAGTACTCAACTCTCCAAATTTCACTCAATGAGATGAGATTATTGGTGTAATATGTTCCTTATTTTCTGCGTCTGTTTCCCTAAACATTAAATATTCTCCTTTGCAGTCCACAACATGTGATTGTGGATTCTAACTTTAAGGAGGTGGCTCTGTGCAAAATAGATTGTGCTTTTTGCATTGCCTCAGTTAATGAGAATATATTATCCTTATTTTCTTCAATGCCTTTCCTAACATTATATGTACAATACCTTCTTTGTGTTGCACATAAGGAAATTGCTCAATAAATGTTTCTAGGAAATGTGTGTGAACATATCTGTAGGGGATTTGAGATTCCTTAAGTCATCATGCCCTTTATTGAGATATGCCCTATGAATAATTTAATAATAATGCCATGACTCCATGCTGGCATCTCACCTTGTTAATGTTTTCGTGCAGAGTTTACAGTGAAATTTCCGTTCTATCTTGTATGCAAGATAGCCAGCAAATTTAAAAGTTCGAACGGTAAAACCAATAAGTATATAATCTTAATTTGTGATGATAAAAAAACGTTAAAATTGTATGTGTATGGTTTCATACTCGTTAGCTCCTATTTAAAAACCATTCATTTAATAACAAAATATGTTAAATAGTAAATCATTTTGAGATACCTATTTATTTTGTATCTCACGTATAAAAATAATATCTATGTAGCCAACAATCGGTTTAACCTGAAAGTTGACATCAATAATTTAATGGACTAGAATAGCCTACAGCCGTATTTTATAAGCCACAATGTTACATCATAGGTTATGATAATTAAAGGAAGTGTTTGTTTGTGTGCGATGATAGCCAAATCTACAGCAAGCAGAGATCTTACCTTTTTAACATAGGTGGACGGAAGGATTGCACCTTGAAGCAGGATTTTTAGATTTTCAATTATCTTTTTAATTGTGATATTTTAAACAAATTTTTGAAGAAAATATTCTGTTTTAGAATTACGTTTCAGAGATACGGGTACCATTGGGGGGGGGGGGGGATGTCTATATAATTCTTATGCCACAAGGGGTCACAGACAATGCAGTGCAGTATTGCTAGTAATTCATAAAAGAAAGCTTGCTAACTTTTAAGATAAGTACTCACACAAAATACAATAATTTAACTTCAGTGTTTACTACGCAATTTTAAATAACAGAGACCCTTAAAACTATTTAAAACCATCCCAATATTTTTGTTTTAACTTTAATTACTTAAGTGTGGGAATTTTAATTTACACTGGGAAATTACCAGTTTTTAAATTATTTCAAGTATACATTAATGATTTTTAATACATAGCATCAAATAAATATTATATACCTGCATTGGTGGCCTCACGGTATGGTATCTAGCCTTCCTCTATCAAATAGTCATGTTTTGATAGAGTCACAATTTGTGGGGTTCTATAGAAGATATCACACATTTAAAAATCACTTTATAATTAAAATTTAAACTATTTAATTAGTCAGAACTTTCAGCCTCATTTTGTTGAAAACAATATTAGAAAATATCTAACCATGTGTTTCAAGTTTTCTTTGTAATGTGCAGTAAGAGTAAACTTATTTGTGTGGCAGGATTATGGTACTTATAACGAGGGGTTGGGGGGTTAGAGACTGAAGAGGGAGCTACCTGAAGCTTTCCCGGTGACCGCCAGCCGACAGGAGCTCATATTTTGTATCTGCCTTCTAGTACATTTGAGTTTAAAGTGAGTCGTTTACAAAATGCTCACTTGATTGCGCTGTAGTCACTGGAGGTCGCACATAGCGATCCCAACGTTGAAGGAGTAAAGCCTCGAAAAGGAGTGCAACATTTTTAACCTAGGGGCTGTGGCTCTGTTATTTCCTTCTCTGTGACCTAGGGCCACACTCAATGCATCCGTTGCTACAGTTCGGTAGGCTCCCGTCAGCCACAATAAGATGTTCCTCTGCAGACCCTGAATCGCCTTAGCCGGAGCGACATTGGTTAGTCTGTGAGCCCAGATGCACGCCCCATAGCTCACAATGGAGAGAAGGATCATCTGATGGTATGTCCTTATTATCCGCATAGTCAGATAAAACCGCCTCTGTCCCATGCTTATAATTTTATTCATCACCGACAGAGTTTTCCCCATCACTCCCTCCATGTGCGCTGTGAAGTTCCTCTTTTCATCTAGGGTAACTCCCAGGTATCTGACCATATGGCTTCTTCTTATAGATTTTGTACCTAACTTTATGGTCGGATCCCTAGCCAATCTACCCTTAAACAGGTCGTCTTCGCCGGTGCCATTTTTAACTTGACACTTTTACACCAGGTGTCAAGTTCTTCAAGCACCTGGTTACTTTTTTCCTCTAAGTTCCTTCTCGAGTACCCTTCTATTACTATTAGAGGGTCGTCTGCGAAGGCAACCACACCCTGCGTCTCTGGCATCCCCTCCAACAAGTACAACACTGGTTCCAGGCTGACATCCCAAAATATCGGGCCACATACCGATCCCTGGGGACATCCCTTCGTCAGTAGCTTCTGAACCTTATTTCCTGGACATCCACGGTGGAGACATGGCATTCCCCACATTCACAAGTTGTGATTAATACACGTCTTGTCAGAGATGAAGGAAGACTTTGGTAATGAGATAAATCTGTGCCAGGACCAAGGGTTGATCTCCGGACCCCCAGCACAGAAGTCCGGTACCTTACCCCTAGACCACCAGGTCACCCACATAAAGGTTGAAAAAAAACTATAAAATGTGAACTTTTTTTTAAATTAATAAAAATACAGAGTATCTATCTATCTATCTATATATACATATTTATATATTTAACTCGTTAAAATTTTACTTGCTCCCTCTCTAGTCCAGTGATCAAAGTCCCTGGCTACAGATTCAGAGGTCCTTGGTTTAATCCCTGGCGTGTCCAGATTTTTCTGTGAAGTAGTGGGTATGGAATGGGGTCAAACTCAACTTGATGAGGACAAAATTAATGAAGAGCTACTTGAATAAAGAAGTAGTGGCTTTGTTATAGAAACTAAGATTAACATCTGGAGAGTTCGTTGAGCTGACAGCATGACACCATAAATGTTGGCCCTATCATCGCCCATAGAATTGGCCATTTGTTGGGTACAAACAAGAAACTTGTGGGTTGATACATGGAGTTTTTTTTAACTTAAAAAATGTTACAATAAATTATGTAAATACTTAAAGAGAAAATGTAAGGTTATGTGTAATATGGCTTTAATTTTATATTTAAATATTTAACTAAAAGAACTAAAGACATACCTTTAGATATTTTGGGTATGAAATATATAATCTTTTATGTAACTTGAATTTAAATCCTAAATAAAATTTAACTTAATTGAAAATCTTCATAATCATTACTACTTAATAATCATTATTATAATATTTATAGTTGTTATTATTACTATAAAAATAACTATCGAAGAGAACCCTTATTAAAAATATATCATTTTAAGTTACTACACCAAAATGAAGGCTGGAAATTTACATCGTGGGGGGAATAAAAACTTGTTCTGGAAGTCGGTTGGGATCGAGCTGTGACCTAATGTGTCGGGGTCAGGCATTTTCAGAGCCACTCGCCAGATCCTGCCAGTGAACGTTTCGTTCGCTTCCCTTCCGCTTGTTACGGTTCCCGGATTAATTTTAATCGGTGCAGTTTCTCTTTCGCAGAAGACATTCTCCAAGAAATTGTGCGCCTTGTGATTCGCTACTAGGAACAATTCAGATAGATCCTCGAGAGATGAATGCTGTGTTTTTTATGGTGCGCCTCGGGTTGAAAAAATAATTAACTATGGTTTATACACCGATCGAAGAGAGTTTTTGATATCTTTAAAATTTATTAGAGACAATCCACAGGTGGAAGGATATTATTTAATGACAGGTAAAGAGGTACTATAGTCATTCCACCAAAAAAGGTTAACTATAGTTGTATTCTGAAAATTGAAAAATGACATCTGAACACGAGAATCTAACCCGGGAGCTTTAGCTTAGTACGACAATGTTTTAACCACTGAGCTATACAGGAATCATCCCGTATTTAGGGTTATTCTCCTGGATAGCTCAGTGGTTAAAGCATTGGCGTACTAAGTCAAAGGTGTCGGGTTCGATTCCCGTTTCCAGGTGTCATTTTTCAATTTTCAGAATATATCTAGATTATTATTATTATTATTATTATTATATATTATTATTAGCACCGCGTCTTACTACCCGTTCGGGTTATACGCACTTACGCTAATGTGTAATGGCAGGGTGAATATGAGATGAAATGGAGGACCTACAGTTTAACGTGGAATCCGAACCACGGTGGCGGCCTGGCATTCCCCACATTCACAAGATGTCTTGTCAGAGGTGAAGGAAGGGTTTGGCAATCAGATAAATCTGTGCCGGGACCAAGGATTGAACCCCGGCCGCCAGCTCAGAAGTCTGACACCTTACCCCTAGACCACCAGGTCACCTATATCTAGATGAAGTAGTCCTCACTAAAAGCATAAATAATAGATTGTTTATTTGATTCTTAACTATAGTTGATTCTATGATTTAAAAATCTTTTTATGACAGTTTAAAAAGTTATCATATTCAATCCACCGACTGAAAAACATTTCATGAAGTTCCAAAAGTTATCTATAGTCAATACATGGATTAAAGAACCTTTTAAGAACGTTCAAAAATTTGAAAACTGTTAATTTTATAGTTTAAAATTAATTTTAGAGTTTAAAAATGTTATTTTTACTTCTTTTCATTTATACGCTCTCATTATTAGAAAGGTTGTCAATTTCAAAAGTTGGTATCAATCTATATTAAACTCACGTAAATGCTGGATATTCTAAAAATAAAATAATATTTCTTCTAAAACTGTTTTCAAACTTGTGATACGTGTGCCTCCGAGGGTGCTGAGAGGATGTCAGGGGGTATACGACGCACCACCAGGTTTATATTTTGATAATTTTAAACCTGGTAAATAAATTAACTCAGTATTCTACCTAATTTCATTTAATTTATCTAAGGTATTTAACGTGCACTTCTTGAACCGACTAATTATATTAGCACACGACTTATAAATTAACTTATTTATAGAACAGATACAACATCCAGTGTCCGGCCATTAATTCATCACTGTGAAAGAGAAAACGCCCATTATACCAATGATAAATTTTTCATCCATGCCAGTAATTGAACCCGGGACTCTTAGTTCACTAGACAGACACGCTATCGTCTGAGCTAAGGTGTTGGACTTAACTAATGTCACAACTTTGTCTGTCTTACCATTAAAGGTTTATTAAAATTTGTGACAACCGTTTACAATTTAAAATATAAGTATTTTCTCTTTATTTTATGAGAATATGGAAGGGGTGGACTGGTTTGGCTATAGTACTTAAAGGGGTACATGACTCGTGACAGTTTGAGAAACACAGATCTAAAAGGTGTATCAATATATGGGCCAGATTTAATTGAGCGTAAAAATAAATTATCCAAGAAATATAGTTTAGGCATTCATTACTTTTCTATACAAGGTAGTTTTAATTGATTTTTGAAGTTTCCATGCCTTTAAGAGTCCCTAGAAAACTAAATAATTCACGTTTTCCCATTCCCCCTATGTGAGATAGTATTCCTCAACTTTTGTTGTCCTCTCTTGACAAATGTTTCGTCTCTTTAGAAGTTTTCCTCGTGGAGCATACAACCCACATTATCTATTTGCATTTGCCCGTGGCCCATAACAGCTTAAAGCCAAATTTAAACACATTTGTTATTGATAATTCGTACCTATTATGAATTCATCCAAAATGGTAGTGGTGCCGATTTCAATTTAACACTGTGAGTAATTTGATTCATGTTGCTTAAAGCTCATAATGGAGTGTATTTTTAAGCGCCACTTGAAGATATTTAGGGTCGTATGCAAGAACTTGACATAGTGGATAAATTGTAGACACTAGCGTGTGTTTGTTTGCATCATGATAGATTAAATTATTATTATTAGCACCGCGTCTTACTACCCATTCGGGTTATACGCACTTACGCTAATGTGTAATGGTAGGGTGATTGTGAGATGAAATGAAGGACCTACAGTTTAACGTGGGATCCGAACCACGGTGGAGGCCTGGCATTCCCCACATTCACAAGATGTCTTGTCAGAGGTGAAGGAAGGGTTTGGTAATCAGATAAATCTTTGCCGGGACCGAGGATTGAACCCCGGCCGCCAGCATAGAAGCCTGACACCTTATCCCTAGACCACCAGGTCACCTGATAGATTAAAAGGTGGAGCGATTGTGTGCTCGGGAACACACTATCGGTCCACTAAGCATTCACTATACGTTCTTGTATACCGCACTACATACGAGTATTGTGAAACTAATGAACGACTTTAATAAAAAGTGATATGAATGACAAAGTGGCATGGTTGCCAATGTTACTGGTGAGATTTATCAGTCAAATAACGTCGTTCATAGACTATCTTTTAAGTTTGTTCTGTTCTTTTAAGCTTACAGAAAAACAGTGAGGACAAGTTATGATTAATTTTTGTAAGTCATACAATTTAAAATTATAATATAGGGCCTGGATTTTTTTATGTCTACACTGTTATAAAAAAAAATATCTAACATTTTAAAATAAAATTTTCAATAAAACAATTAAACTGATAGAAAAATGAAGGAAAATACTATTTTTATTTGCATTTTTATCAACAATTTTGACAATATTATCTCCTGAAGCATTGAGCACACTGACCAAGGCACCAATCTCGTATAGTCTGGTCTGCCGGGGAAGGATATGTCTAGATTAGAATCCCAGCCGAGTGTACTAAGGTTTTTTCACTAAATGTCTTCCCACGCTCTCTTTCTATAAAAGTGTTGACTAAGAAGGTATATTTTAAATGAAATGTAACCAAATTTGCATGGAGAGAGAATGGGAAACCAGTTTAGGATAAAATCACTCAGTTCATCAGGCAGGAATTCAAACGCCAACCTCCCTGTCAATGGCAAATCAATCTAAATGAGCTTAACATTTATACCACATGTCCACCAACGTAAGTGCGTGAGATGTATAAAGAACACAATATTTAAAAAAATTAAATATATTTGTTACCAATTTTTTAACCTAACTTCTACTTTCATAGTGCTTTAAAAATTGACCACCGGGTGATCGAGTGGTGTGTCCGTTCTAGATTTAAGTTAGTTTGTAGGTGGTATACTGATATAATCCGTTGTTTCAGAAAGCACACGTTAAACACCCCAAATAAAAGAAAACTCATAATTATTTTATAAAGAGCGTTTCAGCTGCACTCGACTTCACATTTCATCCTCTGGACGGAGACCGAACGGACAAGGATTTCCGCTCGAGCACAGAGTCGCCTGAACTTCCGCCACCCACTTGACCTCCCTGTCGACGTGGTACAGCCTTCACAGGGGCACACGGCACATTTGGCATGCATTCTTTTGGCCTTGGTTCATGGTCAGATAGTTGAGGAGTTAACGCTTGCATTAAAGACTAGTAGTGTTTGATCATAGTAACCAGCAACCACACTATTTTTTATGCCAGTTCAAACTAGATTTTTTATGAGTCGTGTAAAGTGTAACAACAGTTTATTAAAGGAGTTCGTTTGTATATGCCCATAACTTATAATCTTAATTATCGTCACATAGAAAGTGATCCTCTCAACCAAGGGCGTATAAAGGGTGGGTTAGAAAAGGTTTGGCCCCACCTGGAATTTTATGGACCCCCCCCTCCCCAGGGGAGGACTATATATAGTATAAAACTTTACCCTACTAAAGTTTATATTACAATTTTCGAACAGACCCCCCCCTCCCCTAAAAAAATAGTTTTCTTCGCCCTTGATCTCAACCAAATAGAATACGAACAGTATCGATAAGGGATAGTAAAGATTTGAGGATTAACCTAACACCCCTTCTGGTAAATTATTAATAATAATATAATACTGCTTAATGTCTGGGCCAGCAGTTTATTATAGTTATATAAAATTCATAAAAACCAACAACTTCTATTTTGTTTTTTAAACTTTTAATTGTTTAAAGATGAATTATATTTTTAAAAATCCTTCCCTGCCTTTCGTAGGTGTACTTTACCACGAACCACCTCAGGTAACCAACCGAATAGACCCTCCCCATAAAAAAATACATTTATATGTACGGCCTTGATCAGAAAGTAGTTTCCGTTAATTTGAACATCGTTTTGCATTCGATATTGCGTTTTTGTAATCTTCCATATTAATAAAACGAAGAGGTTGTTTGTCTCTCATGAGCATTGCGAGATATCTACCGGACGCAAAGGTCTGAGATTTTAAATTTAGTAGCCGCTGTGTACAAAAATGTTCACCTTGAAACCGGAATTTTAAAATTTTGATTAGGTTTTTCAATTAATTAAAAACTGGTTTGGAAGAAACTAAATGAAGCGTTTCAGTGCATTTTTGTCCCATTTGTAAAGTGCATGTTTGATTTAGACGCGTGCTTTTATTACGAGATTTTGTTCATGCGTTCAATCCTCGGTCCCGGCACAAATTTATCTGATTACCAAACCCTTCCTTCACCTCTGACAAGTCATCTTGTGAATGTGGGGAATGCCAGGCCTCCACCGTGGTTCGGATTCCACGTTAAACTGTAGGTCCTTCATTTCATCTCACAATCACCCTACCATTACAAATTAGCGTAAGTGCGTATAACCCGAACGGGTAGTAAGACGCGGTGCTAATAATAATAATAATAATAATAATAATATATAATAATAATAATAATAATTATGTTCATGCGTTTAGGCAATTTTTTTGTTGTTGTAAATTTGAATTCATTTTATAGGTAATGTTTCTAAACATTTTTAGATCATAAAAATCGGGGCCCTTTTCGTGCTTACATATTAGATAACAGTTTAAGATAAAACATAATCAATAAATCTAGTTGGGATTCGAGCCATGACCTCCCTGTTATCGGAAAATCAGACTAGATTACACTGACGCCTAGACCTACGCTTCTATCGATGTGGATCTTATCTAGATGATTTAGTACTTATAGCAACGTTATCTTGTATACCATGCGAGAAGATGTGTTTGAAACGATCGCTAGTCCACCACTGCGATGTGTTTGAACGATGCTAGTCCACATGCGAGATGATGTGTTTGAAACGATCGCTAGTCCACCACTGCGAGATGATGTGTTTGAAACGATCGCTAGTCCACCACTGCAGAGAAGAGTGGCCAAAATCATTCTGGAACCAAACCAGGGCATCCTCTGGTCGTGCCAGGAGGAAGAATCGAGACGGACGTACACACGCTCTGTCAAGTTCGCGTCACTTGATGCGGTAACGATGAAGGTTGGAGAAAGTATGTTCTGTTGCAGATGATGATGATGATGAGATGATGCTTTCACACATGGAACTGATACTGACAATCGGTGTGTGTGGATCAACTTGCGTCACAACTTTCTTTCGTCTATCCCCACCACTCTTTCCTACATATGTTTCACACGGATGCACAGTCAGATTTAAAATGGAAGACACTTTGTTGACGATTTTAAAAATTACTAAAACAGTTTTAATTTGTTATGTAGCCATCACTTTTGATAGGTTGTATTAATATCTATATAAAATAGCGCTACTAATAATAAAGGAAAATAGTACTGTTTTTTTTAGCATTGTGTCTTACTACCCGTTTGGGTTGTACGCTTATGTACTCTTAGCTCTAGCGGTTTTGGGGATTAGGAAGGCTATATTTACATAAAGTGTACCCGGATTTGCGTGGAGGGAGAGTGGAAAAATACTTTGGAAAAACTACCTTAAGTATACCCGACCAAGATTCGAACCTTGAACTCTACGTACTCTGCAGTTTAGTCTACTGTGAGAGAAGCGAATTAGACCACGCGGCCAACAAAACGGGTGATTTAGTTGTTGACAGAAAAATAAAAATATTTGTTTTTCTACAATAATCTTATTGAATATATTTCAGATATAATTAAGGTGGCTGCCTCTCGTATACTATCAGAATCGAACAGCCGTGTTTGATTATAGTGGGCTTAAAAAATAATTAATAAATAACTATCTTAATGAATATGACCAACTAAGATGAAAACTATCAATCAAACTAATTCAAAATATACCTTTTTTCTCTTAAATTTATTGTCCGCTTCGGGGCCCACATGATCTAAGCCATCACACTCACAATAGACTAGACTGCCGATGACGGGGAAAATGGAGTTCGAATCTCGATCGGGTTTACCGATGTGGGTTTTCTAAACGGTTTTATACCCTCCCTATACGCCAATTTGGATACACTTCCTCTAAATTCAGCCATCCAGCCTATTAGGGTAATTAGGGTATACAGGCATACAACCCGAATGGGTAGTTAGACGTGGGGATGAACTGAACTAAACATATCTTTATTCACCCAGGTTGACCTGGTGGTCTAGGGGTAAGGTGTCGGACTTCTGTGCTGAGGGTCCGGGGTTCAATCTTCGGTCCCGGCACAGATTTATCTAATTACCAAACCCTTCCTTCACCTCTGACAAGACATCTTGTGAATGTGGGGAATGCCAGGCCTCCACCGTGGTTCGGATTCCACGTTAAACTGTAGGACCTCCATTTCATCTTACAATCACCCTACCATTACACATTAGCGTAAGTGAATACAACCCGAACGGGTAGTAAGACGTGGTGCTAATAATAATAATTTAATCACCCACATCATCGGTAAAGCCGTTTATGATATCAAACTTGCAGCTGGCTCTATTGCTGGTAGCGGAGACCCTCAGGTCCAACTCTCAGCCGGAGGGACTAGAAGCGATTTTCCACACATGTTTTATCACTCCCTCTCCACGCTAATACAGCTAGATTACTTTTAATTGCTTTCTTATGCCCACCTCTTAGGTTAAGGCATCACTAACTTTTGGTGGTAAAAGTAATGATGAACAAATTGTCACGAATAACATAAAGGTCTGAAACAATTTGACATAAGCAGAAAAAGAAAAAAATTGATTGTATATTCGGGGAAATGTACCAACATTAACGTGGAGAGGGAGTGGGAAAACAACAGTTAAAATCCCGTGTTAAAATTGACTACTAATAGCCTACCCTAGAGTGGGACTAGGGCCACTAAATCCCAGTAAATAGAGATCAAATGCAACGTGAGTCTAATTTCTTAGACCACTTGTCCACCACAGAAAAGATAATTGATAATTACAGAATAGATTGAAAGCATTTACTTCCCCTTATTTATACGTAAAGTCATATTATCTGCAGCTGTCACTTTTGATAGATATCATCAATAACTAAATTTTTACATCTTTTGCTGTTTCCAGCCTATGGTCTAGGTCAGTTTTTTTATTCAAGCCATATATTTTCCACTACCGGCTTGCTAGACCTGTCGTTGCTTCATATACCTGATAATCTAACTTAAGACTAGGACAGACACAGCATACAGTCTCCGGCCGTCAAGTCATCAATGTGACCCATATTTTACCAATGATAAATTTTCGGTCAAACTGGGAATCAAACCCGGGACCCTTAGCTCAGTAGGCACATCAATACCTAAATAACAGCGATAATATAGCTAAATATTATAGTTTTTTAACATCACGTCTTAATGCCTGTTCAAGTTATACGCATATTTACCAATTACGATAGTGAGTTAGGGATTAGGAAGTTTGGATTCAGAGGAAGTGTACTCCAATACAAGTGGGGGAAGAGTGTAAAACCATTTTGGAACCCCTTTCCCCTCAGTATAGGCCTACTTGACCGGGATTCGATCCTCGATCTAGTCTAACATAAAAATGATGCTTTGGACCATGCGAACACCGAAGCTGGCTTATTGTTTTCTATCACGAAAAAAAGAGTTTGTATTTTCTCAAAGTTTCTTCTTACCGGTAACTTACTACAGGTATATATATAGCTAAACATTAAAAATAGCGTCTTAGTAATTCAAAGAAACCACAGTAATAAATTCACAACATACAAACACAAACTATTCAATCATTGCAGTGTATTAAGCTATTTAAGTGTACCAGGATAGCAAAAAACAAAACAACTGTTTTTATGTTAGTCTGGAACAAAATTCACACATTCTAGGATCTTTGTTCATCCTTGTCCTTTCATGAGACTTGAAAACCTCGTTCTTATTCCGGAATGGGTGTAGTTCCGTAGCTGGGAACCAATGAGATTGCCAGAATGGGCCACTCATTTTGTCGTTGGCCTTGTGGTTTATTTCTTGAACTAAAGTGAGGATTATATTGAACAACCCAAACCACCTCGGTGGTTGTATACTCTAAGGCGTTTCGCTCACAATAATACTTTATTGCCAATGTCAGAGATATCGGGGTTCAAATTCCGGTCAGGTGTACTGCAGTCGAATTGCCATAAATGGTTTCCCACTCTCCTTCCACGCAAATACAATTATATATATCCTAAAAATTCCTCATCTCTTAAATAATATATATATTTTTTATCACTGCGTCTTACTACCTGTTCAGGCTATACACATATGTACTATTTACGCTTAAGAGTTAGGGATGAGGAAGGTTTAATTTAGAGGAAGTGTACCCATATTTGCGTGGAGGAAAAACCACCCTCAGTACCCACGATCGGTATTCGAACCCTGATCTCCCTGTCATCAGCAGTCTAGTCTATTGCGATAGTGACGCCTGAGACCATGAGGCCACCGTAGCAGCTCAACAACACGTTAAAAGGTGTTTAAGCACCGTATCTTACTACCCGTTCGGGTTATGCGCTTAAGGTATTTACTAATTATGCTAATGATTTTAGGAACTAGAAAGGTTATATTTATAGAAAGTGTACCAGGATTTTCGTGGAGGAAGAGTGTAAAACCATTTTGGAAAAAACACTCTCAGTACACATGATCGGTATTCAAACCCTGGTTTTCTGTCATCGGCAGTCTCATTAAGATATAGGTCTACGCTCGTGTATCAAATTGAGCCGCTCTTTATTTCGCGCGAAATCTCTATAGCTAATCTAGAATTAACGTATTCCCGCTTTTCAAAGAGCCTTAGTTCTTGCTCGGTATGATTCTCTTTATGTCGTCTTTCTGCTTGGCTTTTCTTATTTTTTATCAATACGCAGGTGTCTCGAGTTTTACATTTCTTGCAAATTAAATTTTTTTCCATATGGATAGCGTTTTTTTGCAGGCCTACACATTTTTTTAAAATCTAAGAATTTCAATTTTTGTATATAGAAATCAAACCAACTTAAAAAACGCATTAAAATAAATTTTTCTCTAATCCCTTTTGAATTTGAATTTGTTGATGTTGGTGTCAAATTGATAACTAAAACAAACAACTACCCACAACTTACTAACTAACTTGAACTGTTGGAATCAATGAAAGAATCAATCAGAAACATAGCAATGGACAACTTGTTATCGAGCATTTCTCTTACTGATAAGTTTCTTCATGAAAAAAAAATCACTTTTGCTAATTTCATTTTGCAGTCTCTGATATGATAGTAAGTTGTTGTTTGTTTTAGTTACTAATTTGGAGCCAACTTCAAAAAGTGAGAATTAAAAGAAGGTTGTAAAAAACTATTATTTCTTACATTTTAGCACGATTTTTAAGTCTATTTGATTTTTTTAGAAAAAATGTATTGATGTTTTTTCATCAAAACACTTTTTTAATCAAAAGAAGTTAAAAAATTACTCTCCAGTAGAAACATAGAAATTAGTTTTCTTCACATGTACACATCAACAGTTCTTGAATATCGGTCCAGGCTGTCCTGGAATTATTTAGTGAAAACTTTTTCTCTTCAATTAAAAATGCTGCCATGCTCATGAAAGATAATCAACAACTGTTAATATCACTATGTGAAGAAAATGGTTTCTACTGAAGGAAATATTATTATATTATTATTATTATTATTATATTATTATATTATTATTATTATTATTATTATTATTATTATTAGCACCACGTCTTACTACCCGTTCGGTTTATACCCACTTACGCTAATGTGTAATGGTAGGGTGATTGTGAGATGAAATGGAGGACCTACAGTTTAACGTGGAATCCAAACCACGGTGGAGGCCTGACATTCCCCACATTCACAAGATGTCTTGTCAGAGGTGAAGGAAGGGTTTGGCAATCAGTTAAATCTGTGCCGGGACCGAGGATTGAGCCCTGGACCCCCATCACAGAAGTCCGACATCTTACCCCTAGACCAGGTCACCTGCAATATTTTAATCATCTACCCAAAACAAGTTTTGCTGTAAAACTAAAAAAAACACCTTTTATCGCGTCCCCAACTCTCCTATCTTAAGAAACCTGTCAAGAAAATAGTAGGCCTATTAAAACTGACTACTCCAAAAAAACTATAAATAATATTATTGCACACATATATTTTATTTACCAGCTGACAAATTTGCCCACTACTTTATACCGGTAGTATAAATTGTATCACAAAATCTACATTTTTAAAAACAACCTCAAATGTAATGTTCACTGTGTCCATCTCTTGCTTCCAGCATTATTATTGTTACCGTCAGGCATTGCAGAACGAAAAGAGGATCTTCTGATGCTCGGGAGGCCAGGGTTTGATTCCAGCCGGTTGCAATGATGGTACATCTTTCTTTCACAAAGTAGTTTTCAACCTCCTCTGATTTATATGCCAGCAGTGCATTTTCTCTTAATTAGATGGCCATCATCAAGTGTTTTGAGCGCTTTATGTCTGTTTTTTAATTTGTTTTTTACCACTCGTTCGGGTTATACGCCTGTTTACTAATTTTATGCTAATGGGTTAAGGATGAGGAAGATTGAATCTAGATTACCCGTATATATATAGAAATAATGGGAAACTGTTGAGGAAAAAATGTGCCCAGTACATCCGACCCGGATCGAACTCCAATTTCATCGTTATTACCAGTCTAGTATGTTTCGATAGTGACGTCTTAGATCATGCGGCCACAAAACCGGGTTTCGCTATGTCTTTTTAAGTAGTTTTATGGGTTTGAACCCATATTTTTGGAAGTGGCTGAATGGGTGTCAATACATGTTGGTTGATGTGATTGAATGGGCATCACTGGTATATGTCTGTTAAAATAGTCAAAGTAGAGTTAATTGTCTACTGAAGTTGTCAAATGAGTGTAGAAACATGTATATTGAAGTTGTAAAATAGGCGTCGATAAATGTTTGTCAAAAAAATTAATTTATCTGTAATGAACCTGAGTAAGTTAAAAATGTTTGACAGATTAAATCATTAAAAGTTACGTTTAGATGAGCATAATTTTGTTTTATTTGTATTTAGAAAAAAAAGTGACTTATTTCTTATATTATTATAAATAAGTTTGAAAAATAAAACTACTCTCGAGAAAGGATTAAATAGCCAGATTATTAAAATTATTAATGACCTCCGCTGGTAAGAGCATTGCCGTACTAATCTAAAGGACCTGGGTTCGATAGTCGTGTTTAGATGTCATTTTTCAATTTAGAAAATCTTTATTTTCTATAAGATACATGATTTTTGGTGTAAACTACCTGATATTATGCCTTAGTCACTACATAAGATTTTTTTTTATTCAATAAGTATAACGATATATCCATTACATTCATTAGTCGGCAAAGTAGTCAACTTATTTTCGTCAGACTAGATCTTTTGGGAAGGAGATAAAGGGGTTATTGAACATGGAGAGAGAGAGAGAGAGCGGAACAGACCAGTGAACTTCATGGGAACGACGCAAATCTTGGACCTTGAGAAATACGAATATATTAGTTTGTTATGTGTTTGTTTGTTCAAACAATCGTGATGGAGCTGATGCACCTTATATTATATGTCCAAACTATATTTAGAGTTCAAACCCTATGTGATCTTACTGAGATGTTTTTCCATAAATGATTTCCTACTATCCCTCCATGCGAATGAGATAAAAATTGTCCTCTATCTTCCTCATCCCTTTTCCATCAGTATGAATATGCAGATAATCCGGAATAGAAATAAGACGCAATGCATATCAAAAAACTGTTAGAGTTTGTATTTTTTTTTTAATTAGGTGTGTGCAAGTACTCGAAAATACGAATTCTAGTCGAGTTTGAGTAGATGCTTTAAATCAACTCAAAGATTTTTTTTTACAAATCCCGAAAAATGTGTGTTGGCCTACTCAGAATTTTTTATTTTTTTCTCGAAAATTAAGAGTTTAAATAATTTTGTTCAATTTTAAGGTAATATTTCATAGCAGATAGGGTCCCTCAATACTGCCTTTTGTTTATTTAAAAAAATACTGTACTAGTTTTACATTTAATATATGTTTAAAAATTAGATTTTGTGTGGTTATAATTTTTTTCACAAAAAAATTTTCATTCTAAAAAAATCATTGTTTGTATTAAATCTATTACATAAATTCAACTTAAAATATTTATAGTACAAATAAATACTGCTTTATATTACTCGAACTCTATAAAACTCGATACTTTCGTTCAAACTTAATTCGAGCTAAACTCAAAGTTAAAAACGTCGACTCGAACACCCCTAAAAAATAATTTTGAATGAACTCGAATGACTTAATTTTGTTAGATCTAGTTGTGTATTTATTTTGCTACTGGTAATAAGCGGATTGTATTTCTTTTGAAAGTTAGAAAAATCACATATTCCGTTTACTCCATTTTCAAAACGTTCTATTTCACTTAAATATTATGCTTTGTATGGCCTTGTAAATGTGAGGTAATGTTATTTATGTTAGGCGTTCTTAGGCTAAGCCTGTTTTTAAGTAAGAGTGGTCAAAGAAGCTAGTAGGAGGTTAAATTATCACACATCTCCAGGTACAGATTCAATTCAGAGTTAATCAAGGAAAGTGGTGAAAAACTAGTAATTAAAATTCATAAATTGCTATGTTCCATTTAGAACCATGATGTATAGCCACCGCAAGGGAGGCCAAAAAGGAGATGGATCTGCACAAATTGTTTACTGCAGATTATAATAGTTCCATCAATAAAAAAGCGCTTCATGACATTTCAATCCTTCTCTTCCTTTCTCTCTACTGAAAATTAAGATTCTTTCATCAGATTTGTCATCCACCAAGAGAAAGCTGCTGCCATCTTTCATCTTCGAAAACTCTTCATCAAGAACTATGTCCTCCCACGTCTCTGACTCTGCTTAATTGACTCGGGATTTGCACCTTTGTTGATAGAGAACCCTCTTAGTCGCCTCCTGGGCAGGCATATCTGTGACAAATTCGTAGCCTCTATTATGAAGATCCTCTAATTCTTCATTGTAGATTTTGGAAATAGATGTATCTTCTTCCCGGGCCCGCTTCTTTGCTTGTTGAAGAGTTTTCTTAACCTCCAATCGTGTTTCATCTGGTGCGCCACATGGATGCTCAGTTGTGCTCATAGCTTTGCCTTCTTTGCTTTTTATCGTTCCTCGACATCTTTTAGATCTTTCCTGTGAACAGCGCCAGGATATCGTTTTGTCCTTATTTTTTCTCCTGAAGTTATACCGAGTAACCGTCGTAGAGTGCGCACGGTTTAACCTTCTTGGTCGAAGAAAGTTCCATGACGACTAGATAGATAACACAGACCAGAGAACACAAGAATATATATATATAACAAGACTAGATAACACTGAACTAAAGTAACCTGATCTTCACACTACAAAAATCAGAGCAGAAATGACAATAAAGTGATGGAGTTATGTAGTTAAGGGTGGGGGAAGAGATAATCCAGGTTTTACACTCCATTGTAGTAAGCTGTCAGTGCCCTCCCAGACACACGTATACGGGGGATAGGTGCGGCTAATTTCGCACATTTCTTAATGTTGGCTTATTTCACTGGGTGCTTTTTAAGAATGAGGTTTACTTGGAAATAACATTGAAATGACCTTCAGATTTAAAGGCAACTTGTAATTGGTGGTTAGGTAGTTTCTGCCTTGAAGGGTCTCTCACCCCCTAGTTTTGTGGACAACTGAGAAGAGAAAGAGAGAATGAATTGGGTGGGGATGTAGAATTTTGGCATTGAGCTACAGCTTATTAGTTTCATGGAAATACCTGAAATCTCTTTCCTTTTCTTGAGGATAGTCATTTTACCTACTTGTTAACTTCCGGTAAAAGAAGAGAGTTATATTTATATTAGATATTTATTCATATAAATTTTTCCAAATGCAATCCATATTTAAAATAATGTAAGGACAATAGTTAGGTATAAAAAAAATATTTTTTTTTAGTGGTTACGGAACTAGTGAAGCATTTATTCATTTAATATTAATAATATTTAGCACCGCGTCTTACTACCCGTTTGGGTTATACGCTTTAAATACTAATTACGCTAATGGATTAGGAATTGAGAAGGTTGAATTAGAGGAAGTGAACCCGCATTTGCGTGGAGGGAGAGTGGAAAACCATTTAGGAAAAACCACCCCCAGTTCACCCGACCGAGATTCGAACCTCGATCTCCCCGTCCTCAGCAGTCGAGCTCAACACGACTAGCGCGTTATCCAACTACGCCACCGAGGCAGGTTTTATTTATTCATTTAGAATGTAATGTAACAAACATGAATAATACATTTTTATTTGATAAATTAAGCTATACATTTAAATAACTTAGCCAAAACTAACCACAAACACACATGTTTGTTTAGAAAGTACAAATAATTTCAAACACACTATTAAAGTAGCTTATTACATATAATTAATTGATTAAAAATATACATTTCTTTTTTTTGTTTGTTTAATAATTCAAGTGAGACAGGTTCACTTTGACATGTTTATTGTCCAGTTTGATACTTTACCAAAAGTAAAATCCCGTTAAATTGAATCAACAACAATATTTTTGTGTTTTTTTTTTCTTCCAAATTTGTACTCAATATGTTGAACCTTTTTTAAACTCAAAATATCCATAAAATCTAATGGTTACATTTTAATATTCATTGCACACAAAAATGTTTTAACAAATAGTTTGGTCCCATAAACTAGTAGTTTTTTTTTCTATGAACGCCTAAACATACCAAAAATAGCTGCTAATACTTGAAATGTAACCACTATTGTTGAACCAGATTTAGTTTAAAATTTAATGAAACAAAGTTTTGTGTCAGCCACATTAAATATGTAAGAAAATGTTAAAGTTTTTGATATTGTTTATTCAGTTAGTAAGAGCAGCAAATAAAAATCAATAATTTTATGACTATAACTTATAAGACTTAACTTAAGTATTCTGAATGTCCTTTGGATATGATAATACAATCTTTCATACTTGGTACTTTGTGGCCCAGTTTCACAGAAACTATGACTATAATAGATTGCAAGAAATGGATTTAAAACAAATTAAAAAAAAAGTGTTTTAAGACACATGATTCTTAGATTTTCTGGCCTAATTCACATTCTCATTTTTAATTTAGAGTCCTCTAAATTATATAATTTGAGAAAATGTCTGAAAATATCACAAAATATCCGTTCTTATGGACAATATTAATTTTTAAGCGCCTCTATTAATACTTAAAAATCATACTTTATTTAAACTTATTTTATACTGTAAATTTGTGGAGTTTATACCCTCCGCCCCGCCCCCCCTCCCAAATGCTTTGAATACACTTAGCTCTCTAGATTTATGCCAAATATAAACAATCGTAACATAACCATCACTTAAGGTAATGCAATTAGTGGTTTGAGTTACGTTTAGATTATTTTTATAATTTAATTGTTTTTAGTAATTTGGGGCCAGATCTAACTAATATTTGTGGCCCAATAAATATGTTTCCCAGGAATTATTTACTATAGGCTACTACTAATAGCTAGTAAATACATATGCTTAAATCACCTCAGCCAGAACTACCAATCTTAACCAGAATTACCAACCTCAGCCATTCTCAAAATTTTTCTTGCTTGGGGCTGTAGTTGACTTCTTTTTTTTAGTTAGCTATGCCTCAATATAATCCGGATTGTGGATAGGCATTGAACATGGATAGCGTGGGTCTACTAGTTCAGGCAGTAAACAATCAAAATAAAATGAGGAAAGCTTAGTCACCATTTCCATTTCCCAGAAAAGGTAATCACATTCGATTCTTTCATATCGTATGCATGGCATAACTTGTGTCCATATAGCAAATATGCAGTACAACCGACGTGTTACATGGAGCTGACCTTGGACTTGATAATAGTACTTATGACGCCTGTTTATTCCATTAATCTTTTTATATTTGGTAAGTTTCCAGAATGTCACCTTTCGTTTCAAAATTGTTGACTAAGGACTCATCTGTTCAGCTGATGATGGACATTTTACCTCTACTATGCCATCATTGTCGATTAGGCCATCTGGTGTAGCGCCGAGGAATGTCAAATCAATCAACAAAGAAACCACAGCGTTCAACCCGAATTTTCAAAGTTTCTTCCAACTTCGCTATGGCATGTTCATTTGCTTTTCCGTATGACAACGAGCTTAGGTGTTGGAGATCAGAATATAATATTTGTTTGACCAAATTTTCACAACCAGTAGATGGGAGCTTGCAACAAACTTGTCCAAAATTATACGCTATTAAACGTTTCCTCCTTTCTTCTAAACATTGTCCAGGTTCACTCTGATTTATGGTTTGACGTTCAAGGTTTCGCAATTCTTCTTGGGAATGTTGGAGGCTATTTTGCATTTCTTTTTTGAACAACATAAAATCTTTTTCTGGCAAATCTGGGCGTTGAGAGTTTGGACCATAGTCAGCATCCATTTTTTGGGGGGGAGAATGGTTTGCTTGACCGGGTGGGCTTCGAGTGATGTGAATCTTCTCGCTTTCTTCGGGCGAGACATAATTCTCGACGCTTGCGTGCTTCTTCCAACTTTGTGAATTTTCCCGGGCTTGATCTATACAATTTTATTTGTAGTTTGTAATGGAGAGCGCCAGAATTGTAGCTTACTACAGCAGCAGCACATCGCGCTTGATAGGATCCTCTTTGTGTGGAATTGATGCGTTTGCCACCAGTTTTTATTACAATGGCAGCGTTGTGGTGCTCAACACAGTTGTTGTCTACACTATTCAGCAGGCGGCGACAGTGAATGGTAAGTGTTTGAGCTATAGATTTCAGCTTTTGTAAAATATCACTTTCTTGAAGCTCTGGAATAAGATTTTTCTCATTTTCTTTTAGTCCTGTGCAAAAATAAGGACCACAATGTTGGTAGTCTCCAAATATATGATTTGGACTATTCAAAATGTAATCTTTTAATTTATCAGTGCGCTCGTGCAACTGTCCCGCCTCATTCATTCTAAATTTTGCAGCTTTCACCACTGTCCCACGTAGCTGCATACTTTTGGAACTGATTTTTTGTCGGAGATAAAATGGTCCATTCTTGTCGTTTTCCCACAAATCTTTCAACTTGTTGAGTAGTTCCGGAAAAGATGATTACGGCACTCCAATTTTTGTACCGTCAAATTTCTATATGGACGAGCCTCAAGAAGCCTCTTGTATACGCTATTGTCACCATCAGCAATGAGAGTGCTGTATCGTAGGCCGTACATTTCTTCGCTCTTGCAAAAGCCTCGACAATAATAGCTGCTTCCATACTTGACGAGCTTTGATCCTCTCCCCAATTTTTGAAACCAGTATGCTTTTGAGGTTTTTTTTTCTTTCAGCGCCTGGTCACAAAATGTACAATATTGGTTTTTAACTCCTATGTACAATACTTTCTTAGTCTTATACCCCCCAATAGCAGCCTGAAGGAAACAAAACAAAAAATAAGTATAGTGGCAGTATTGAAAACAGAGTAATAAAACGCCTAGTTATTGTTGTGAAAGCCACAAATTTTTCTCAACAATGCTTGGGTGCGTCTTGAAAATAAGAACCAAAGTAGTTTAGTATTATTAATATCAATGGGACGAGTGTAATTTTTCCCATGGTGTACACATAGAGTAGTGATATAGTATTGGCACGCTAAAGCCAAAGATGCTATGTTCGTTTATCATGTTTAGGTTTACATTTTGTATTCAGGCAGGGATAAAAATTATCTAGGTGTTTTGTACACTTTAAAATGTACATTACATTCTTTTTTAGAATTTTTTTTTATCACGTCTTACTACACGCCCGAATTATAGACATTATGTACTAGTTATGCTAGTGTGCTTGGTATGAGGAAGGTTGAATATGGAAGAAGTGACCGGCATTTGCACCCAGGGAAGTTGGAAACTACTTGAGAAAATATACCCTCAGTATAGCCATTGAGGGATTCGAGCCCCTTTCTCTCCATCATTGGCAGTCTAGTATATTGTGTTACCTTTAGACCTTTCGATCTCCGAATTGAGTTAGGGTAATTTGAATGAATTGTAACAGGGATGAGGTGAGAGGTTTATGGAAATATAACAGTAACATTTGCAGGATGATAAATTATTCCCAGCACAACTGGCTAGGTTTTGAACCTTGACCTCTTTGTTAACGTTGACCAATTTTAAACCAAGACTGATGTATTAGAGCTCGCGGGGATAATATTTACTTTGTTGTTTTTAATTTAAAATTCAGGCTTTTGGCATTGGTACGAGTACAATCTATTGTGGTTGTGTCTTGACTTGTAAAGTTGAACGTTCTGGAACCTTAAAGTTATCGATTGACATTATGGCCTAATACAAAAAAATTGTGTTTTTTTATTATTTTATATTTATTTAATAAATTCAGGATAGAAATAACAATTTTACACCTAATCCAATCTATTTTACACTGTATTATGTCACCATCCCTTGCCACCCACATTAGTGTTATGACCAAAATTGACAGCTATAGGTCACGTGACTTGACGGATGCATACATGAAAGTAGATCTATTTATTTTAATAGTGTTATCCTATGAAAACTTGACTCTACTATCCACTGATTTTTGGAGGAATGACATCTAGAAGTCCTTTTTTCTTACTATATACCACTATATAGTAGATTTTTGATAAGAAAAATGGCTTCTCAGACAATAATTCCTACAAAAATGAGTGTATGACACTTGTGTGGAGCGCTTTAGTTTACATTGAGAATTTCATACTACAACCGAAACCTCTAAGAAATTAAACTTTTTTTAAATGTTATGTTGTTTATTAATATAAATTAAGAAGATTTGGATTTTTTTTTATTTGGCCACCATTTTCATTAAAGCATATGATTTTTCCGGTTAAAATATTATCAGATCTAATATTCTAAATTAAGAATAAATAGTTATTGTTGTCCATTGTTTTATCTGAGTTTGAATCCGATATATTTTTTAACTGATTTCATATTAATTAAGATCCTTGGTATTAAAGTATTGTTTTCCGAGTCCATGTAATGATTTATTTAAAAACAAATATGAATGATTATTACTATTAATCATTCTAACTGAAAATTATCTTGGATTATATATGATAAAATGTAATATAATATAAGTCACATTATGGGTTATACACTGGTTACAAAATACCCTAGACTTGGAACATACATTGTAAACAGTCAAAGTATTCTAATGGTCAAGCGGACAATTCACTCATATTAACTAACCTATGTGAACATATTTATTATTTGCTTAATAATTTATGATAAAATAGTTTTATCAAACGCTGGTAGTTAATACTTCCCTTGGAATTACTGAATTAACAAAACTACTGTTAGCTGTCATCTACCACCATCCTATGCTGAGTCGACTGTAGCAGGAATGTCAGTAATCGAATCCTAGTCTGATTTAGCAAGTATGAGTATCTGAAATTGTGTCCCACACATTCTCCCTCCTTCCAAATGCGAGTACCCTTCCTTTTAATTCTACCTTTCCTAAATTATAACCACCCCATTTGTGTAAAGAAACAGATAAATATAAACTGTATTTCCTAAATGGCTTTCTACGAAAATGTGGGTACACTTCCTTAAATAGTAACCATCTCATACTTGACCCATCAGAGTAATTAGTATACCTGCATATGCGTACAACCCAATTGGTTAGACAGACCCAGTGCTAATAAATAAAATAAATATAAAGAGTAGTTGGATGCGTATCCTATGATAAGGAATTGTGTAAAAACTATGTCGCTTAAGCAACTTGAATTAAAATAACAAACTTTATGTAACATATATTATTACATTTTAAAGCCTAATATGTTCAAGTTTACTTTAAGACAGTTTTAAATCTTATTTTTAAATAACGTTATTTAAGTTGTTTTTTTAATGGAAATACGGAATTACTAGATCGCATAGATTAGAATGCAATGTATTTTAATTTTGTTTATAACGCACATAGAATAGGGATGAGAAAGTTAGAATTTAGAGGAAGTGTACTTGAATTTGTGTAGCGGAAGAGTGGGAAATCCTTTAGGACTAGCTACCTCAGTACAACCGCCGGGATTCAAAACCCATATTCTCCGTCACCGGCAAGCCAGCCAAGAGGAGACTGACACTTTTTACCACGTGGTAGGTGGTGTGAATTTTAAGGGCCATTCTTAATTGTTTTTAATTTTCTTAAAAATTATTTGCTAGTGTATTTTCTCTTAGCTTCCCTCCTCACCTGTCCTTGGTATTAATCCTCACTATTGCCTACGCTTAGCGTAATATTGGACAAATTATATAAAATAAATATCTTTAATATACGAGTGAAATAGTTTTAATGATTTTTTACTTAGGGTCTATCATTTTATATATATAAGTAGTTTTGCTTTTGTAATAATATGATTTCAAAACATTTTTTAAATTTATGGTGGTTATAACATATTGCATGTTTAAAAACTCTTCGGATTTACATCGACTCTCATTTAAATGCCATTAATGTTTTATTAAAAATGTAATTAATTTAACAGATTATTATAAAATTGCAATTTACAAATGTTATCTTACTCTCTTACTCACAAACAGTTTTCATTATCAACGTGAACATGGTTTTAGTTGCGGTTCCCCCTTTCCCCCTTCTCATCTTACTATCCTTTAGAGCTTACCTGCATATTTACATTGGCTGTCCACACCTTGTTCTTTGGTCATTTCCATATTTTCTAATTTGCAGCTCAGTGGTTCATGTTCTGTCATTTTACTGAGCGATTTTAAAAAGTAAGAAAGTTCTACAATTATTCTGCCAGCTATTCCAAATGTTATAATCTGGTTATGTTGATGTTCTGGGGTAAGGTTTTCTAATATTAATTCGTATTCATTAAGATTATATTGATTGTTGTCACTAGTTTCTTGCTGTACACACACTGTTTGCTCTAATTCTACGGATATTATCTTTTGAGCTTCTCGATACTTTTTAAAATTCAAACCTCTCTGTTTTTTTTTGTTTTTTTTTTTGTGATCAGAAGGATGCTTTCTCCCATTCTTTTTCACAATTTTGAAAAAAAATCAGCAACAAATTATTTAGTACTACTAATATTACATGTCCAACCAATACAGCACTAGCACCTGACGAACTTTGTGTCGGTGATAGCTTGTTAGATACTTTTCAGGTAAAAGATTATTGAAAGATAACCGAGCCCTCCCCCTTCACCCCTTCTGTATACAACCAAGCGTACTTAATGGGGTTTTGACAAGAAAAGAATGGAAGTAAAGTGACCTATCTCCAATGTAATATTAACTCGAATAGGCATGCAAATTGTTTTTTTGGGTTTATTCAGTTTTTTCATATATAAACACCCAATTATAATCGTGCTGTTGCAAGCGTAAACTAGTTGCGATTATGAATGCCTAGTTAAAAAATTAAGTTTCCTTCTCAATTAATAGTTTGAAGCTCAAACACATTTATTAATTTATATATAATTTTTTATATAATTATTCAATGGTTTTATTAAATTTTGGGTCTGGCATTATTGTTTGGCATATTGATACCTTAGATTTGACACAATAAATATTTTATTATCATTAATGATAGTTGAGATATCATCAGAATAAGAATAACCTTTGGGTAAATGGGTGAAATGCTGGTTGCGGGTAGCCCCTTCAATTGTAAAGCTCCTTCTTAACATACCCGCAGAAGACACATTTACATTAAAGGATATACAATTCAGTTTTAAGGGTAATATCGTACAAATAAGAATAAAATCTTTAACATATTAAAATATGTAGCTATCACCCATATTGTTTTTATTCTGCCAAGACTACAATATATTTAAAATTGGCTATTAGCTTATATATTGGTTTCAGAAACAATATTATATTTAAAGTTCGATAACTAAAATGAAAAAAAGTAACTTAAAACTTAATTACGTGTGTTTGAATAACAAACTTTGTGTAGTAGTCCTAGTTTTACATTCAAACTATCATTTAGGTAACAGGGCTTGTAGGAAGTATTACTAAATAACAATATATTTAAATTGGCTCTCAGTTTGTATATTGCTTTCAGAAACCGTATTATATTTAATGAACGATAACTATAATTAAATAAGGTTCCTAAAATTTTATTACTTTGGTTTGAATGACAAACATTGTGTAGAAGTCTTACGTTCAAATGACTATTTAGGTTATAGGCTTGTAGAAAGTATTAATATATTAGCTTACATCAAATTATTTAAAGAAACAAATGACGAATGTTGAACTTAATTATACTCTTCAAACATTTTATTAACACGTTTATTTCGTTTAACTAACCATAAATTGATTAATTTAATATATTCTTAAAAATTATTGAAAGATGTAGAAACGCCTATTTGCCTTGTATGTGTGAAAGAGAGAAAGAGATACCCGAAAGTTTCTTTCTCTCCTACACAATGGTGTGCAGATGACAGCTTGAAAGTTTTAGCCGCAGATGTCCATTCAGTTATATTATAGAGTTCAGTGGCTTTCGCAATGTAAGTGGAGTTGTTTCGTATGTTGAAACGGGAAGCTTGTTGAAGTTATTATACTATTTGGCTAGTGGAATAATGATGTGTGATATTTTATTTCATATTATTGAAGGGTGCAATCATTTTATGCAGTAAACAGAAAACCACCTGTACAAGAGTTTTGGCATGGGGTCTAAATAATCCAATGAGCTTAATTTGCAATGAAGTGGAATCAGTTATTATGGTGAGTAGACAGGACTTGCTTGCAGTGAAAGGCGACACTTGTTCAGACGTAGACATTTATTTTGAGGAAATTATACAGCAATTATAATCGGCGCAAATAACTAACAACAATAGTAAGTGTTCAGTGAGAGAAAAAAAACTATACGATGGTCCAATGTTGCCACACTATACACACAACAATTACATCAAAAACAAAAAAAAACAATATTTAACATAGCAACACTGACACCCTCCCTCTATGTTAAAATTCTTACAAACAGAACAATACTACCAAAAAAAACCTCACGGCTTATATAATCCCAAACTATGCTTAAGCTTATCGAATTTAATTTTACCCAATGGTTTTGTGAAAATATCCGCTACTTGTGCATTTGTACTAATGTACTCAACACTAACAACATTACTATTTACTTTATCTCTTACAAAATTTACCTTGATATCAACATGTTTCAATTTATGATGAAATTACGGATTTTTACAAAGCTTAATCACCAACTGATTATCCTCAAACAACTTAACACAAACACTTTTGCTTTCTAAACTTTCAAAGACATTCCTCAACCAACATGCTTAACTAACAGCTAAACTTAAAGCAACATAGTCAGATTCAGTAGACGATAAGGCAACTGTAGCCTGTTTGCGAGAAACCCATGAAATGGTACAACCATAAATTTGAAAAGCATAGCCTCCAGTCGACCTTCGATCATACTTATCACCTACCCAATCAGAATCAACTAAACCAACAATATCTTTATTATTACCTTTCTTAAAAACTAAACTTATATCTAGGCTACCTTTTACATAGCGTAATACTCCATTGAAAGCTACCCATAAGTCATTACTACTGCATGACTGGTATCTGCTTAAAATGCTTATTGAAAGACATAGATCAGGTCTCGAACACAACATTGCATACATTAAAGAACCAATTACTGACCAGCGACCTGCATCTACTTTCTGTTTCCTGTCTCTCAGAATGATCTCTCATTAACAAACTGTGATCAAAATTGTCTTCTATAGACGTTACAACAGCTTTACAATCCAACATATTTCAATATATCAATAATTTTTCAAGGTTAATACTCTGGTTTATCACTATAGTTTTCTCTCTTAAACTTTGAGTTACATGCATTCCCAAATAATGTTTAATTTTACCCAAATACTTCGTCTTAAAGTGTTCATTTAACATTTGATTTACATTATTTATATCTTCAATTTCATTAGGAGTTAACAACAATTCATCGATGTATAAGATTAAGTATACTTTATACTCCCCTATAATTTTTATATACATACAGTATTCATATTCACATCTCACAAAGCCTAACTTAGATATTACACCAAAAAACTTTTTAATCCAATTTTTAGGTGAATCTTTTAAACCATATAATGATTATTTTTTAACTTGTATACATTACTACCAGTGGCGGCTCGTCACTTTAGAAGCAGGAGGGTGCAGCCTGTTTAATTCATAAATTATTAAATAATATATTTAAAAGAAGACACAAATTTCGGAATATGTTTTGCTAAATATTCATTTAGTTAAACTAAAAAATTAATATCACAAACAACATGGAAAGATAAAAAATAAATAAACTTCCTCCAAAGGACGTGGATGTGTTGTAGAAACTATGCAGCTGTGTAATGTGCATAAATATATAGGTATGTATTTTTTCACTTTGTTCCATACAAAATTCAGGACATGGCCTACCTAATGAATTCTATTCTCTTTTTTGATCAATAGTTAATCTTGCAATATTCGTCGTCTTAAGCGCCTGAATTGAACTATTCATATTAAGCCTAATTACAAAAAAATATTAAAACATATAACTCAAATAAACATTATCCTAAAATAACCCTACATAATATTATTATAAACACATACGCCACACACATCCTCAAGATGCAGGAGCACGCAGGATGGCTGACAACAACTATTGCTGGTTCACGCTAAACACATTTCACAAGCTTTCAACCTTAGGGCGCGTGAGGGAGTGCGCCTTCAAAAGAAGAATAAGCAATGCTAGCTAGCTAGCTAAAGGTTGATTTTGGTAGGAAGAACAGTAGAAGTTAGTTACTAAAGTTACTAAAACAATTTTAATATATTCATACATCAAGTCGTGTTATCTGCAGTTGTCACTTTCGATAGATATTATCAATACCTATAAAATAACACAAATAAAATAGTAAAATGTCATCAATATTGGTCGCAAATAAATAAATTTGAATTTACTCTACTGTTCTTCCAACCAAAATCAGCGTATAGCTATGGCAGGAGGAGGACAATGGGTTAAGGTGTGTGAAGGTTTGGTTTCACAAAATCAGGCGCTGACCACCTCGCGCCCGACCGCATGCCATTTTAAAAACATTGCCTGCTATTACTTAAACCAAAAAACATATTTTTCTTGAAACTATTATGGCAAGATAAAATTGTCGTGAGAGTGCGAATAATAACTTTAAAAGGAACTGGGGATTCGTGGGGTTGGGGGGCGCGCGCCTCCACGCCTTAGGGACGAGCCGCACCTGAATACTACCATTATCATTTTTATAACACTCTTTTGGCAAAGATACAAAGACGTCACCATCAATGTCTCCATATAAAAATGAACTGCAAACATCTAATTGATATACTGGTAAATTATATTCATTAAAAAACGCTAAAAACATTCTTAGTGCAGTTAACCTCGCTACAGGACTATAAATTTCTGACAAAGACAAATCTTGTTTAAAACCTCTAGCTACTAATCAGGCCTTATGCGACACAATATTACCCTTTTCATCTTTCTTACGTTTAAAAACCCATTTACAATCAATAATATCACAATTCTTTGGCTTCTCTACGCTTATCCATGTATCATTTTCTGTGAGTGCTTTCATTTCCATGTCCATTGCTTGTTTCCAACTATTACTGTCACCACTTGATACAGCCTCTTCATATGTTACAGGATCTTCATTACCAACTTCTTCTATACTCTCACTGACCACTTCTTTCTGATGCACCTCCTAAGCTGCCAAATCCTGTCTCTCCATTACTTGCTTTTCACATACTTCAGGTAGGTACTCCTGTCCTTGTTCCTCACTAACTTCATTTAGACATTCCTGTCTCTGTTTCTTATTTACATAAGAATCCTTTACTTGTCTCGCTGTGGTAAGAATATTACATCTCTATGGATATCCACATTATTTCTGTCAGGTAAGTAACATCTTAATCCTTTCGTTTTATCACTATATTCCACAAATAAACCTATCCTATTCTTGGGATCCAACTTAAGCCTCTTCTGCTTAGGTATATGCACAGACACTCTTGAACCAAATATTCTAAAATACTCTATGGCTGTTTTCTGACTATAGAAAGCTTCTAAAGGCTTTTTTCCTTGTATAGGACTAGGCCCTGTTCGGTTAATAGTATATGAAGCCGTGTTGATGGCTTCAGCCTGTAATCCCTAAGCTCCAAACTAGAGGGATTCAATACATAAATATAAACAAAACCTACAGTTAAAAAAAAAATAGAATATAGAGGAGCGCGTAGAGTGAATATCCTAAAATTGTGAGTTATAAAATGCTGGACATTTAGCATGTCCCCAGCGCACGCAACTCACTCTTGTGAGTAGCGGGAAACTACGGTCCACCTTCACTGGTTGCCTAACATATTAATATATAAAAAGGTTGAAAGCTAATCCCTCACACCTTTTCTAGACATAGGGATAATATGGCGTAATTATGTAATAGAATAAATTCAAGTCTTAAAATCTTTTAGATTTAATTTATGCCAAACTTTATTAAATAATAAGCATATTATTTGAAGAGCATTTAATAATTCAGTTATATATATATAATAGTCGTGAGTGAGTAAGCATTCTCAACATAAATATATACTATCCAATAAAAACATTGTTCCATAAATATTTACTCTTTTTCTTCTAATCATTACGTTATTTATTATGTACCCTAAACATATTACGTAAATACAAATATTGATGCATAACATTAATTTAATATGATCATACGTCTTACAGTAAATGATCTCTCCTAACTAACACATTTTTGAACTTGTTACTAAAAGTTTTAGTTCCATCAAAAATACCTAATGTCAATACCATTTAACTTTAACGCTAATAACCTACTAGCAGAACTCAAAAATAGCCTTCGCCTATGTCTTAAACAAGGATCATAGTACTATTATAAATATCGAGGATATTTCCTAACATTACCCCTTTAAGTTTGTTGTTACTATTTTGGCACAAAATAGATATTAACAACACTATCCTAAAAATAACAATCGAGAAACTAGTAAAAAAAATATAAAGTTAAGTTGATATATATAATAATCTAGTGCAATACTCCATTCTACTAATATTGAAAATCTCGGCACCATATTTCAAACACTTTCCCACCTTAATGTTTACCAAACCCAAAATACCACATTTGCAATTGAGACGAAATAAAGTTAATTTTGAAAGGTTTGACTTTCAATCATTATGGATAATATTGAAAAGTTCTGATCTAACAACACTCTCAAACTTTCATATTTACTACACTCATCTAACCTAAATACTACTGAGAAACAAATAAAGTTAATTGGTTGAGTATAAAGTTCGCGCATAATGCCTCGTATCAATAACACAGAAAATGTCTGACTTTACAATACTCTCATTATAAAGTAAATCAAAGACGAAGATTTACGCAAATACTTTATAATTAAATTTGATAAAAAGGTCTAAAAAGAATTGACTAGTTCCCATAATTTACATTTAAACCGAAATTGGATTTTATTCTTACATTAACGTAATATGTCCGTTACGCCGACGCTTAGTCCTACATGGTCGCAGCCAAGTCCAAGTGTGACGTCTTCCTCGACGGATGGTCTTTTATATGGCACACTCATCGAACAGGATAGGCACAAAGGAAGGGGGCGCGCCGGCAGAAGAACATTCTATATTATTATGGCAAAGCCTGGCAGTTACCATCTTCTTCTCGTTCCTTGAAGTTGGGCGGATTGATCATGGTAGTGGTGGCGCCGGTCTCTAGTGGCGAGATGCGGAACTTGGCTCAGTCTTGGCAGTTGTTCGCTTGTGGTTTGTGTAGTCGGATGTTTGTTGCGCGAGGTGCTCGGCAAGATTAGTGGTATTGGGTAAGTGATGTTTATACTTGACTGTCCCCATTCTGTTGACTTGGAGCAATAATTGCTACAAGCCCAAAACATCTTGGGCATATCAGCGTCTTGCAACTTGGTACGAGCAGCCTCCACTAGTGTGTGTACACTACACTTCTCTTATGGATTATATCATGGTACTCCATCAAGTCTTTTAAATCTTCATTTACAAACTCTAAGCCGTTATCAGTACGTAGGATCTTCAATTTACAACCTGTTTCCCTTTCCGATTTTAAAATATACTTTTAAATACATGTTTTTATTTCAGATTTATGTTTCAGAAAAAACACTGTACGAAACGCCAAAAAGTCGTCCTTCAATAACGGAAAAAACCTGGATCCGCCTATGGATGTCTGCTCCATTGGTCCACAGACGTCGGCATGCACTAATTGCAATCTCTCCGTCGCTCGCGAACTGCTTATCGGGAATGAAATACGATGTTGTTTTCCTGCCAGACAGCCCTCACACACATAACCATCAATATCGTTATTAAAGTCAATATTATTACGTTTTAACATTTCTTTTATGTATTAAAGTTCTGATGTTCAAGTTTTTTTTATGCCAATCTGATCATTTTCTCACCTTTTGCGTCAAACAACAACTCGAACTGTAAAAACTGTCAAACTTGCGAGTGCGTTTCGGTACACGTAAAATGTCATTTTGAGCATTTTGTTCACTCAATAACGTAACTTTTTAATCACACGCTCCTAGACTGTCTGTAAACACCATTTTATATAGTTTATTTTTAACACGTCTTGCTAATGCTCGAGTGACACCATAATTGTCCACAAATTTACATAGTTCACTATTTGATATTAGACAGAAACCCTTTGTCCAACACATAACCTACTGCGAACAAATTAAATTTCAAATCAGGAACATATTACACATTTGATAGGGATGTTCCCCATTCCAAATACTCAGTATAACAGTACCAACTCCCATCACACTTAGTAATTTTCCATTGCCAACTTTCACCTTTCCGGAAAGTGGTTTCTCAACTAAAGTCTTAAATAACAGTTTATCTCCACACAAATGATCACTGGCACCTGTGTCCATGTACCAACAGTTTTCATAAATATTTTTTTCATCATTTAGAGTCATGAATGCATTTGATTCTGGTTTACTTCCTTTAATGCCCTTGCCTTTAGCTTTCAACTGTCTACAATTTTCCATTAAGTGACCTTTCTTCTTGCAATAATGACAGCTTCTCAATTCTTTCCCTTTATTTTTCTAACAATATCTTGACAAAAGGCCTACTTTCCCACAAGTATAACATTTTCTTGAATGATTGTCTACACTGGCCAGTGCTACTACTTCCTCACACGAACCAATTATCTCTTCCTCCAGTAATACACGAGAAGTCAATTCCTCCATATTTTGTTTCTCTGATGGCAAAGACTCCCATACTGATCGGAAATGCCTGTACTTCTCTGGTAAACTCATAAGTATTTTGGTAATAACCATTTTCTATAAACAGGTTCACCTGCCTGTTTTAACATGTTTCTTATTTCTTCTAATTTTGACAGGAAGACTGACATAGATCTATCCTCAAATTGCAACATGAAGAATTTTTTCTGCAATAGGTGCACGCTGACCACCGATTCTTTGTCATAGACCGACTTTTGCTTACTCCACATATCCTTAACAGTGCTACAAGATAATAAGTGCGTCAGTGGCCTTGGTTCCAACCTCATCACAATAATCTCCTGAGCCCTCGCATATTTTCTTATCCATTTTGGTTGGATTTTCACATCTTCTATCTTGACTTTCTCTCCTACAACAATGTCATATAATCCCTTGCCTCAAAAAATGACTTCCATTTGGAAGCGCCATACTGCTCAATTTTCACCACCATTCAATCCCAAGCAGTGATGTAAGTTTTGGCCGTCCATCTTCAACAAAATTTCTGTCTGTATTTTTCTTCACCAATAAAAACTCCCAATACTCGAAATAACATAGTCTAGCCGTTTCCGCGATTCCTTTTTCTTAACCTCAAAAAAATCTTCTCAATGCCACGCGCTGGGAAAACAGTGTCTAGTGTTCTTCAGTGTTCCTGGGCCCATAACCTATGGTGAGTAGACAGGACTTGCTTGCAGTGAAAGGCAACACTTGTTCAGACGTAGACATTTATTTGAAGAAAATAATACGGCGATTATAATCGGCTCAAATAACTAACAACAATGGTAGTGTTCGGTGATAGAATAAAAAACTGATACGATGGCTCAATGTTGCCACACTATACACACAACAATTACATCAAAAACAAAAAACCACACTATTTAACATTGCAACATTGACAGTTATCAAGGTAAGGGACTTAAAAAGGCACTATGAGAGTAAGCACAAAGCGTCCCATTGTAAGTTTCTCATAGTTCTTCATTAATACAAAGAAAAATCCATAGCGAGCAATAATCATACACACAAGAAAGTTCAATGATGTGTGGGGGAAGCTCAGCTCAAAATAAATGTACAGTATCTCCTTTAAGAGTTTCCTGGATTATGTGTAAAAAATATTGTTTCTTATACTCATGCTGAGGTTGTGTTAGAGTGTGTGCTTCAAATTGTTGAGGTTATGGAAGGTGAAGAAACCTTAAAAAAAATACCAGAAAATTTCTTTATCAAACAACAATGCAACCCGGCGCTGCAAAGGAATTGCCAATAACATTAGTTGTCGTTTGGTATTTGAACTTAAACAAAGTAAGTTATTCTTTTTCTTTGGTAGCTGATTAGTCCACCTATATTTCAGATACAGCGCAGTTGTCAGTTTATGTCGGATTTTTTAATGGAGAGAGATTTGTGGAGGATTTATTAGGACTTTATGGGAAAACCACTGGAGAAATAATATTTAATGAGATTTGAAAACTTTTTGTATCAAAAATAGCGTGTATTGAAAATATTGTATCTGTAGTAATAGATAGAGCACCAGCTATGCCAAGTGAAAAGGAAGGTCTGTTTGGGAAAATGAAACAAATTAACAACTGTATAGTTCCTTACCACTGCATTATCCATAATACTGTCCTTTGTGGTAATTTTAATAAGGATTATATACCCTTGCTAACTGAAATCACAAAAACTGTGAACTTTTTGCGGTCCTAATCAGCTCTTACATATAGGAACCTCAAACAGTTTTTAAAGGATCTTAATTCTTAATTTACATATGTGCTTCTATACAACAATGCTAGGTGGCTGAGCAAAGGTCAAATACTGAAAAGAGTGTAGGATTTGAGCGGAGAAATAGTTATCTTCTTTGAGTTGATGGATGAATTTGAAAAGAGGTATCATTTTGTAAATATTTTATAAGATTCATAACAACTTTCAAGGCTTGCTGTTCATTTTTAGATTTTGTCATACTTAAATAATCTGAAGGGTAACCTGGCAGTCTAGGGGTACAGTGCCAGACTTCTGTGCTGGGAGTCCGGGGTTTAATCCTCGGTCCCGGCAAAGATTTATCTGATTGCCAAACCCTTCCTTCACCTCTGACATGACGTGAAATAATCACAACTTGTGAATGTGTAGAATGCCAGCAGGGCTATTATGACCATTCGACGCAAAGTTAGTTGCTACCGCTAGTTAGCTTCACTTTCGAAGAAAAGATAGCGTCTGGGTTATTATGACCACCACACTTTGTATCGTCCGCTAGTTTTAGCTTCGACTTTGCTTCTAGCGTTAACGCAAAGAATAAACTCAGTTTGCGTCAACAGTTGGCAACACTTTTCCAAAGAATATTACCTTTTAAGAAGTTAGAGGCTAGAAATTAGGTACATTTATCTCAAGAATGCTGGTGTTCATGACTGAACATTATTCATTTATTTTTATTTTCCCAAACAGCTGATCACAAGTCACATTATTTGCAAGAACGATTTAACCTAGCTTAATTTAATAAATAACTTGCATAATTTTGTTTGCTTACGATTTGAAATGAAAAAATACTAGGCCTACATTATTCAATACACATAATATATTGTAGTCAAAAAAATCATGTGATGTCATAGTAATGTCACATGGGGAAATGAATAAATTAGTGTGAGAAGTTGGCTAATAAGGAAACAATGTTTTTGTAAGATGTATGCTTTATCACCCAATACTTCAATCTTCATATATTCATGTTGATACTGGAACAAGTGTGTTTTATTATATTAATTAAAAATAATTTCAACCGTTTATAATGTAGACTTCTCCTTATATTTAGGCCTATTTTAATTTAAAATAACTTTAATTTATAACTAAAAAATATATGCCTTATAAAACTTTGTTTCAAAAACAACATTTATCAAACAGTAGATTAATATTTTGTATTTTGGGTTTCATAGTAGGCCTATTTTAAAACCGTCCTCGATTTTGTCAAGCCAAAAATTGAACGTTCAAAGATATAGGCTTACAGTAAGGTGTTTTTAAATTTTATATTGTTTGATTGAGTTGAGGTTTGATATTGAAAACTTCCTAGTACTCCACCTGAACATATATAGGCCGACTTTGTGCTAATTTTATTAATTTACAGTGTTGAAAAGGTTCTCACGTTTGAGATTTAATCAAATATGCGGTGTTAAGATCTTAGAAAATAAAACTAATTAAAGTTGATGAAAGCGTTCAAGATCTCCCAAAAATTGTGTTCACACTGAATATTTCCGACAACTTAATGTTAGTCGTCCTACTAAGTTAACAAAAAGAGTGAACGAGAGGGTGGTTTGGATGGCTAAAAATAATAAAATGCATCTTTTACCTAAAGGGAATTATTGAGACTTTAGTTAAGTGATTAAGAATATAAGGATATTATATTTCTTTATAATGAGTTGTTTGCAATTTATTCACTTCACTATAACTAGGTTTAACTACTAATTATTGGTTTCAGATAACTTTGGTAAACCTTTTATGATTAAAATCTAGGCCTAAACCAACCAAACCGCATGCAAATATTAAGCTAGGGCCTATTTAGTTATTTCCAGTCTTGGCTGCAATATTTCATAGGCCTACAACCCACATTAATATGGATAGTAATTACTACTGTATGTATGATTCAGTTTAAATATGATTACATCATTAAAGTTTTGTTGAGGAATCTTAAACGTATTAGGCCTACGTTTTATTATTTTATCACCTGAATTATCATTGTGTTGATGGTGAATAGTAATGCATTTTGATAGTGTTGTGTTTCAAATAAAATATTCTTTTAACATTCAGTGTGAGCGTACTATCTCCACTCTTGGCCTAGATTATGATATAGGCCTATTTAAAGCAATATTATGTGAAACACACACAAAAAGTTTTGAGGTAATTATATTGGGCTAAAGAGATGGCAAGTTTAAATAATGTAACACAAAACACGTAATAAATTACAAAAACTAGCAAACATAACCTCGTAACGCAAACCAAAGGACAAGTAAAATGTCTGCGCAACTTAGCGTCACGCTACTAGAGAAATATTTGCGCTCGCAAGGACTTTGCTTTCGCAAAGTGGTCGGCCATAATAACTTTTGACGCAAAGTCTAGCGTCTCTCTGCTAACGGTCGCAAATTCGTTTTGCGTCATGGTCATAATAACACTGCAGGCCTCCACCATGGTTCGGATTTCACGTTAAACTGTAGATCCTCAATTTAATCTCACAAACACCCTAACATTTACACATTAGCATAAGTGCGTATAACTCGAACGGATTGTAATACGGGGTGCTAATAATAATAATAATAATCTGAAAATAAGTTAGCAAGGTAAGTATGAAATTATTTGATTTGTCAGACTCCATCTTGAGTTTCAAGAAAAAGATTGAATTCTTCATTCCGGATTGTTGAATTATTACTGTTTAAATACAAGCATACCAGCTTTTACCGCTTCATCGTACCGTTATTCATTTCATCAGCCATTAAAAGAGAATACACCACTGATTGACTTTTGTCTAATAACTACCGAAATCAATCACCTTGGATACAACAAAGACACGACAAACATTACATTACAAGTCTGTTAAACGCAACTGAAACTAAAAAAAAAAAAAAAAACGCGCATGCGCAACAACACAAGAGGCTAGAAAAAAAACAACAACTACATATGTCTCATCATAGTCAAGAACTAAATAATGTCAACACTCCCACTTATTTAGATCTGTCTCTCAAACCAACCTTGCTTCGCAAGTAATTAAACTGATGCTTTGGCAGAGGCTTTGTAAGAACATCTGCAAGTTGTTCTTTGGATTCAATGTACCTTATATCAATGTCACCACGTTCATAGACATCCCGTACAAAGTGGAAACGAACATCAATATGCTTAGTTTTTCGGTGGTACTCAGGATTATTCGTCAATTTAATTGCTGATTGGTTATCTACGTACATTGGGACCTTATCACATTTCAAACCCAATTCACAAATAATTATACGTAGCCATATAGCGTCCTTTGTTCCATTAGACAATGCAATGTACTCAGCCTCTGTTGTTGAAAGTGCTACTACTCTTTGTCTCTCAGAGGACCAAGATATAGCACCCCCATTAAACAAAAATACAAATCCGCTAGTTGATTTTCGGGTATCTACATTACCAGCATAATCTGCATCTGTAAAACCTCTCAGTGTGGCGTTACTCCCACTGTCTCCGTAAACAATCCCATAATCCATTGTCCCCCTTAAATAACGGAGAATCTTCTTAACCGCCTGCCAGTGATCTTGCCCATAGTTAGTTAAAAATTGACTGGCTTGATTAACTGCATATTCAATATCAGGGCGACTGACTTTTGCAGCGAAAAGAAGAGAACCAATTGCTTCACGGTATGGCACATATTGCAGTTTCTTCTTTTCTTCTTCACCTCTTGAACTCTGCCATTGGCTTAAGTGTAAGCCAGGTTCAGCTGGAACAGTTGACGGCTTTGCATCTTCCATGCAGAATCTTCGTAGAATTTTCTGGATGTATGCACTCTGACTAATTTTTATAGTGCGTTTTTCCCGATTTCGTTCAATTTCAAGGCCGATGAAATGCTTAGCGTCACCAATTGTGATCTGAAAACACTGTTCCAAATTTTGCAGAACTTCATCAATTGCTTCTTGAGAAGCTGACATCAAAAGTCCATCATCAACATAGAGAGCTAAGTATACAGTTGCTCCTTTGACCTTGCCAGCAAACACGCAATGGTCACACTCAGTTGGTTGGAAAACAAATTTTTCTAAAAATTTCACGAATTTTATGTTCCAGCAACGTGGCAATTGCTTGAGTCCATACAGGCTCCTTTGAAGTCTACATACTGCTTCAGGGTGTGCTTTGTCTTCAAATCCGGGGTTTGCTGCATATAGATCTCTTCTTTCAATTCACCATAGAGGAAAGCCGTTTTCACATCAAATTGGGCAATTTCAAGATCTTCTCCCGCTACAATGGCTAGAAGCAATCGGATTGATTCATAACGAACAACAGGCGCAAAAGTCTCAAAATAATCAACACCTTCTCGCTGAGCAAACCCCTTTGCAACAAGTCTGGCCTTGTATCTAAGACCCCCACTTGAATTTGATTTCTCATTAAACACCCACTTACAACCGATCACATGCTTCCTTTCTGGGAGTTTCACAAGTTCCCACGTTTCGTTTTGTTGAAGCGCACTCATTTCGTCATTCGTAGCGAGTAACCACTTTTTAGCTTCAGAACTCATGACAGCCTCTTCAAAAGTAGTAGGCACAGTATCCACAACTAGCGCAGAATCATTGTAGCGACTTGGTCTGCGCAGCTGGTCTCGATCACGAAGTTGTCTTCCTGAACCTGATGCTAGTTGAATCTCTTCCAATTGTGGTTCTACTCGTTCATCTACTTGCTGCTGGACTACTGGACTTAGCTCCACTGCTGCTTCTAAGTCTGATTGACCTTGATGATCAAAGTCAAGTTCCACCTGAGCTACTGGTAGTGGGTTTACATCATTTTCTGTGTATGGTTGATTTTCATAACCAAAATCAAGTTTCCCCTCTTTTTTATGAAAACCTTGCTCTGCCATTTCAACTCTCTCATTGAAGATTACCTCACAGCTGACATGTATTTTTCGAGTCTTAGGATCCCATAGTCGATAATTCCTTGACTCTCCCTGATAGCCAACAAAAATCATTTTCTTGCTCTTTGGATCAAACTTCTTGCGTGTCTCCTTGGGTATATGCATGTATGCATCACAACCAAATACTCGCACATGTTTTATTTCTGGCTTTTCATTAAACCATCTTTCATAGGAAGTCATTCCGTCAGATTGTTTTGAGAGGGTTCGATTCAAAACATATACAGCTGTCTGAACAGCTTCAGCCCATAATTCTTCTGGAAGGTTTCTGGCAAGTAACATAGATCTGGCACTTTCACAAAGGGTACGCATTTCACGCTCAGCCCGACCATTCTGCTCATGAACATACGGTGTTGACAGCTCATGATCAATTCCTTTGTTTTTCAGAAAAGCATTGAATTAATTTGACAGGTACTCTCTGCCATTGTCTGTATGTAGAATTTTTATGTTGTTGCCAGTCTGCTTTGTCACAAAAGCTTCATAATCTTTGAACTTTGCAAACACTTCATGTTTGTGATGCATGAAAAATACAGAGCGGTATCCTGAGTATTCATCCTTACACAATAAAAAATACTTTGAACCACCTGGTGACTGTATATTAACTGGACCGCAGACATCCGAATGAATCTTTTCACCGGGATTATTAGCTTTTGGTCTCTTGCTAGATGGATGTGGTTTGCGAGCATGCTTTCCCATAGTACACGCTTCACAGAAAATATTGGATTTGTCTTTGATTACTAAACCATTAGCTGCGTCAAATTTTTCCGTTGCATTAATTGAATTGACATTAATGTGACCCAACCTTTCGTGCCACAGCTTCAGGGAGTTAACTTCTGCAACATTACACTTTGAAGAAACTTGTACCTCAAAAAGCATTCGGAACAGCGATCCATGACGCACCCCTTTTGCTGATAAGGCCCCACTTCTTTCTCGGACCTCGCAGTGATTATGGTAACTATGGAATGAGAAATTTTTGTCATTGATCGCTCCCACTGAAAATAAATTTCGTTTCAAATCCGGAACTAAAAGAACATTGGTCAATTTCCGGTTGACCTTCTTTCCATGCACCTCTGCAAGAATATATATTGTGCCAATACCTGCTACAGGTAACATCATGTCGCTTGCAATTTGAACTAACTTTATCTTACCAACCGGTCTGAGTTCACTGAAAAAATCGCGGCGGAAAGTCATATGGAGGCTTGCACCCGAGTCTGCCAACCACACAGATTTGTCCTCATCCGTTGTTTCTGAGAAGAAAGCTGAAATGTCACACACATATGCAGATGAAGAATCATCACTCATTTTTCTTCCTTTTCCTTCATATGCCATTCGCGTTTCACATTCACGATACCAGTGACCAAGCTCGTTGCAGTACTTACAAGGATGTTTTCTTTTCAACTCTTCAATACTCTTGGAATTTTTCTTCCGCTTGTCTTTGGAATCATTAACCTTTTGGTAATTGGATGACATTTTTTCTTGTTCATCTAGTTTTAGCTGCAGGGCTTTTACTTGCAGCGCAAGTGATGAAGACTCCTCTTCCATTGATGTCAATCTTTTGTCCTCACGAATTATCCTCGCAATTAAATTCTCCTTTTTTCGCTCATCTTTTGCAGTGCACTCCCATGCCATGGTAAATGCCGAGAATCTTGATGGCAAACTGTTCAGCAGTTTAGACATCACGGCTGAATCAGGTGGTTTTTCACCTGCATCATCAAGTTTCTTACAGATGGTTTCAAATTTTTCTAGCTGTGTTGCGACAGGCACGCCATTCTTGATCCGAAAATCGTAAAATTGTTGCCAACAATCTTGTTTCGCATCTTCACTTGTGTCTCCATACAAAGAATGTAGTTTATCCCAGATCTCTTTCGGTGTCCTACAGTTTATTAAATTCACATGAAATGTCCGATCCACTGAGCTCAATAAGATCACTGCTGTTTTTGACTTACATTTTTTCCATACTTTCCACGCGTCGAGTTTTGCTGCTTTGTCGGGCTCTGTATCTGTCCCTTCCACAAATTCTACCAAATCTTGAGCATCAAGTAAGAATGACACGCTAAATTTCCATAATGCGAAATTTGTGCCGTCGAATTTTGTGAGATCGTATGTGTCCTTTTCCGTCATTGCTGCAAGCAGAGAAAAGAAAATATACTGGATGCAATATACACCTACCGACGTCACGAGCAAAACGTACACACGACACGAACAAACCGTACCGTCGACACGAACAAACCGTACCGTCAACACGAACAACAAAATGTGTAGCGACGACACGAACAAAAGTTTCTCAACTTAACACTTCGATATAATGGCGGTGCAGAGGAAGCGTGACTGAGCCCATAACCTGTTGAATTATTACTGTTTAAATACAAGCATACCAGCTTTTACCGCTTCATCGTACCGTTATTCATTTCATCAGCCATTAAAAGAGAATACACCACTGATTGACTTTTGTCTAATAACTACCGAAATCAATCACCTTGGATACAACAAAGACACGACAAACATTACATTACAAGTCTGTTAAACGCAACTGAAACTAAAAAAAAAAAAAAAACGCGCATGCGCAACAACACAAGAGGCTAGAAACAAAACAACAACTACATATGTCTCATCATAGTCAAGAACTAAATAATGTCAACACGGATTTTCTGTGTAGTGATATTATTTAAGTGTAGGGAAAAAACCTTACACTTAAAGAATTTGTAGAAAAACAAGAAGTAACTGTTAATGACGAAGGAATCAAAGATGACGTGACTAGCTACTTGAATAATCTTAAATCTGAGTTTCATTCAAGTTTCATGACATTTGAAGAGAAAAATAATGATTTTCAATTCCTTCAGAGGCCTTTGTATACAAACATTACGGGCCAGCTGATATCTGAACTTATAAGTTAGTTTCTCGTTTATTGAGTGAGTTTAAAGCTGGAAATGTGTGATTTCTCTGTTCAGTTAAGTGTGAATGAACTCTTCAAGACATCCACTGACAACAAAAACTTCTAGATTAAACCAAGTTAAATGAACAAATTCCCAGTTATCACAGAAATATCAATAAAAATACCAACAATGTATTAATCAACATTAATTTGTGAGAGCACATTCAGTGCGGCGACTATTATCAAATGCAAGAACAAAAGTAGTTTGAAACGCGTGAAAACCTGCTGCGCATTTCTTGCACCAGTTGTGAGCCTCAATTTACGGAACGTATGAAGAACAGGACCTGCCACTTTTCACACTTAAGTCCTTGTCAGGTTGGTTAGCAAGCAATAATTGTAATTTTGTCAAATGCATTTCCAGGTTCTTGGGACATAATATTATTTGTATTGTTAAAAATATTAATTAAACTAAGGTTTATTCAAATGGGCCTGATTTAATATTTTCCCTATCTTATGTCTGCAATTCATTTTTCATTCGGCCCCGAGTACCTTCGATAATTGTAAAATTAATCTAAGTGGCCGCTAGGGAAATTGAATTGAGAGGACCTGGTATATATAGTGACAAAACAATGTTAAATAGTAGAATATTATTTAAAATTTTGATATTAGGATAAGTATATAAAATTAAGTTAATTGTAACTTGAAATATTTATTTAAAACCCTAATAAATAGTTAAAATATGTTATAGCACGGCAGTGACCAGAGGAAGCAAGAAGATCACCATAAGATGTTCAAAAATGCCGATTAATCGTACATATGACATCCTAAAGAATTACACATATTCACAGTGTAGTTTTAGGCTATATCTCTAATTATAATCCTGCATAACGAATAACTATATGTAAATAATCCACAATTCATAATAAAATACAATGTCTTATAATAAAATATTGCAATTAAAGTATTAATAAAATATTGCAATTAAACTATTAATAAATTACTAATCTAACCTCTTTTCTCTACTGGATAAGGTCTTTAAAAATACTTCTTTTAAGGGCTCACTCGAAAACGTTATTTGGACCTTTTTGTTAGGCTGAATGTATATTCACGCATAGTGCGTAAAGAATGCATGGCATACAGTGCAAAGATCAAAAGAAAAATACAACGGCTTACAATGAAATATAGTGTTCAACGTCCTTACATCGTTAGTATATTATTAATAGAAAATTGCCTAAGCACTTTGCATTATTAGATAAAGTCTATACAAATATTTCAATAAAGGTGTAACTAGAAAAAACACGTTAGTTTAACGTTATCTTATGAAACTTGAAATAACCATAATCTTACTTTTGCCTGTAGTATTAATTCAAATTTGATTTTCGGTTTGGTTCTTATTTTATTATTGTCATGGATATTATGGTAGACCTATTTCTCAGTAACGGAATCAAATACATAATATTTTCTCTTTACTTTCAATCATTTATACAATCGTATTCATTGATTCTAAAACAAAATAAGCCGTAGTAACAAACAAGTTAGGCTATCACAAAGCATTTTAAAAATGAGCTTTGAAGATAATTTTCGTATACTGTGTATACTGGTATTTAATTGATTGGAGCTTCTCCTAGTATTCTTATTGGCTGATACAAGGGCTGTCTATTTTCAAGTCCATGCATAGCATGCATACAATCATGAGTTAAATCAACTTTTTGTGTTGTGCACTTTTCACAATAAATACAATCATTTAATATTTGTTTCAATTTCTTGCTATGCACTATTTGCAATTAGTTATGCATAATACACGAATGTAAGCCCAACCTAACATAAAATTCATTTTATTTAAGGCTGCCTGTATATTTAAAACACATTTTGTTTTTATGAGGTTTTGATTTTTTATCATAAATATTATAGTAGACCAACTTATCAAGAACAGATTAAAAAATATAATATTTCCCCCTTTTGTTCAATCGTACTTACAATTGTAACCCGCCTCGGTGGCGTAGTTGGTTAACGCGCTTGTCGTGTTGAGGTCAACTGCTGAGGACAGGGAGATCGAGGTTCGAATCTCGGTCGGGCGAACTGGGGGTTGTTTTTCCTAAATTATTTTTCGACCCGCCTCGGTGGCGTAGTTGGCTAGCGCGCTTGCCGTGTTGAGCTCGACTGCTGAGGACGGGGAGATCGAGGTTCGAATCTCGGTCGGGTGAACTGAGGTTTTTTTTTTCCTAAATGGTTTTCCACTCTCCCTCCACGCAAATGCGGGCTCACTTCCTCTAATTCAACCTTCCCAATTCCTAATCCAATAGCGTAATTAGTACTTAAAGCGTATAACCAGAACGGGTAGTAAGACGTGGTGCTAAATATAATACAATTGTAGGCCTTGATACTAAAACAAATAAATGGCTACCAAAAGGCATTTCAAACATTTAAAGACATTTTACGTCTCCTGTGTCTTAATGGTCAGTAAGTGAGAGCCTCTTTTCGCATTCTCATTGTCTGATATGTTTCAATCTCAAAGCTTGTTTATGCTCAATTTCATAAATAACTCAAAAAAGTAAATAAAAGTTTGGTATCTTCCACTATTCACTATTGTATCAACCATGAACGCTACATATCGTTTAAAATAGTGTGTTTCAAATTCTTGCGCAATACATACAATGCACTATTTCCTATTAGATGTTCGTTATTCAGAATTAAATCCATCTTAAGACTACACGTAAAAAAATACCTAGTTCTAATCTGGTTTAAATCATTGAAGGGACCAATATAATTTAAAAATTACGATCCAGAATTTTAGGGTTGCAAAAGGTTTCTCCTAGTACACTACATTAGCTTATAAACACATCTATTAAGCTTTATTCTCTAATTTTTTTTTCAAATCTTAGGTTAAAGAACCACTTTACGGCAGCTCTGTTCAAACTTATTAAGGAAAATACCAACAAACAAAGGTTCAAGGTGTTCCATTTTTAAGTAGTGTATCATAAAGGACACCTTCTTGTCACTTGAATACCACCTTATTATATAAATCCATATCGCTCTACTTGGAGGTCTCTAAGTTATAGTGCTCTACTGGAAGTCAAAACTAGGAATACCACGTCCCCAAAATGATTTTTTACCTACGTCATGCTGTTCGGGCCCTTGGAGAAGGTCAGGCGTCTAGGCTTGGGAATCATAATAAAAGAGCTTTAAATTTAAGTTGTCCAGTGAGGATCTCGTTGAGGTAGCTTGACAAGCTTTCCTGGAATTTACTAAGTTACCAACCACTTAATGTGAGGTTAGTCGAGGGGGGTGAGGGGGGCTACCTATAGTAACTTCCACAGAGCCTTAGCCGTCTCTCAAGATAACTACCTGGACGTTACCCAGGGACCACCACGAGGAGACACTCTGTAAGGATTTCCGGGCGAGGAATATTCCACAGGCAGGGGCAAAAACCTCTTGTCCCGTTCGGGTAGGTGCAGACACTACGAGGGTGAGTAATATATCAAACCAATCGGCTTCCAACCTCAATCCGATGCTACCACCAGAGTAATTAACAGTGTAGTGTTACCTGCTATTAGTTTGTTTGGATTTGTATCTTAGCCTATGTTGTTCGTTTCGTTCAAAGCTGATGGATACAATGTAGCAAGGTACAATTATTGGTCTAATGGTGTGATGATTTTGACTGCCGATTATCAAAATATTGTGTTGATACAAACATTTTCAAAATGCGTCAAAGTTAAGTTGCATCCATCTTATATTATTTATAAATGCAACAACTAATTATGCATATACAGTATAAAGTAATATATTAACCAAATGCACTTTTTATCAAATAATTGACATTTGAAACTTTAATAAACAACGCTTGTCTGTTTCAGCAATTCCCTTCATGTTTGTGTTTCAATAATTAGCTTCTACCAGTAAAGTATGCATCATGTTTATTCATTATGTTTGTACAATCTGTAAGTGACTGTAAAGGTAAACTTATTCAAATAAACTAACTCATACGTAACGACATTTTAAAATAAATAGTACGACACATTCTTACATACTTTCTTTTATTGTGTAAAATTATGTAGATGGACCCTTTAGTTTGAAGCCAAGTAGTGTATGTCAGTAAATGTAAGCTTTGAGCTAGGGTAGTTTGCTAGAAACTAGATCGAGGAAAAACTATTAAATATATATACTTACACAATTTTTAAAAAAACAGATTAAGATAAAAATACATATTTTACAGTTTTATCATTATTATTTTAAAAATATTGACCTACACTAAAGGTCCACAGAAAAAAATTATACACTTCAAATGTACAACATAACATGTCCTTTAATGTTATAGCTTATTGTGCTTGTTTATCTATTGCATGCTTTTTTTAAAAAAAATACATTTATTTACACCTAGTAGAAGTACCCAGCTTTCACTTTGTTAAAAAAAACTTCAACAAAGTGCTCATTCAAAAACCAACGTTTATTAAAATGTTTCTTTTGAAACTTGAATGTAACTAAATGGAATAAATTTTATAGTTGCAAATAATTGGTTTTTCTATAGTAGGGAAACGTTGAATACGATTTTCTCAAAACCACAGTTTTTAAGAACTGCCCTTTTTTGCACCTAACTCCTCAATTGATTATATCCTCTCCCCTCATTCTCAATGGGTGATATTTCTTATATACAATGATTATCTAGACTACCCTTCATGCTTAACGTATAAGAAGTTAAAGTTAAATCAACTTTATGCGTTGTACACTATTCACCAATACTTGTCAATGAACGCTATCGTTGAAACTAATGTCTTTCAACTTCTTGCTTACTGTTTGATATACAATAATATTCACTGTTAATTATGCGTTATGAATGAATATAAACCCCACCTTTGCTTTTTTAAATCCTGAAGAGCCTAGGCCATATTCTGGCTCTATTTTGATACAGTGTAGTGGATGCTTACATTACTTATTAAATTTAGCTAGGTTATATAAGTACTACTAATTTTTCCCAAAAAATTGTTACAAGATTAAAACATAGTAAAAGATTTATAACAAGACATAAAAATTATACATACAGTTATTGTAAGAAAGAATATCATTCAAACAAATAAAATTATAAATAAAAAAAGAATATTAAATTGCAATTATTGTATAAATTAATGTTAGGTGTTTTTATAAATTACATATTATATATACGAAAAGAAAAGCAAAGCGATTAGTATACGCATTATAATACACAAGAGAAATTAAAGTTATTAATTATATGATATGATTTTTCAAAGGATTATTTTTATAGTGAAATAAAAAAGTAAAATATATCATACTTTTTTATTTATTTGGGCCTAAATGATCTTAAAGCCTATACATAGTATATAAATATTATTTATTTTAAAATCAAGCTACGTGTGAGTGAGTTAATTTAACTTAAGAGTAACCTAATGATTGTACCAAATCTATTGCTAACTATTCAAGTTAAAATTTTACTTCAAGTAAAGGCATGAAGAATATTAATATATCTGTAAAGATTTTAAACAAAGTCGAGGTTATCTTGTAAGTGTAAGGTCGATACCTCGATAGTGTTACATGTAGTGCTCTCCATTTAATGCGGCTAGTATATGATCACGTGACTTAATTGCGTTTAGAGCGCATTTTGCAGGTACGAATTAATGGGTATTTTCATTTTATGTAGTGTTTTAATTTATTATTTTTTAAACTATTGTTGTTTTTTAGTTTGTTACAAACTCTATAGTCACTTTTAAGTGTTAAAAGTCCTCCATGTTAGTTCATTATTGAAAGAAAAACTACGTCGAGTTTGATGGTTGTCAATAGTAAGCCTAACGATTGCTTTGAAATGGCGTCCTCCCCACATGGTTAAAGTAAACCCGGCATTAAAATTATTTTGTTAATATTGTAATAGATTTTGGCCATTATTTTTAATACTATTAACTTTATATAATTTTATAACTTTTACATAGACGATTATAATAATGTAATAAATTGACAGTTGAAGGTTTCATTAGGCACCCATCAGAAAGACCCAATTTTTTTAATATCAAAATTAGTGTTTAACTTGAATCACAATCTCTACTGAATGATCTTTGTTTTTAAAAGGTAAAAGGCAAGTATTGTGTGTCTTAAAACACATTTTCTGATTTTCCAATAGTTTGGTTAATCTTATGAATTATTAGTTTTGATAATTTTTTAAATACTACTAAGACTAGGTACTGCAATTTAGATCTAGCCAAGGTTAGGGTGTTAATATTTAGATATTAATGAATGAATATTATACTTTAATTAGGCTTAAATAGTATGCTAAATCTTACTATTGCATTACTTTGAGTGAAAGAAATACATGTTTGAATTTAATTTTTAATCAAGTATATGAACTAACCTATTAGAATAACCTTTAAATCACATTATTAGCTAGGAACATTCCACCATGTTGAATTGGAAATATATTTGCCACACAAAGTCTTGTTTTGTACTTATACTTTCTGGTTTCTTCAAAACATAAAAATTACTCTACTATTTGCAGTCAGAAAATTCCAAAAATTTATGAAGGACCTGCTGAAGCAACCCTATTCATATTATCCTTTGTGTTGTGCATATGTGTACCGAATGTGATAGATTACAAAAAAAGTTCTCAATTAAGACACTAAACTGGCTAGGGCCTATATTGAAAATTGCTAGGGCCTAAATGTCTAATTATCAATTATTTTTTTTTGTTATATTTTCATTTTGTTTGGAAACTATAGTCACTTTATATGTAAATAATTATAAATATAGTAAATGATTCCATTCGGCTACTAAGCCTGCAAGTCTAGTCACTGTCTAACATTATTATTCCTTTCATTAATATATTATATAACTTATTTCAATATAGAAGGCTTACAGGTCTTGAGTTAAAATTAAGTTATCCAAAGCATTTACTATGCTTTTAGGAACTGTGACATAAGGGGACACTAGGCTAAATGTATACAGTAGCCTCATGGCTTCTTTGGTGCTGAGTGACAGCTCACAGCTGACGGCTTTGAAGAGTTAGGTTAAGCACGTTAATATTTGAGCACACATTTTCACAAGGGGCAGTAAATATATTTTGATTGGGGCTTATAGGTAGGAGGTGCAAAAGTGTGATTTTATTCAAGACATAACTGCAATCCATTGAATAAACTTAAAATCGACTACCACTAATTTTTAGCTTGAATACACTCAAGTCGTTCAATATACGTAACAACTTAAGTCATTAGATTTGACACATGCCTCTCAGAAGGAATGTTTCTTAGTCCCATTCTTGGTTGTAATGTGACAACCATTTATTAATACTACTTTGGTTTTTTGAAAATCATTGGGATGAGAAATAAATTCTATATTGCAGTAATTCTACATTCCCAAGTTAGATTTTATTGAATTGACTAGGGATTTAGCCTATGAAATAATTTCTCTTAAAGTATAGTCAAGGCCCTACTGCTCAGTGTAGGCTAAAGGTATTCTTCACTTGAGATTAAACTTCAATTCAATTGCAAGGTCACTTTTTTCCCCCCCTTATATCTTCAGCACAAGTCAAGTGATGTCTAAATCACTCATGCGTCGAATAAAAAACAAGTTAAAACTGCTCTTTTAGTGATGTTTCTAGATGGCATCATAAAAATGCATCATACATTTTAAACTGGTTAATATTTTCTTCAACGTACAAAATAAGGCTTTTAAATATTTTTTGGATCAAATAACATTGTTATGATCAACCATGTTTACATTGTGATGTGAATATGTTTGTAACTATAGACCATTTGTTAGGCACTAAACATATTGAAAAGAGACCCTATTTTTTAATATAGTGTTGAGCCTTTAAAATAATTACTAACATTTTAAGTCAATATTGGTCTACCAAGGATTCATTATGTGTGGAACATGAACATATTTTACAAACAACTTTATACCAAATGAAATAAATATTTAAATCATGCTTTATTTAATAAGAACATACCTAGTGTTGATTTACACTTCATATAACAAAACTTAATGCAAATAAAATAATAAATGTTTTACATTCTGATTAGAGCACTCACTGTCAGTACACAATACTGGTAGTCCTTGGCAGTCATTAAGAAATAATTAGTCATTGATTGCACATGACACAAGATACTGAACTTCAAATTTTTAAGTTTTGTCTTCTATCTGACAACACATTTTTCAGTACCGAAAACGATCTCTTCACTTTTAGGTCTACTGGCGTTATTTGAATCAAAATCAGTTGAAATATTGTTTTCACCTCTAAGAATTACCCAATGTCTTTTAACTGCTGAAATTCCCGATCATCATCAAAAACCTGCTCACATTTTTCTCATACATTTCAGCTCGCAACACCTGGAACCACTTGAATTCTCTGCACAATGTTGTCCACGACATCCAGTGAATTTAACAGTGTTTTATTTCTCTCTTCAAGAGACTTGGTCACATTTGGACACTAAGAATAGTTGGCAGCAACGAAAGCCAAGTAATTTTGTACTGTGCTTCAACAGCAACTCTTTCACAATGTGTATCGTTAATGTATCATCTTCACGCAGATTGCTAACAATATCCAGTATATTGATAAATTAATGGTGTAAAACAAAGCTGTAGATAGCCATGTACCTCATCTAATTAATACTGGATGTGGAGGCAAGGCTATTTCAAGGGTAACTTCTTTTAACAACTGAATCCTGGTCGGAGATTTAAGAAATGTCTTCTTTTTGTTGGAAATAAAAGTATCTTCTTCTGGGAATAGGCTACAAATTTTTTCACAAATTCTGTGCAGCTCATGGTTGAGGCACGTGACATCAAGCACGTTGGAAGACGGGACTTTAAGAACCTTGCCAGCTTTTTTCATGTAGGCTACAGCATCATAAGTAAACAGTAGACCGTTCTTATGTTTAACTCTATCTGGCCATAGTACATTCAGTGCAGAGGTAAACACTCGAGCTACAGTTGAACTGTTTGTTTTATCTAATTGTTCACATGCAAGCAAATATATTTTAGAGGGTTGATTGTTAATCCTTTGTGTCAATCACAAAATTTGCAATGAACTGGCCACAGGAATCTGTACTTGTATCAACCAACATCCATATTTTCTTTCCACTCATGGCTTCCATAATTATATTAAATGTATCACTATGAAAAACATTCATATAGTGTTTCTGTAACGTACGCTCACTTGGAACTTGTTCAAGAAATTCTTAAAAGTAGTATTTTCTTTCTTCCATACCGGCCTAAATAAACGCCTTCAGAGCTAATGAAAACTGTGATTGACGTCGGGAGATTGCTTACACAAAGATATCAGAGCTACTTTGGGCTCACTTGTCATTTGACACAGAGCTAATTTATGTTTAGAAGTTTGTTTATTCTGTGAAACAAGACATTTTTTCATGCAATTCATTAATGTTTAACACACTTTGCAAAACAAGATTGGTCCATCAGTCAAAAATATGTCACTGACTGAATTCTTTCACAAAATTATTCAATTTGGTTTTTAATCCTGCCGGTTCTTTTGGCATGGTGAAACAATTACCCATTAAATGTCAACAAGAAACCACAGAACACTGTCACACCATTGCACAAAATACCAGTTTCAGAGGAATAGGAAAGCGAACTGAGAGAAAATATGTCAACGATATCGCCTTTGAGATTATCCACAACTCAACATTTGCACGTGTATGCATTTGAACGGAGGAAAGTGATTGACAGCTTAAGGAAGATATGTGGATGGTGTTAATGGCGCTGCTGGCTTTAACTCAAGTAGGCGACTGACCGTGTACAATAGAAGCTACAAATTGTTAAAAAGAACCCACCCAGAAACAAGTTTTGGGTCATTGGAAACATAAGGGGAATATGAAGTGAATTTTTTACGATACGTAGTGACAGTTTAACACATTCAGAGAATATTGGCTACTTGTACATTCCAACTGTTTTAAATGCAATGCAAAGTTAAATTTGAAAATCGGGTAAATAGGTATTTTTCGTGAAAATATGCAAAATCATCTTTGTTGTACACAACCATAGGCATTTTGCCTAACATCCTGTGTCTATTTGTGACTTATAATTTATCTTTTATGTTTATACAAGCTAAGCAGCTAATATCTTGCTTTCTTACTAAAGTTTATATAGTAAGTTATTTATTATTTTTTATGTTTTCTTCAGAGTTTATGACGCTATATAAGTAAGAGGTGTTTGTTTGAATTTTTTAACTAGGCAATGACGAAACATAGGTGTTGACTAAAATTATGTATATTATTTTACAAAATGTGATGCAAGTTACCTGTAACACAGAATCAGATGACACCACAGAAACTAAGCTCAACTATTAACACAATTTTACAGTAAATAAATGAACTCTTTATTTCAAGATGACCGATGGATAAAGAATAAATATAGAAAGTTAATTTCAATTTTATATACAAATTATATGTTTAATGTTTGATGCTTTTTGTAATCTTCCATGATTATAGTAGGCCTATGGATGTGATAAGTATGATTTTTTTTTTCATGTTTAAATATGCTCAATTTTTTTTTTCTTGGAAAATTTAAAAAAGCTAAGAAGCAAACATTTGAAAATTAGCCTTGAGTGTTTTCAATCAGAATAGTGAAATGTGCTGAGTACAAAAGGTTTAATATCTGGGCACATTGATTGCGTGTATCAAAATACTTAGTTTTCTCGAAATTTAAGAAAATAATTTAGGTCCTAAGCATTTTTTTAATGGTGCTTCATCCCATCCTAAACATTGTTAGCTCAAATTCAAATACTTGAGCCCATAATACAAGTAAAATAACAAAGTATTCAAATAAAATGGTTTCAGGTTGAAATATTTTAAACCAATATAAATCTATATTTGTTCCTCAAATCACCAAAACTCATCATTGAGTTTGTCGTTAATTTTACAAATAAATAATACATCTATACTTTGTTTCCAAAGTTTTCTTTTTCTATAGGCTACCATTAAATTTTAATATTTTTGGTTATGGCAAGAAAACAATATCAGCTAAGATGTGAGTAAGTGTAGTGATTAATAATTCTATAGCCGTTTACACACTAGAGGCAGAGGCACCGCGAGGATGCAGACGCACTGTTTGTGTAGTGTGGACGGTGAGCAGAGGCATGGCAAGCACCCAAACATGCCTCGGCTCGCTGTGCGGGTCTATACTTTGGGCTCTTGGTACATCAAAGCGGGGAGTTTCTCATTGCACGCTAGTCTGGACGCCTTTTGGTTGCATCTGCCTCGTCCCAAGCCTTTTTTTTTTAGTCGTGGGGAATTTTGCGTTGATAGTGGTGTAGGTATTCACAATAAAATGGAATGGGAGCAGGACATGAACATAAAATTGATTGGTGAGCCAGAGAAAACAATCTCCAATGGACAGGAACTGCGCCATGATGACTTAACGTTTGTCTGGAGGATTGCAGGTCTGAAAGTTGTATTTTTTTTTCTTTATTATATCTTTAATCCCATTTAAAATAATGATAAAGTCTTCCTCCATCATCCCGTGAAGTTTTCATATTTCTCACCTTCATCTAGGGCAACGGTTCCCAACCTTTTTTCGCTTGCACACACCTTGTTAACCCATTTTCATAAATTGTCCTCTTATTTTTAGCAAAATGTTTTGTCATTATAGAAATAGCTTCTGATTTATTTATTACAACTGAAAATAAATGGGCTACTAATGGGATTAAAATACAATATTTTCACTTTCAAAAAGCAAATGTTTCAATAAAAATTAACACATTTAATATCAGGCTTCCACCGTGGTTCTGATTCCTCGTTAAACTGTAGGTCCTCCATTTAATCTTACAATCACCCTACCATTACACATTAGCATCAATGCGTATAACCCGAACGGGTAGTAAGACGCGGTACTGATAATAATAATACATGTTAGGCCCCCTATTAATTTATCCTACTATCCACCCTGTGTTTGAGTAAGTTGTTTTTTGTATTCGAGTAACTTATTGAAAAAGTATCATGATATTGAAAAACCAATGTTTTGTAATGGGTGTTCGCGTGAGGAATATTAAAAGAAAATACGAGGGATTCTATTAGAGATAGGCAATATTTCACTGATGGTGATTTTCTCACCGTTACTCCTCGATCACCGTTGCTCTCATTGACTGGATATCAACGATATCGGTGATTGAGATGTCGGTGATTGGTGTTTAGCGATATTCTCATCAGACGATGACAGTTGAATATTCCAGTATGAAAGCTACGACCGTGAGTGACAAAATATTGGTTGGTTTTTGGTGATATGATGACACCTAGGTGTGGGCAGTAGCGGTCTATGTCCTTAATTCTCATGTTTCAAAAAACATTCTTTGAAAAAGAGCCTCCACTTAGTTATTTTGTGGTGGCTGACTATAACTCCTCAAAATTTTCTATATAACAACATGTTGATGTTTATCAAATTTACTTTTCTAACTCAAACATAATTAGATACTATACATCAGATATAGTTGAAATTAATAAATATAATAATTTACATTTTTTAAATCAATATTGTATAGTAATATTCCTCAAAGTTAGTATTGGTGCTTAGTCTGTTGATTCCCAACATGAATTTGTTTCAGTTTAACAAAAATAAATGTTATTTATTAATCTCTAGAGACTGGGAAGTTGGCAACCCTGTATTTCTAGCTAAGGTCCAACACATTACTTTGTTATAATAAAAGCAGTGACTGGGGCAAAATATCGATACAGCAACAAACTGGGTCCGTGAAAAAATATCAGTCAACAAAATGCTGTTACTACCAGTCACCGTGAACAATCACTGTCATAAATCACCTATATTTTGAGATTTGATTATGTTATAGGGTGAAGAAACTATAAAAGAATGTCCCCTTCAACAATTTTATAGAGTGCTTGTGTAAGGTGAACAATATCACTGAAATCTAACTACCTACCTATCCCATCACTTTAGGCTGAAATCCCTTAACCCCTTCATAGAGACACACCATTTCAGAATATGTATCTAAAAATATTATTACATTAAGTGACTATTTTTATAAAATAATGTGTATAATATATAGTGACTGGAAAAGTTGGAAATTGACTCTGGAAAACCTGAAAAAGTCGGAGAATTTTAAAATACAGTTGGGCTAGACACGCTAAATAAATATGTCCTATTAGATTTATTACCTAAAAAGTTAATCTAATACGTTATCAAAAGCTTCAAATAATACTTATGGATTACTGTATAATTTCTCTTTACATTATCCATAAAACTGACCAAGAATCTAAAAATTAGACTAAATGTAAAGTTTATCTCTAGGTTTGTTTGTTATTGATAGGGAGGTTTGGGTTTGAATCTCAGCCAAGTGTACTAAAGGTAGCTTATATCCTACACGGTTCCATACTCTGCCTTTTCTTAAGTGTGTATACAGTCCATTTAAATTATACCTTACTCCTACTTTTTTTAATGTATTTAAATGTGTGTAACCCAAATGGGTATTATTAATTCACTTAGAAATAATAATAATAGGGCCCAAAAGTATTAATAACATTAAAATTACCCACTTCGGTAGCCGCATGGTCTAAGTCGCTACTTAGCAGTAGAGAAGACTGCCGATTACGGATAAATTGGTGTTTGGTGTATTGATTTTTTTTTTTTTTTTACAAAATGGCTTTCCACTCTTCCTCCACATAAATGTGGTTACACCTCCATAATACCTAATACAAGTAATGTAATTAGTACATAAGTGTATAACTAAAAAGGGTAGAAAGACATGATGCTAAAAACATTTAAATTATTGATATAGTTATGCCAAGTTCCTAAAACTTTTAGAAATACAGGGTTTCTAGTGACCCGGAAAACAGGAAATATTTCACATATTCATTAAAATAATAAATTAAAAGTATAATCAAAATAACATTTTTCAACACAGTTGAGCATACTAATCTGAATTCTCAAAGTCAACAGTATGTGATTTTTGTTTCATATTTTCATCCCTCGCTCTCTTCGTGTTTTTGGCCAAAGTTGAGCCTTGGCTATGAGCATGTGCGAGAATTTGATTACACTATTGAAAGAAGAAACTAGCCATAAAAGAATGTGTCTTGCAACAATTTTAAACTGTACTGGTGTACTCAATAGGATCTAATTGAAATCTAACTTAGATCACATCACACTACACAATAGTCCATTGCTTTAGAGTGAAATTCTTTAACGCCATCAAAGTGTGGCACTTTCAGATTAGGAGCTTATGTATTTGTATAGAAATAGTATTACATTAAGTTGTCATCTTAATAAAAGATTGTTTTTAATATATAGTGACTAGAAAAGTGGGAAATAGACTCTGGAAAACCTCAGAGAGTTTTAAAATATAGTTTGGCCGGACACCCTGAAATACTATGATTGGGAATTTGTTACATTCAGCAAATATTTATAAGTTTTAAGTATCTAAGGAAAAAGGTGTATTGAAAGAACATTCTATAGTGCTTGGAGTTCCTTTGATGAGTAAACTTAATTAGTTTGTGTTGGTTATTATTCTACTATTTTGACGGGAATGCCAGGCCGTCACCGTGGCTCGGATTACACGTTAAACTGTAGGTCCTTCATTTCATCTCACAATCACCTACCATTACACATTAGTGTAAGTGCGTATAACCCGAACGGGTAGTAAGATGCGGTAATAATAATAATACTATTTTGATTACTAGAACTACCCCTCATAGTCCAAATAAACACTCACGCAATAGATAAAAGTAATTTTATAAATTAAAAATATGTAATCACTCTATAACAGTGTCAATGAATGAAAGCCACAGTGGGATGAAGAGGATTAAATTAAGAAATTTCTAAATTCTATCTATGTTGTACAAATTGGGGAAAATATTAGCCGACTAGAGATGTTGAAGGTGAATACAAAAGTGAATAAACCCAATGTAAATCTTTCAGAGTAAAAAAAGCTGTGGAAAGGGGAAATAATTTAACTTAAATAATTTTTATCTGGAACACACCACCCTTGTATGAATTTTCACCACCCTTGTATGAATTTTATTGTTTCACTTAAATCACTTTTCTTGATCCTAGAGTACCTCGATACAAATTCACCTAAAATAAAAACCTATTCTTTTTTTTCTTACTATTATACATTTCTCATAGGGTTACTTTTAATAATATTGTGCTTATGTAGTCTTAAATCAATTGGATCTTAAACATTTCCAATCAGTTATAAAATGTTCTCCCTCTCTTTTGAAAGATGCAATTCAAACATTTTGCATGTCCTTTAAATATTATGTTTTATTGTCTTGGCTATTACCATTGTCAAAAATCAAACCCATATATAAAAATCTCCCTGCATCTGCTATATTAGTTATTAACAAGCTTAGGCAATTTCTGCTTCACTTGTCTATGCAGAAAGCACGCTAATAACCACGGAAATAATTTATAAATTTTGGTCATACAAAAGTTCTCAGATGGGGTATAACCCAAACAGGTAGTAAGACTTGGTGAAAAAATAAGTTCACAGATGAATTCTTAGAGCTTTTATGGCAGTCAACATTCTCATGATATCTATGCAATCAAGCACTATTTGGTAGTTTTACAAACACTTTAAGTAGTAGCCCACAAATTGGTAAAAGAACATCAAACATGATATATAGTTTTTTAGCATCGCGTCTTTCCACCAATTTGGGTTTTACACTTGTGTATTATTAAATATAGAGGAAGTGTACCCACATCTGCATGAAGAGCGCATGGGAAACCATTTATAAAAACCACTCTCGGCACACCCTACCACGATCTCCCCATTATCGGCAGTCTAGTCTATTGCAAGAGTAACCTCTTAGACCTAGTGGCCACTGAAGTAGGCAAATAATTTGTTTCTTCTTCACTACAAACAAGGCATTTTTGTGAGTTGTGTCGTTCCATATTACCATAATTTAACACATTTAAAAAACAACTAGAGAAATATTAAAAATAATAGAATATTCAATTAATTACACACTACTATACTATTTTATACTCAAGACATGTGGGGAATGCCAGGCCGCCACCGTGGTTCGGATTCCACGTTAAACTGTAGGTCCTTCATTTCATCTCAACAATCACCCTACCATTACACATTAGCATAAGTGCGTATAACCCGAATGGGTAGTAAGACGCGGTGCTAATAATAATAATATTTTATACTCCAAAATGCTAAATTCAATATTCAAACATAGGATTGGAAAAAAAAGCATTATTTGATCATATAATTATGCATGGCATGAGAAAGGTACAAAAATCACTAGGTGCCCTTTGTTTACCCTGAGAGGTAGCAAGCTTACCTAGTGTTCCACAATGGCACATCTAATAAGATAGGGCCTCAGTGTAGCCCATCGAGGTAAGACTGCACTGCACTACCCATCAGGTTAAACAGAATGTACATAGAGTGCTTGCATGTTTTATTCACATTGGGTTCTCCTTAAACAACAATGTATACATGTATATCTCAACAAAAGTTTGGCTGATAAGTGTTATGTAGACTATACAGTTAATCAGGGTGTCTACCATCCGGGAAAATCAGGGAAAACGGGAATTAGCCGGGAATTTGAAGTGATCGGGAAAAAACGGGAATAAGTCGGGAATTTGGTAAATCACAATAAAAATCTGGGAAAATGATTAACAGTAATCATTAAATCAGTAAATTATGTCATTTTTTTTGTTTGTAGCTGTGTAATATATCTTTAATTCCTAGTAAACAATTTTAATACAAATTTTTAAAAATCATTTAAATTTTACATCTTATTATTATTTATAAAAAAGATTAATAGAAAAACGAGGGGGGTGGGGAGGGGGCGAGTTAGAAGGATGATGATATACTTTTTTTTAGTCGGGAATTTTAGGAAATGATCAGGGAAAAGGTCGGGGATTTCATTGGTCAAGTTGAGTAGACACCATGTTAATTTATAAACTTTTTGATTAAAAATAATACATTTTCAGGTAGAGTTCATGCTTCAAGTAAAAAAGTGTTTAAATTTTTTCTCCAAATTATTAGTGTCTATAAATTATTTATATTTCACTACATTTGCCCAATTTCTTGTAAATTTGCGAGTGATTAAAAGGTGTCAAAAGATAGGAAGAAGCAAAGCAGTGTGTATTTAGGGCTACCTGCCTGTTTGATTGTTTTTAAAAAATCTGAGGAGGTGGAACTCATGTAACTTGATAAATTATTGCACACCTTCTCTGCTTGTGACCTTTTGTACCTTTGTTTAGTAAAGATTTTAACATGAATTACATAATATAAATTATAATACTGAACATTTATAGACACCATTTATTATTTAGTCGGTGACCTGGTGGTCTAGGGTAAGGTGTCAGACTTTTGTGCTGGCGGCCGGGGTTCAATCCTCGGTCCCGGCACAGATTTATCTGATTACCAAACCCTTCCTTCACCTCTGACAAGACATCTTGTGAATGTGGGGAATGCCAGGTCTCCACCGTGGTTCGGATTCCACGTTAAACTGTAGGTCCTTCATTTCATCTCACAATCACCCTACCATTACACATTAGTGTAAGTGCGTATAACCCGAACGGGTAGTAAGACGCGGTGCTAATAATAATATTATTTAGTCATACCTTTGTTCTTTAAAGTATTAAAAAAATGAAAATAAAATAAATGTTTTGTAGGAAATCCTTAAAAAAATTGTTTATCAAGTTCTCGACAGACAAAACATTACAACCTTGTTTCTGTTTGGCCAAATCTCATTCTAGCTCAGTTAATAACACAATTATCTACCGAGTAGGTGCTAAATATGATTCACGAAATGCCCAGAAAATGTATATTTAGTGAAATTGTGGTTTCAGCTTTCACATTGATGAATTGGTGGCTGTGAGACATTGTCTTTGTTCTAAAATCAAGTGCTGATATATACACATCAACAAAAATTTTGCATAGTATCAGATCCAAGGTTAATACATTTGTCAACATATTATACATTTAAAGAATCAAACAATCAAAACAAAACACCACCTTAAGAATGGGAACTCATGAAACAAAGAGATTTTAAAGAAATGAGGTAAACAAAGATCACTACATTTCATTTTTTATTCCCATCACTGGACCTTTATATGTATGCTAAGTAGTGTGTGTCCTCCCCTCTATAAGGAAGATCTATTCTCTGGACAGCATGCTTCAAATGAGGTAATCCATGTCCTCTAGTTCGCATTGGTTCCAGTCTTCTGACATAGATGCTGTACATTCTCTGGTGGGTGTCGATGTCTAGACTTTTGTACATCTTGTGTTGGGCCTCATTGCAAAACAAGATCCACTGTTACACGGTTAAATTTATATGCGTGGTGGCCCAATTTCCTCTGCAGATACTTGGTAATCCGTAGTATGAAATATCTGATGTGTCTTCAAGAATCAATTCGAACTTCTTGCAGTTGCATACGCTCCATGAGATCAGAACTGTTAATCCCAGATGCTCAGACAAGGTCACTTTTCAGATCTCTGGTCATAGAACTTGGATGCCTCTGCGCGGAGATCTGCACGTAGTGTTGTCACACAAAGACGACCTGTGCGAGGTCTGTCCCCAATACTCTTGTCTATCTCTGAATATTCATCACACTCTCAAGACATCACTTTGACTGCAATATATGGTAGTTGCAACATCTTCTTGTGTATACCCACTTTGAAGCAGAGCTACAATTCGGTCTGGTAAAACGTCATCAGTGTACTAGGCATGTTTCAAAGCAGCTGTGACACAAACAGATCGACTATGCCTTGCTAACTGAATCAACTCCTTGCTGCTGTTGAATCACAACCATGTGACTAGGCTAGTAAACAAACACGGACACGCATTTGACTGTGTCTGATCTTGAGTAACAATACGGAGGTTCACCGCTGTTATGTAGTATCTGTGCGTGAGGTACATGATATCCCATTTTCTGTCACTATACAAAACTTATGTTGATGTGTAAATTAAAATACTCATTTAGCTCAAAAAGGGCCTGCTTAATACCTTTAAGCCTAATATTAATTTTAAAAGTTCTTTCTGTTAGTGTATAAAGCTAAGTTTATTAGAATTTATCATGATTCACCATGACTTAGGATTAAACAAATTGGTCACTAAGTTTTTATTTTAAATAAAAATCCTTATTTACATTTACTTAAAATTGTAATAATACTCTTAATGTATGTGTCAATTGCAACCATTTTTTTAGAAATATATTTTCGGCCAGGTATTTAAATCTGTGAAATATATCATCTCACTGAAAAATAATAAAAATTATATTAGAAGACTTACATAAAGGTGTCGGCTCAACATAGTAGCACAAAGTTAGTGCACTTAAACTCACTAGCAAAAAAGAGTTTCAAAATGTATGTGCAATGGTTTTATTTCTTTCTGCTTCATAGAGCTGGATTTATGATACCAATATCGGAAACATCAAGTTGACATTTCAATGCACAGCTCGAGTCCTCAAGTTAACCTTGTATTCAATTTGTTAGGTTTTGTTAGCCCCTATGTGTTGTGCCTGTGCACAGTAATGATAAACTTAAAAAATCAGTGCAATGATTCTCACCAATAAGAAAGCGATCATTGAGAAAGCAACACGATTTAAGTTTGTTCTTCATTGTTCACCACATAACTTACTTAAAAATCACTAAGTCTGGAAAGGATAACTTCAACAAAAAGCTGATGCAGCAGTATAAGTATTAATATGCATAACAAAAAGTGTTTGTGTGAGAGGAGAAGAATGCTGGAAGGATAGAGGAAGATGGAGATATTTTACGAAACTGAGCCGACCACAGGCTGTAAATGATTTATGATGATGTATAATAGTACTATTTTAAATATTATCGGTTTTTCAATCAAATAATAACTCGGGACAAGATATGGATCCATCACTATAAACTATTTTGCAAACTCTAACTTTCAAGAAGTCAACCATCACAAAGCCTCTGTTTAAGATGTTCTGCGGTTCCATAGCTCCACTACTTCATAGTAAAGTAACATGCAGAGCATTGTGACATGCTACTGCTGCTAAACAAAATGGACGACTGTGCTCTATTGTTGTCCAACAATACCTGCCCACATACTGCTGCCTCAGAATAAAAACCCTTGAAAAACTGAAATTTGTATCTGCTTTTCATTTTGAAGAAGAAATGGGGAAGGATGTGATGCACAAGTTTGACTCCATAGTCAATTAACTATATTTGATTCTTTTTCATAATATAAATCTTGTGAACTTCTAGACTATATTTATTAAGTAACAGGGAAAGTACTTAAAAAGTTATCATTTTAATCATTGGGGCATGTTCCTGATTAAAAACAAACTAAAAATGCTTACTTTTACTCTTTGAATGACTGGCGTGGATGTATTTAATTACTCTAATTTAATTTATGTTAGATAAAAATTGCATTTATCACTACTACTATTATTATTATTATTATTAAAGGTTTCTTAAGTACAGCACTTATAAACATGAGAAATGTAATCTCTTAAATACTTTTCTATTTGTCTCCATTCAAATGGTTGGTGAATAACTGTTAGAAACGCTATTAGCACATGCCAAAGTCTGCCTCTTAAAAGAATGTATGTACATTATTTTGGTTTACCACTAGAGTTGAATTTATATTTATTTTGTTATGATAGGTTTCAGTCTACTCCTGGGGTGTCAAACATACAGACCATAGGAGCCTCTAAAGCTATTTCAATAATGTAGCCTATCCAATTCACTCATGGAGAATTATATCTTCATGTTTAACTTTACATATTTTACTATTGTTTTTGGAGGAAATAAACCTATTCAAAACCATCCTTTAGAAAACAATACTATTTTTATATATCTAATAGAGAATATAATTAGTTTTTGGTTAAATATGTTTTATTTGTGGCCATTAATTCTTCCAGTTGATTGACAAGATAGCTAAACTTTCTGAATGGGTTTCAGTTGCCGCAGCACTTGTAAATAGCAATTGTACATAGGGACTGAAGAAATGAGCTCCGTCGGTCGTTCCGCCTCTCGCGGTGGAAAAGGTGGCAAGCTGGATGCCTGTACCACAAGTAAACCACAAAAAGCAGATAGTAAATCTGACTCTCCCAAAGGACTCGACCCCAAAATCCAGGTAATTTTTCATCTTTTATGTTTGGATTTCTATTAATATTTCACATACATTTACCCATAATAATAGTTTACAAATTATCAAGCTAATTTCCTGAAACTGATTTGCTACTAACTATTAGATGGACAGATTGCATTTCATTTAGACCTTTAAAAATTATTTTGCTAATTTGATGTAAATAACATAGTAGATTGAACCATTTAATACAAACTGACCTCGGTGGTCTTGGGATAAAAGGCTTTCCTCAGGACCTGATATTTGTATGTTCAGATTTTTCTTCAGCGATAAAAATCTATAGAACACCTTCCCTCTAATCAAAAGTAAAGCCGTCAGTTTTTTTGTTGATCATGGCATTTAAAAGAACCTTGGTAGGTATATGAAAATAACTTTCCTGGCAAAATTGTTAGTTCCTTTAGCTCTCACTTATAGAAATTCTCATGTGCTGATATAATTAATTTGTTAAGAAAGTTCATATTAAATAGCTCAAATAAAAATAAAACATATTCCAATATTTACTGGGAATCACGGCTAGGAACAAAACCTTTGCAACAGAGCTCATTAAAAGGACTTCTTTCAATTAGCCAGCTATCACTGTCAAGCTAGTACGTTCTTATACTGGCCGCCTACTCTGTATAACTCTTCGCTCATCCCAATTAAACAAATTATGTGTTTTTTTCTATAAAAAAAATTGCAGCATATACTTTGATGATTTGAATAAGCTTTTTCAAAATTTTATCAAATTAACTGCATTTATACAACAATGGATTCATTGCCGCTGACCTTAGACAGGTAGTGTCAATTTTAACAAGTATGGAAAATGTTTGTATAGAAAAACTTATACTTAAAAATAAAGGTTCTTCGGGCGCAACTAAGATAGGCTACATATACAGCACAGAGTGGTGTAAATTGACATCTTTCAGCTAATGGTTTGTAGTTTTCAAAACCATTTTTAAATAAAAGTCAGGTCAAATTGATAAATATGGGGGGAAAAAAGTCAAAGTTTGGCAAACACCTCAAAATTTACTTAACAACAATTTGCCTAGACCTGTTTTGTTGGTCGCATGGTCTAAGGTGTCACTATCTTGTTAGATTAGACTGCCATTGACGGGGAGATCAAGATTTGTATCACGGTCGGGTGCACTGGGGTTTTCTTTTTCCAAAATGGTTTTCCCCTTTACCTCCACATAAATGTGGATTTACTTCCTCTAAATTCAACCTCTCTCATTCTTAACTCTTTAGCTTAATTAGTACATATATGTATAACCTGGACAGGTAGTAAGACATGGTGCTAATATATATTCCTAGGCTTATATTGCTTTACATTAAGCTGTGCTCATCAAAATACTATAGCCTAACTTAAAAATCACACGTTAAACAACTCTATCCATACTATTTCTGACATCCCTCACTTTGTGAAGGTTTGTACATTTTACTCATCAAACTATATCTCTAGAGCTTATTCCACTGGGCTACTGATTCAATCATTTGGATAATTTGGTATGTTTTATTGCAGTTTTTTTTTAGATAGACCTAGGTATGTAATGTATAAATTTTGTTGCAGCCAACCGCAGAACAGATGAGGATTGCACAAATAATTGACACACGGACAGAAGACCCAGACTTAAAAGACAAGATAAAGCAGGTGTGTGGTTTTGTTAATATTTTTATCCCCTCTGATAATTTATAGGGGTGTGCGAAGGCGACTTTTTAAATGTGAAGCGAATCTTGAAACTTGCGAAGAAAAGTTAAAGTTGAAGCTGCCTAGGATTTTTGTTTTGGTCACTTAACACCACTTTTAATTTTTAAACTAATTATTTGTCTAGATCTTGTCAGTAACAAGAGCCAGGAAAATATCTTTATTTGTTACCTAAGGACTATATTAATAACTAATGCACACAGACTTACTGGTAAGCTTAGTAACTTATCAATTAAATTTCATTCTGAAAATTGAAAAATGACACCAGGACACGGGGATTGATTTGGATTTGACTCCCATTTCCAGGTGTCATTTTTCAATGTTAATAATACGATATCAAGATGGAGTAATCCTCACTAAAAAGCATAAATATTAGCTTTGGCTATTTGATTCTTGATTAAGTTGTAATTTTTACTTACATCGTGGATTTTATAATATTATATTGCATACTTTACATACGCATGTCTTTTTATCTGAACTTCTTTGATAATAATTATAAATTAAATTCCGTTTTCGTATTCTACTTTCTGTATCAGTCATTTTGAATAATAAAGAAAATGCGAAGAAGCTATGAAAAACTTCTGTGTCTAAATGCACTTGTAAATTTTTCACAGATAATTCCAAAGAGATAAAATATTAAGGACTAAACATTAGATGCGAGTTGAGATGTTAGCACAACTAAAGCGCTTTCTCTGCTTCATACCACTGACCATGGTGTTATTTCTTTATAGGTATTTTTATTTTTTACAAAATTATGTTGGAAATAGTGAATATAAAATATTAATATTTACTTAACCACTTTTGATCTATGCTTACGTTGTGTTAGTTAAATTACTAGTCACTGTTAGAATTCTGTTTAGTAATTGTTTTAAAATTATCAAATATTGAAAATGTAATATTTAGTAAGATAAAATTAAGTCATTTGATAATTTATCGAAGTTTTATCCTTCCTTTGAAATTTTTCGAATATGCGAAGGTTATTGTAAATGTCAAAGCCAAAGTAAATTTGACCTTTGACTTCGACTTTTCGAAGCTTCACACACCATTATTATATTTATTTCAAATCAACATAAATTTTATCCTTAGCTTGATTGTTGTGCTTATTCATGTTCATTAACATAGAAACTGTACTTAATAAAATCTAAGAAGTCTTTTAAAATCTGCACACAATTTGAGGTTTGGTGTCATCCTACTCATAATACCACAAGTGCTTAAACACTGGTTGTGTGTATCAATACCAATTCAATAATGAGAACATGCCTTAGGGAAAATCTACATAAATTGAAAATGAACAAATATAAGAAACTGATGTGAATTATTATTTATTAGGTAATGGATGCTACACGGAAGACAGAAGATGAGGTGTGTACTGCATTACATGACTGTGATAATGACCTTGACCGTGCAGTTAACATGTTGTTAGAAGGAATGGGACAGGTGAGAGAAAGACAAACTTATTTCTTCAACACCAAAGGTATGGGAGTTTACTGCCTACCTAGAAGAACTGCATCTGGGAAGTTTATTTCCTGTTGCATATGGTTTATAAAACAAATTATGAGCTAACAACAGGAGACAAACTTTGTGCAGAATTTGAAACTGACCATAATGGGGACAAGCTTATCTCCTAGTGCAATATAATTAAATAAAACTATAATTTTGTGTGTGATTCTGAATTAATACAAAATCACCATTTCTGTCAAATCATTTAGCGCAAGTGTAAGTCACATCTCCTGCACACAATATTCTTGCACTGCACGCGCTGGTTCTTTGAGTTACAGCCTCATTCTGGCAGATTGATTTTGTCTTGCTTTGGACATGTCTAAAAATATTGATTTGAAATTGTGAAATAAGTGAATGCTAGGAAGCACTAAATACAAGAGAATGGCAGGGTTTGCAATAAATGCCCATTATAAACAGTAAAATATTGTTTTGAGTTGTAAGAAACAACAGGTGTCACTAGTCAAATTGATTGCGCACCATCCTTCTAGGTAAACAGGGTTGGTAACTTTGAAAATGTACTAAAAGTTTGATTTTTTATTTCAGGGACCCTTGGTCACAAAATTTGATTAGAAGTTGTGAAATATAGATATCCTCTGAATAAACATTAATGATTTACCATATTTTAAAGGAGGCTTACTGTGTTCGTTCTAGTTGGTTCTGTTGTTGAATTGTTCACTCTTGACAGCCCAATTATTGTAAAATACTTTAAAATTAAATTTATATAAAAGTATTTATATTCAAGATTCAGGATTCAAAGGTAAATTGGAGATTTGGATTCATAAAATAGTAGATTCGACCCGAACTCATGTATGTGTACACACACACGCATTTTTAATTGATACATTTGCTTGTATAAAATATTAATTTGAATAATATTTGCTCACATTTGATGACATGACTAAATCATTCTATTAAACTGATTGTAAACTAGTATTAAAATAAATGTGAAATGATGGTAATGACAAGGAAGAGGATACAGCCAAGTAAAGCTATAAAGTCGGATGAATTAGAGCTGAGAAAGGTACAAAGGGAAAAATATTATGTAAGAGTGATTGAGGCAAAGAGTGGGAATATCTAGAGAACAGCAGGGGGGGTTGTTCTAAATGTGTATAAGAGATCTGTTATGAAGAAGAGAAGTGCCCTTGAAATGTAAGGGCTTACTTTTTTATCCATATTCACTAATGCAGCAGAAACATGAACATTGAATGTAAGAGAGACTAGAGGCGATATGCTAAAGCAAGGACGTAGTACCGTTCAAATCAAGTATATCAGATGGCTTGCTAGAAGTTCTGGCTAGTAGTCAAGTGATGAAATCTTACACAGAATTACCACGCCCCGGTGTGAAATAAAATTCTTTACATCCACTCAATGCTTTCTATAGTGAAGATTTTGCTCACAAACTTACAGAACTGATTCTAAACGAAAAATATATGTTATAATAGAAAGGGTGAAAAACACTCCTAAATGTGAAAGAGCTAGTATATTTATTGAAACAGATCAAGAATAATACAATTATAAAAGATTTAAAAACCAAGGTTGGAACTATGGAAGCGAAGAAGCTTGTGAAAAAATAACCGGGAATTTTTATTCTACCAGTAATTTCCAAAAGGTGGGTGTGGTTTGATCAGTATATATTTTCATAGGTCTTTTAATTGGATGTTATATTATCCCTATGTATATTAATTGAGTAGTTGGCTTGTTGAAATCTAGATAATCTAGGAGTGGAGTGCCACGGGCAACCATCTTTGAGGAATATAATTGGAGCATGGTCGAATTAAAGCCGAAGCCTGCTCGGGACCAGACCTCTCTGCGACTAACTATATTGTGTCATTTTTTTAATAGAGCTGTTTGATTGTCCTACTAAGCAAAAATACACTTAGTACTTAGCTTGTACTTTGGAATTGCTAAGTATTGTTCTTGCTTTCAGCCAAACGAAGGTGCAGGCCATGGGAATGAAGTTTTGTGAGGACCATATTAGCTATCACGAGGAGAAACAGGATCAGGAATTAAGTTATCCGAGAAAGCGAGAAGGGGGGTTACAGGAAGTACATAAAGTAGTAGAGGAAGCAAGACTGAAAAAGTATGAGTATGTTATGGGGATGTAAAAAAGAGAACACCAAAGATTATTATGGAGATATAGTATGTAGAACGAAGATTGCGAAGAAGACCAAGATAGAGCTGGAAGCAGATAACAGCAAGTGAAAGGTGAAATAATCTTGAAAGGATAAGAATGAATTGTAGACATTTTATTAAACTGACCCAGCCACAGGTTGGCAACAGTTGATGATGACTAATGAGTATAGTGATATTGGGAGAGGATGAGTTTGTTTCATACCAAATGATCATGTCCTATTTTTTAAGAGACAGGCAACAGTCATATTTAATTGCCAGTAAATCACTATTTAGAGACCACTTTTACATAAATATGCATATGCTTTTGTAATTAATGTTGCATTATTGGCCAAAACAAGTTGAAGGTAATCAATGATCTATTTAAAGTTTTAGCAATGCTGTGACTTATACTCTCACACACCTCACAGTTTGAGAAATCCGGTCCTAACAAGTGACAGCTCGTGTATAGGCACTGCCGAACTGCAGCACTCCCTTTTTCTTTAATTCTTTCTTTATATTTGTAGTACAATATATATTCCCTAAGCTTAATGTCAGTACTTTAGTAGCCATCCTCCAGTTTATAAAAAAGATACAAAAATCTATGTATGGAACTGTGTGCTTCACAGTGCCAGTGATGTGGTGTTTGACTGTTGTGCGCATGCGCACATAGAAGGGGCGTGGGGAGGAAGGCGGAACCACCCGGTAGAAAGAGCACTGTTGCTCTCTGGCGCGATGGTGGAAGGAAGTTTTTTTTTTACTCAGCGTGTGTTGTGCTTAAAAACCGTGTGTACCATATTCTTGAATGTGGAAGAGTGTAGAATTATATTATTATTCTGCTTCCAGCTATTCTATTTGATTCATTTTTTTCGGTCCTTCTGTGGCTGTAAATGAACTTCAACAGCTTAAGTTTTCACAGCTATTTCTCCATGAGAAAGCTACAGTTAAGAAAAGAGGTTGTTCAATACATGATATTCTAATATCTCAGCCAGGCAAAAGCAACAACAATAAATATATTCGGAGCTTTAATTCTGAATGGTACCAACGGAAAAGTTGGCTTTGTGGCTGTGAAGTAAAAAATGCACTGTTTTATTCCCGTGTTTGCTGTTTGGAGGTGATGTACAGTGGACAAAAGATAGTTTTAGAAATATTAACAAAATTAAAGAAAAAACTGAAAAGCATGAGAAGTCAAAGAAGCACGTTGATAATTTTGTTTCATTGTCACTTTTAGGAACCGTAAGTACTAGGGAGAGACTTAGTGAGGCATATAGACTTTCAATAAATGTGCATAGTATAAAATTTAAAAAGAACCGTGAAATTTTGTCCAAAATAGTAGACTGCATTTACTTTTGTGGAAACTTTGAAACTCCCTTACGTGGATATGATGAAAAAGATGATTCAGTAAATCCAGGGGTATTTAGAGGATTAGTAAATTTTGCATCTAAATTAGATTAAGATTTGAAAAATCACTTGGAAACCAGTGCAGTCTTCAAAGGTGTTTCTAAGACCATTCAGAATGAGATACTTGACTGCCTGCTACAAATATACCATGAGGAGATAAGGACGTAAATGATAAAAGCTTCCTTTGTAGCTGTCATGGCTTATGACACAACAGATGTTTCAGTACACACTCCAATGGTCCTTGTTCTATGGTATGTATTGAATGGAGAAATATTTGAGCGTTTTTGGGGAGTCTTTATTCCAGAAAATCAAACTGCAGATGGCATATCAAAACATATTTTAGAACAATTGGACATAATCCTTCAAGGAAATGGACATAAACTTAGTTCATACATTTGATGGTGCAAATGTCATTAAAGGCAAAAAAGCAGGAGTTAAACAAAAATAAAAGCAGTTTATAGTAATGCACATAAACTTAATAAATAATGAAAAATGCATTGAGTATTACATGAAACACAAGAATTATTTTTCTCTAACATTCTGGCTATTCCAACATTCTTCTCAAGACCACTACAACGTGTGTTCATTCTCAAGAATCATATGGACTTCAGCATTCCACGGCCATCATCTACAAGGTGAAATTTCAACATATGGGCCATAAAGAGAGTTCATGAACATTTGCAACCTTTAAAAAACTGCCTTACTGAAATTCAGTCAACATCAAATGCAGATCAAACCATTGTAGAAGCAACAGGAATCTTAAAATACCTGAATGATGATAATTTCAAGTTTTGGTTAGAGCTTTTTCATCAGATCATGTTGAAATAATTTACAACCAAATGCAATCTTGAGGAATTAATGTGTTTAACGTTAATGAATATATAACAAATTTCAAAACTGCTATTTTAGAATTGAGAAACTCAAAGTACTGTGAAAATCCTTCAAAGACACTCATGGCAGAAGCTAAGGAAGTGTGTGTTGATATAATAGACAGATATTCTTCCACTAAACACTTAGTACAGTAGCCCCATGGCTTCTTTGGTGCTGACTGACAGCTCAAAGGTGACTTCTGACAGTCAAAATTTAGGGATACAACTAAATTTTGACTGTCAGAAGTGACAGCTGCTAAACACAAGTTTTGGCAGATCATATGGCTCGGCGTAGGGATATATAATTTGGTCTGGTAACTTTTCAAAGCCCTCAGCTGTGAGCTGTCAGTCAGCACCTAAGAAGTTGTGGGGCTACTGTAACTGCTAAATTGTTCAACAAGAATTACTTCACTAGATTTAACAATGAACATCCCACAAAAGAGATAGTACTGATCACTGAAGTATATCCCATAATTGACAAAGAAAAGCTTGAAACTGAACTTAAAGTATTCTATTGTAGAACTGATATTCATGAATATTGCAAATTAATTAAGCTGCTGAAATGTATCTCGGAAAATAATCTAGATGTTTTCAGTGAAATTATGAAACTGATAAAAAATCCTCTTGACAATTCCCATGACTACATCAGAGGCAGAACGCTGCTTTTCAACATTGAAAAGAATAAAAACTTTTTTAAGAAGCACTATGAATTTGGAAAGACTTTCAATGGAGAAAACTTTCCTCAATTGTCATCCAGAGATCAAGGAGAAAATTATTGAACTTTTTGCGCAAATTAAAACGAGAAGAATGGATTTCATTTTTAAATGAATAGATCAAGCTTGAACTGTAACAATTTAAGTTAAAGTAAGTAAAAATGTTTTTTTTTTTGTTAAGATTTTATCAAGTTTCTGAATAAATATTCTTTTTATAAATTGTTTTTTTCCTTTTACACACTTTTAAAACAAAAGCTAAACATTTCCTGGAGCCACACCCCCACTAATTTTAGCTACGAGCTGCCACCGGTCCTAATCTATCAAAGATAATGAAATTCAATACATGTTTAAGTTTAATACCCACATTAAAAAAAATCGGAGAATTTTGTGTGACAGAAAAGTCCGCTACTTGTATTCTCAAATATATTTAAAATGATTTCTTTATAAGTTATAAAAGAGCCTTTATTTAGTGTAGACATTTCTAGCTCTATTCCATGTGATTTTGAGAAGGGCACCGGCACATTTGTTTTTAATAATATTTGCAATCAATAATCCAAAATAAAATAATTATAATTTTTTTATTGATATATACTAAAAATAATAGGAATATTAGGGTTATGCGGATAACGACACAATGGGTAAGCAGGTATTGGGTCCATAGATCTTAAAACCAATCTTATGTTAAAGCAACACAACAGGTACTTAGTGACTCATCACTCATCTTGGTAGACCTTGTACTTTGTTCTGTTGCTAGTAGAAGAGAGGAGGATTGCAGTTAGTGACTTGTAAACATCTTTAAAAAAGGGGTGGCTCTGAGTTGAGATTAGAAAGATCCAGTGAGTGTATTACAGCAGCTGTGATTAGGAAGGGATTATCTATGCAAGGCAAACCACAAGTTCAACTATCAAACAGACCTGCACTTAGAAAGGGAGATAGATTCAAGGGAAGCTAAAACTGGGGAAATATTCAAGGAAGTAAAAAAAAAAAAACTATGTAGTGAATCCAGAACTTATCATTATTTCAATACTTAGATTTATTCATCAGTTGATATTTGTAAAATTATCTTAAAATTAATTTTTCATATTAAATCCAGACAAATTTACAGAACAAAATTTTGTTTTTCTGTTTTTATTCTTATATTAATATATTAATTAGCAATGATATTTTGTGTACAGATTTAAAATAAAATTCCTATATAAAATTATCACAAACTTAACTATAGGAAAGTGGAGGATTTGATAAAAACTATTTTATAAAATATGGTGTGACCAATGATAAAGTGAACTATATTTAAATTTAACCTGATTCTCATAAAGATTTCATTTAAACTTGAATAAGTAAATCTACTATACTGAACAAAATAAAAATGACACACATTAACAGAAGTTTTTTCGAGTATTATTAATACATAGTATTTTTATATTTATCTAAAATTAGATAAACCAAATGATCGGCATCAGTGATCAGCCTAATTGGTATAAAATTATCGGAATCAGCATCATCAGCGAAGTAGTTTATTGGCCCAGCCCTAGTGATTATCATATTTCATAGCATAGAAAACCTAGAAAAGTCGTGCATTTCAAAGCTTACAAAGTCGTAATATTGGTATGTTTTGATCAAGGTTTTTGTGCATTTAATTTTATATATGTAATATAGACATTGTGTCACCTTGGGGACATCATTTAGATGGCAAAAATTAGAATTTTAATGTATTTATGTTGTTTTGATTACTTTTACTCCAGCACTACCCAGGTAAGGGTGTTCTTTATGTACTTTTAACCTGACCTAGCACATAAAAAATATAACTGAATTGTTTAATCACTTTCAAAAAAAATCAAAATTATTCTTTAAAATTTCAGGGTGAATGGGAAACGTCAGTTAAAAAGAAGAAAAATCGCCAACCTAGCACAACAAAATGTGAATCTTCTGTAAACAACCTTGAAGCGGAGCAGGATGACTGGGCTCAGGATCGAGGTGGGAACTCTGACCGGGACCGATCTCGCACAAGGGGAGGCGGCCCACCACGCATGAGGGGGCGTGGAGGGCTGGATAACAGAGGATGTAAGTTGGTTAATATGTGGGATACTCCTATTGGCTTGAAAGTCCAATAACAAGTCATATTTTAGCTTGGGCTGATCACGTTAGTTCTAGTCATCTCACTCATTAATTAAATCAAAGTTCTTATCAAGAAGTAGTTGTTGGTAATAAATAAAATGATAAAATATTAAAAAGTAAAAACACTATCCCATATTATTTACACACATCAATATTTTGATGGTATTATACCATCTTTCTCAGGAAGTAGTAATAAATCGAACAGTATGTTGTCTTCAGTGATGCCAACTTGACTGGTATGGATGAAAACTTCTCTGGTGGAGATGACATTTTCTGAATGTTTCTCTTACTTAATGGAAGGTAGGTTGTTTGTATTAATCACTAGTTTGGGGTTTTAGTTGGTTATTATATATTCTTTAAAGGCAAATGATTTTACACTACTACTAAAATTACTTCATAACCTTACCCCCTTAAATTACTTCATAACCTTACCCCCTTAAATTAAAGTTATATTTTCAGCAGTGTACACTTGTATGTGCTAGATTTTACTAAGTGAATTACTGAAATAGCACATGCTTCTTGGGAATCAAGTGCAACACTTTATAATAACTAGCAAATTATCCAGTTTACTGCCACATAAGGTTTAATCTATTGCGTGTATTAGACATGGGTTTGAAACATTGATTATATTAATATATAACTAATCTAGTTAAAGTGCTGCTTAAAATGTTTTACTCCCAAGTCTTTGATTCTTTACCGACACTTGATATTGTTGTGGTAACTTACTCCCCAATTTTAAAATGCCATCTCAACTCAGGAATTGGAGGGTAAGAAGTCGAGAGGAAGACCAATGGACAGGTGGTTGAAGGGAGTGCAGAGAAGGGTGGAGGAAAGAGGAGTAAACTGAGTCATGGTGGAGGAAGAGAGGTTGTAGAGAAAAAGAATAGATTGGAGAGGTTTATGTACCAAACAGAGCTAGCCATTGACTGGTGTTTGAAGATGGTGTTATGATGATGATCATCTCAACTCTTGTTAAATATTAGACTTGAGAAAAACAAAAAATTTCAACTGTGTCATTTTATGTCCAAACAGTCCAAGGAACAAATCATTTTTCAAACTTGTTAAAGTTATTTTTTTCATACTGTGAATTTATATAGTGCCATCTCTAGATATTTGTGCAATCATTTAGAAATCTTCTGCTGAAGTAAACTGTGCTCTTATCCTTTTAATTCCCACATGTTTAGATAAAGTCTACTATATTTTATTAAAGTCACTTAATAATATTTTCATAAGACAAGTCGCTTAATAATATTTTCAGAAGACCCTTCCTACTGAAATCCTATTAAAGTATTGAGTTGGCTAGTGCTCTTGAGGTAAATTTATGTCTTGTATATGCAGGGCGAGGCAGGGAGAACAAGGAGAACGAGCGAAACCTGGACGAGGGGAGGGACGGCTACCGACGGGGCGGAGGCAGGATGATGAATGGGCCAGGGCGAGGCAGGGGAGGGCGGGGAGGTGGCCGCTTGGGCCCCAGGACTTTCCAGAGTAGGGAAAAGGGGGGGTTTTCACGCCCCATCGAGACATGGACTGGCTCTGAAGATACTTCTGGGGAATCCCTCAAAATGGGTGAGTTTTATTGATTAGTCCATGCCTATCATTGCTATAGCACAGGTGTCTTAACTTGGAACATGATGTTTCCCACTTATACTACCTTATATTAACACTAAACAATAATAATATGGTTTTTGATACCTGCTTTAGTGGCCGCGTGTTCTTACATGCTACTCTTGCATTAGGCTAGACTGCCGATGATAACAAGATTTGAATCTCGGCCGGGCATACTGAAGGTGGTTTTCCACTCTCTCTCCACACAAAGGCGGGCACATTTCCTATTCCCTAAAACCATCAGCGTAATCAGTACATAAGTGTATAACCTGAACAGATAGTTGGATGCAGTGCTAAAAAGAATTGTTCTTGATCTTGTGTAATACATCAATCAACATTGATGGAGCCATTACATTTTTATATTTCTTTTTTTAGAGTAAATATTCAAGCATTTTATTTTAAAGTGGGTTGAATCCACTATTTTACTAATTCAAATCTCCAATTTACCTTCGAGATTGGGGTGAACGATGAAAGAAGAGAGGATGTAATGAGGAGAAGACAGCAAGGAGAGTTGTTCTAAGAGTGTGTAAGAGACCTGCTATGGAGAAGAGAAGTGCCCTTGAAGTATTTTACAGGATGTACTTTGTACCCATTGTCACATATACAGCAGAAACATGGATAATGAATGTAAGAGAGACTAGGAAAGTGGAGGCCATGGGAATGAAGTTTGTGAGGAGCATGTTAGCTGTCATGAGGTGAAACAAGATCAGGAAAGAAATCATCTGGTAGAGAGAGTACATGTGAAAGTAGAGGAAGCAAGACTGAGGTGGTATGGGCATGTAATGAGGATGGAAATGTTGGCACTGAAGTTTATAGGAAATAGACCACAAGGGAGACCAAGAAATAGATGGGAGGAGCAGATAACAAAAAATGTTCAATTGAGAGGAGAAGAATGGAATAAATTAAAGGAGGAAGAATGGTGGAAGGAGACGTTGACTGATGGACCCTGAAAATTACATAATTATGTTTTTAATTTTGTTTTGATTGTAAACTTTGAGGCCTACAGTTTTCTTGTAAGTGTCTAGGCCTTGCGCTTTTATTCTCTTTTTAAATTATAATTTGATCTTATGGTTATGGTTGATTATATTTTTTAAGGAAACCTAAAATATGATTAAAATGATAGTAAACGCTTTTTTGAAATATTCTATAGGTGGGCTGGATTCAGAAACTTTAGTAAAATGTTCAACACAAATTTGATTTGAAATATTATCATAGTAAGCCTAAACCAAATTATTCTATTCATATTTTAATACATCTATAGAAAAAAAATTAATCCAATTTAATTGAATCAAGTGATTAGAATAGGACTTGAGTTGATAAAATAAATTTAGCATAACATAGTTTTATTAATAAGAATAAATACACTTATTTAACCATATATACATTGTGTACATGAACTTACCAATTTAGTAGGATTTCTGAGATTTCATTTCGAGCAACATTGTGTTGATTTCTGGAGTAAGTTTGGATACACAAAGTCGTAGTACTGCATGCAGATGTTCGACCATGATGTTGTATCGTTACTTTGATTTTATTCTTGAGAATATTTGTTCGCAAACCAAATGCATGCAAATTTTTAAATAAACCTGGGAGTTTTTCACAACTAAGACACTTATAAAAATCCACAAGATTTCTCGATTTGTATTACCAATACATAATTAGTTTTCACTCCACTTTTCAATAAAAATGCGGCACTCGATATCTACTTTTCTTTGTTTTGAAAGGGACATGCAAAATTCACATTTGGGTTAGTGCATTGCTATTTGTAAAACTTGGAAGTAATGATATTGAAATATTGAGTTTGATATTACTAAGCGACTGTAAGTGGGAAATGTTTTGTGCATATTTATATTTGATTTCTCTCTGAATATGTTAGTAAACAGTTAAATACACAATATGAAGTAAATAGTTAAATAAACAATATGAACTAAGAATCTAAGCAGTTTTCTCCTAGTTTTTTTAAATGAATACTAATTCGACTAGTATTTACATAAATAATATCAACACTTTTTGAGGGAAAAAAAACACTTTTCCCCTAAAAATTAACCCCACCTTTTGCATGTCTCTTATGATAACTTATAAACATATGTTTTAAAAAATATGTTGATATCGTCTTCGAGCCTATAAAAGCCATGACTAAATACACACATTAAAACTGTGGGTACACCACTACACACTACACTGGTATTCAATACTTGAAGTGGTGAGGTGAAAGGGGGAGGCTTGTCATCCTTTTTGGAAAGTGTAAGAATGAAATTCTACTAGCAGACAAAGCTCCTGGGCTTGACCCGTTATCAATTATGGGAATGGGATCCCTACCGCTATATGAAATGTAACCATTGCATTGACAACAAAACGAAAAGAGAAGTAGTGTTCACAAATAGTTTGGACTAGACCAGCCGTTTTTAAGGCATTATTCTGAATGGTTCACATTATCTTTATAGAGTCTCTTAAGACATGATACATTGTCTTTATTGTACATGGGCCGGAGAAAATCTATTCTCGGGCCATATGCATGGTACCTCTGATCTATGGAAAGGAATCTCAATCAAATAAGATATACTAGAGGGATTGAGTTTACATAATTTGAAAATAAATTGTTGTTCAATGAGTAATTGGACTTGCTTGAGAAAATCACTAGATGTATTAAAAGAATTGGAGTTAACACTTTGAAACCATTGGTACAAACTCATGCCTGAATACCTAGCTTTGATATTAATATAAATTACACTCTATATCATTGCTGAGGGAACTGCAGTTCTTATGGAGAAAAACTTTATCTTAGCTCTCTCTCGGTTATGTCTGAAGGTGATGTGCTGGATTAAGAAGGAGCTACTGGTGACTTCGGCTGACCAGTGTTGCGAAACTTGTTTTATATTTGAGGGGAGATTGACTACACGAAACAAGAGAATGGAAACCCTGTTTCCCAAAAGTAATCATGCAGTTCCCTCGGATGATATTTAGTGTACCTAACCAAAAATTCCAAAAATGGTAGGCATTTTTGATAGATTGAATTTATTATACATTTGATAAAAGTAACAAAATATGGTATCTATGTATTTTTGATTGGGATATACAGTCAACTCTAGATAACTCGGGCCGCAATATCTCTGACATCGGATAATTCGGACAAAATTTTCCGAAAATAAAATTATTTTAGTAACACACCAGCTGCATGCTGGCAGGATAAAAATGTTATAGAAGTAGTATAATGCAGGGGGCTGGCAGAGATCTTGCAATGCAGCGCTACTACCCCTCCCCCACACATAGACCTACAGTACAGTATTTAGATAATTTGCAATTACTATAGGTCTATCGTAATTTTGGTGACCTGGCGGTCTAGGCGTAAGGTGCCAAACTTCTGTGCTGGGGATCCAAGGTTCAATCCTTGGTCTCGGCACAGATTTATCTGATTGCTAAACCCTTCCTTCACCTCTGACAAGACTTGTATTAATCACAACTTGTGAATGTGAGGAATGCCAGGCCTCCACCGTGGTTCGGATTCCACGTTAAACTGTAGGTCCTCCATTTCTTCTCACAATCACCCTAACATTGCACATTAGAGTAAGTGCGTTTAACCCAAACAGGTAGTAAGTAATGGTGCTAATAATAATAATTATAATGATGATGATGCTGTAATTTCAACCTTTCCCATTCAAGTACCTATCTGTTTTATTTGTGTGTGTTTTTATCTGATATATATGTTACTTCATCACATTGAAGTATAATATTACTTTAGATAAAGTATCAGTTTTTCATTCCTTAGGCAAAATTTTACTTTATCTCGATAATACAAACTTTCATAACTTGGACAGACCTTCATCCCCTTTAGTACTGAGCTATTGAGAGTTGATTGTATTTTTTTTAAATAGTGTAAACCAGTTTTTATGTTAAAAAAATTATTGGAAAATTTCTAAACCTGAATTAATGTTTTTTTGTTTGTTTTTTAAGATGAAATTTCAAAGATCTATTCATCATCATTGCGAAGTGTCTCTAATGACTTAATTTCATTTGCCCAATGTAAATAATGTCTTATTTCTATTTACCTTAACTTAATTTGTCTTCTTTCTATTTACTTTACCTCAATTTGTCTTATTTTTATTGGCTGAAGTTTAATCAATCTTATTTTTACTGGCTGAATTTTAGTCAATCTTATTTTTACTGGCTGAATTAGTCAATCTTATTTTTACTGGCTGAAGCTTAGTCAATCTTATTTTTATGGCTGAAGCTTAATCAATCTTATTTTTACTGGCTGAACTTTAATCAATCTTATTTTTATTTGTTGAACCTGAATCAATCTTATTTTTATTGGCTGAACCTCAATCATTCTTATTCTTATAGGCTGAAGCTTAGTCAATCTTATTTTTATTTGCTGAATCTTTGGTTTTCCTAATTTTATTTGCTCCACCTTAATTTTTGTTTTGGTTTCATCGTAACATTTCAGAAAATTTGGGCAACGAGTTTTCATCAACTGAAGATTGGGACATTGAAACGATTCCCGGTTCTGGCACAAATGTAGGTACTGGTAACGTTTCAGACAAATGGGGTGACGACTTTCCGTCGCCCGAGGATTGGGATAATGAGGAGTACACGGGCTCACTAGCGGATAGCAAGGTATTCACCTCAAGTGGCGGTACCATGGAGCCTGTTCCTACCAATGAACCCCTTGTGGATCTGGCAGCCCAGAACTTATCAAGTAGTGTGGCATCGAGCTCAAGTCAAATGTCGCAGAGCATTGACATCCACCAGGCTCAATCTCAACTGTCACAAGTGAGTCATTTTGACTAGCTTTGTGTCTTCATTCTTCAATAACTGATACAAATATACTGGGCATTTTGAGTTAATTCTTATATTAATGAGAAACGTCGTAATTTTACACTGTTTTCTTTCTTTCCCTCACATTAATTTAAATGGAGTTTGGTTCTCATGCCCGATTAGGTGTGTACAAAGTCAACTTTGTCAATTCAAAGCGGAATCAAATTATAAGGATTATTCCAGAAGCCCGATCAAAATTTTAATTGAAAAACTCTTAAGGTGATTGGCCCTTTTCGTTTAACGTGGAATTGCAGCGCCATGGGAACAAATGGTTATCTTCAATAAATTTTATTGTTTTGCAGTTTTCTTTTCGGAGAAGTTTATTCAATAATAGAAGCATGTTGACTAAGTTATACTTTTTATATACTCCTATAATTTTAACAATGATCAAATATCACTAATTTTGACATTTTTCAATAGAAAACTGTCGGCTCCATAACAAAAAATAAGAAAATGTAACACCCAATAAACATTGATACATAATCTTATAAGAGGTGTTGAAAATATTACTATAAAAATTTTACTCATTTTCGAGAAAACTGATATTACCAAACATATGATTTTCCTGCAAGACTTGTTTGGTAGCTAGCGCCATCTACGTTTTTTGTGATCCATCTGTTCTTGTTGGCGCGGAAGGATACTTTGGTCGGTTGTGGAGCCACGCCACGCTTTTCACCCTCCCGCCCACCATTCCACAAAATAGGTTTTAGACTTGTACTCAACAGGGCCAAGGACCTTAAGTCAGGAAGAAAAATATTTTGTAAGAGTCTATGAAGGTCACCTTTGAAATATGAAGTTAGAGTAAATGAAACATGCGAAGAAAAGTCAAAAAGAAGGTTTTTGTTGTCACTTAGCACTATTTTTAGATTTTATATAAAGTGTATTTTGTTAAAAAGAAAGGCTTATATAAAAACAAACTACACTATATTATTTGATGTTTACTTATCTGAATTTATCTATGCTTACATTATCGATTATATATAATAACATCTCCTTAAGTCAGCAACTCGAAGGTTGGTTTTATGTGATTTATATTCATCCGGGGCTCTCCATTTAACTCACTGTTTTGGCTAGTTAGTGCAACCTGTACCATCTTGTAGATATCTCATGAATTAGGGGACTTATGGAAGTGTGATGGTTCCCCATTGTCTTCCACGCGTTTTATGAGTGCATCTGAAATGGCTTACCAATTTTGCTGGAAAGGTATTTTCACCCAGCTTTCAGGAATCCTTTACATTCCACAGATTTACTTCCTCTCTGAAGTAACTTTTGCTACGGATTTTTACTGTTCAAGAAAACCCCATCAATCTCAGCTGTGTCTGAACCCACAAACCTAAAATCCTAGGTTGAACACTTTCCCGAGACCACCGATGTCGACATCAACAATCGGTGTTAAAATACTTTTTAGGGGCTGTTCCAAAAATGATTTTATTTTGGTGAGATATTTCAATTCTTATAATATTGGTCAGGAGGGATCAAATTTTAGATTTTCAAATAAGTTGAATGAATATAAGGGTAATTGTCAAAAATATTTTTTAATCTAGTAAGGACAAACACATCTATTCAGCTGCAGTTATGGATCTAAACACTCAATCTAAATGTTATAATATTATTGAATTCTAAAAACTCCACACTGGGTGTCAATTTGTAAAATCTAGAAAACCTCACGTTGGGTTATCAATTGAAAACCTTTAAAAATCCACATGAAAAACATGAGGCCCCTCTTTTGGGTGGCCTATCGAAGAAGTTTACGAAAATCTCCTCAATGAGCGCTCATTGAAGTCCCCTACGTAAAGACGACATATATCTTAACATCTGTCCTTGGCTAGCTCAGCTTCTCTTATCGACGCGATTATCATCACAATTTACAACTTCAGCTTGTACGATTAACCCGTCCCTACACAATTCACCGTACACTATATCATAATTAAAATGTGTGGCAACAAGCAACAAACATAAAGTCCTAGGGTGAACACTTTTTCCCGAGACCACACGTCTTGTCATCACCCCAGTCACTGCGCGTCTTACTGGTGTAACAGTCAGAGTTTGTTTCTCCCTTGTGTATTCTTTAAATTCTGATGACATTGACGATTGCACCAAAGTGGACTGACAATATCGACCTATCACATGAGAGTAGTTTTATTTCTGGCTTTCTGCTTGGCTGAACAATGCAACCGCTTTGTACTAAGGAAAAGGTGTATTTATCTTAGAACAAAAACTAAGTGCAAAATCAGCTCTTTCCAAAAACATTCTTGAATCAAAAATTACTTTCTGAATTTTAATAAATACCTATACAAAAAGTTAGCCACAGTATTGTCCACAAGAATACCAAAAAAACTTTCTCAGCTGGTACAGTGTGTCTAGTTACTTCTAATTTTTTTAGTTACTAAACCTCTCACAAAAACGCTCTTATACCTAAAAATATTAATATATCCAACTATTGTCTATGTTGGCACAGTAAAAAAAATGGATGTAATTCCTTTTGGTATTCTTTTATAGCTCTTTACTAGTTGCAATTGTGCAGTGAAGCCATCTTTAAGCATTCGCATGTGTACCACATCTTTGGTAGACAATAGACAGTCGAGTCATGCTCGTTATCTGTTTGGGACGCACATCCGGGACTTGTCACTTGTAATTTTATCGTACTGATTAATGTATGTTTTTTCTTGTTTATTTAAGGTTCACTTAACCCGCAGTGATCCTTTTCTAACAGGCTATGAGCCCAGGTTCTTGAGTGTCATGTTAAAAAGAGTATAACATAGAAGATAAACAGGGCTGAACTTCTAGGCAAAGACAATTATGATAACGTGGAAACTGCAAATGCAGGCCGTGTTAATTATAGCCGAATTTATAGGAGTTCCGGAACTATGGCGCATTAAAACCAGAGGCGACGAATGATCGCACCAACTAAGCCAAAGTGGAAGAATGGGTGTGCACTGATATGAAAGTGCAGTCTGACATAATTTTGTCTATATCCTCAAGTGAAAAGTTGTGAAATGTGGTGTAAATTGGAAGAAATATATCAGTCCAAAAGCCCGGTGGAAAAAGCAACCCTTTTGAAGAGGTTAACGCTACAGAAAATGCTGGACATTAGTGATGTGTGTGCGCATGTGAACAGTGTTTTTTTTTACTCTGTAGACAAGTTTAACGACATGGAAGTCACGATAAACCCTGACTTGTTTATATGATTGTATTACTCTATAGCTTACCCAGCAGTTTTCAGAACTTTCCGTGCGTTATTGAATCGCATGACGAATTGCCGATGCTGGACAGGCTTCACATTAAAATCATAGAAGAAAGTGATGCATGAAACGCGTCGTTGGGTGCCATGTTTGCAAAGAAAAATGGTGGATGGCGCATTCGGAAAGACAAATTTGAAGTGAACAAAAGTGACTAGGGAAAACATAGAGGCGTGTATGTAATACAATGTTTTAAATGCCGAAAGCATGAGCATAAGGTGAATGAATGTCGAAGCAAGGACGTAAAGGAAAGTGCGAAATGTGCTAGTTTCGAAGGAAAACAAACAAAGTTCCCTTTGAATAGTTACACAGATGCCTGGGTCTAATGCAAAAGACATCGTGGACGCCATTCGTAAAGGCGTCTTGAAGGGAGCTGTGCTGGCGGATTCAACAAGTAAGTTGAACTGGGATATTTGCATACGGGGAAAAATGACCGTTTACCAGCAAATGAAATTGCCACATAGACGTCTTTAATGTGATACACTCAGATGTATGCGGACCCATGAAGGCAATGTCCATGGGAGGAGCAAAGTATTTTGTCCAATTTATTCACGATATTACCATATTGTGCAAAATTCGATTCTAAGGTCAAAGGCTGAATTTTCTCAAAGCTACTACTGAGTACTTAACCTTTGTTGAGTGCCAAACAAGTAAAACTGTAAAGTGATCGCATTCCGACAATGGTGGAGAATACACTAACAAGGAGTTTGACAGGTACTTTAAAAGGTGAGGGATCACTAGAAGGTTGACTTTCCCAACCCAGAGCAGAATGGCACAGCGGGAAGAAAGAATTTCTCTCTTTATGTTGCTAGGTGCCTTTTGATGGAAGCAAATTTGCCCAATTCCTTTTGGGCAGAGGTGTTCAATACTGCAAATTATCTCTGAAATCGTCTACCAACAAAGAGCTTAGATGGTCGGACACCATATGAAAAATAGACCAGTAGAGTGGCAGACGTGTCTTCCTTAAGAGTGCTTAGAAGTGAAGTGCTTTACCTGGACAGAGAACCCAGAAGAGGAAAGTTTTGACTCTCGTTGGACAAGAAGGGATCTGCCTTGGCTATGCAGATGAGTCCAAGGTGTACTGCCTGTGGTCACCCCACGAAGTGTCGAGTGGTGATAAAGCGTGACGTCAAATACATGGAAGGTGACAAGCCTCATTTGACAGTTGACACTTGAACGGACTGGGAAAGAGAAACGAAGGCGAAGACTACACAAGCTCGACGATTTGTGTACATTTAACTGCCACCAAGGTGCCACAATGAAGATAATCAGTAAATGACACGCTATGAAGACGACAAACCTTAGGTATTCCTCGACTTTGATAACACCGTTGAAGCACATGCACCACCACCAGATGGTTCTGGCAAAGATGGAGACATCTCTCCCACTCCCATTGACACGGCACCTGATATAGACATGTATTGATCATACAAGGGGCCAAGGAAGGTCAGGTCAGGTTCGAGGGGAAGACCGAAGAACCAATGCCAAGTCATTTAAAGTCTGGTCAAAAACACTGAGGGAGCGGAACAGGTGTTTCTCTTAGAAATACCTATGAAAGAAAATATGTGCAGTTCTGATGCGGACGAATGGCATCAAGCCATTGACACTTAGATGAAATCCATCATGAGGAACAAGACTTGGATACTCGCTGATCGTCCTAAAGGTCACAAAGCTGTTGGCAGCCAAATTGTTCTAAGGAACAAGTTCCTGTCGGATGGAATGATTGAAAGAAAAAAGCATGCTTCATTGCCCAAGGTTTTAGTCATCAACCCGGGGTTCATTACAAAGACACATTTGCTCCAGTGGCTCGAATAGGTTCCGTTCGTCTCATGGCATCCATTGCAGCCCAATACGGAATAAAGATTAGACAGTTTGATGTGTAAACTACGGACCTAAATGGATACCTAGCAGAAGCGGTGTAAATGGAACCACCAAAGAATTTACAAGAAATCTTTCAAGGTGTTGGTAATTCTGAGGACCAGGGCTAGTTTGGGATGAAGGCAAAGACCATGCTTGAAGAATTGAGTAGGGGGGGACAAGGTTTGCCTCCTGAAGAAATCACTGTACTGTTTGCGACAAGCTGGACAAAACCTTGAGTAGTTTAAGTGCAACACCTTCAGTCTCAGACTCTTGTTTGTTTTATATTGGTTCAGGGGAAGACTATACTAATTGTGACGTACGTTGATGACATCCTAATTGCCTCCCATGACAGGAAGGGGATTGCTAAACTCGGAAGGAGAATGGCCGACCTTTGGACTATGCAAAACCTTGCCTAAGGATAGAGTTCAACCAGACAGAAGGGCAGGTGACGATGCACCAGCATCGTTACATACGCGAGCTGGTTTTGCGATTCAGCATATCCGAATGCAAACTTGTAGCCACCTCTGTGGATACAAGCTTGAAGCTGAAGAGAAACGAAAAGAAGTCGGAAGACAATCTATAGCTTCCTTACCGCAAGCTGGTCTGGTTACTTACATACTTGGCCTTAACTACAAGGTCTGACACATCATTTACTGTAAGCAATCTGGTTTGGTTTAACAACTGCTATGGAACCAATCACTGGGAGGCTGCCAAGCGTGCATTATACGCTATCTAAAGGGTTCCATCAATGTGGGGTTGACTTATGACTCGGATCCAGAACCAGTCGCTGGAGTCTTAAACCGGGTACATATTCATGCTACATGAAGGAATGGTATCCTGGGAATCTAAAAACGGTGAACTGTCACCCCGTGGACGACAGAGGCATAATACATGCTCTGTCAGAAAGCATTAAGGAAGCCGTCTATTTGCAACGATTCCTCGTCGAGATGGGCTTTGGCGACTTGAGCGAGATGGTTATTTTCTGTGACAACAGAACCTCATTGAAGTTGGCGGAGAGTCCGATGTTCCATGTTAGTAGCTAGCACATTGATACCTGTCAACGCTTTGTGAGGGACATACTCAAACGCAAGGAACTTAGTGTACTTCACATCTCAACGGATGATCAAGATGCAAACTTCTTAACAAAAGGACTGCCCAAAATTAAACAAATGCAATGCATGGGATCAGTCAGACTAGGTGATTTGTATTAGTAACTTTCTTTTGACAACCAACTTGAGTGGAAGTGTTAGAATGTTGATATTCTTTTATAGCTTGTTACGAACTGCGGCTGTTTAGGGAAGTTTATCTTTAAGCATGCACATGTGCACCACATCTTTGGGAGACAATAGACAGTCGAGTCGTGCACGTTATAAGTTTGGGATGCACATCCATGACTCCGTCAGTCACTCGTAATTTTATTGTACTTACTAATGTATGTTTTCTTGTTTATTTAAGGTTCACTTGACCCTCGACTAATGTATGTTTTCTTGTTTATTTACGGTTCACTTGACTAGATCCTTCCCTAACAATTTCAAACAATATGAATAAATAATCTACCTGTCTTAATACAATATATGTCATTTTAAGTAATATCTATAATAACACTCACACTCTCTCTCTCTCTCTCTCTCTCTATATATATATATATATATATAGTGTGTCATTTAATGGCGTTCACTTTTGTTGATAAGGTAACTTAGGAAATAAAAGAAACTAGAGTTTAAGAAATCCTTCTACTTAACGAAAGTTAAGGTTAATTGAACATTAAATTGATAATAATATTGTTAAAGAACATTAAATACAAACGTGACATTGATAGACAATCCTTAGTTGTAATTTTTTTATAATTTTTTTCTCAAAATATCTGGAAAATAATTTTTTCTATCTTAAGTTTCAGAAATATCCACTTTCCTGATTCTTTTTTCCAGCATTCAAAATCCCAAACATCTAAACAAACAAGTAAAACTTGAAATATTTTTCTACTGCACAATGTTTTGCCTCTGAGATAGTCGAAGATTGTGTTAAATCATCGGCCATTTAAATTTCGAGGGTGACTGGTAGGAAGTGAGTCTGGAGTGTGGGATGCACACTGCTGGAGGGGAAGGGTTCGCTCATGTGCACAGGCAACTTGTAAACTACTGGCACACAATGTTTGTGGCAGGAAGATTTAAGTATCACTGGTCTGGTCAAATATTTATAGCAATAAATAAGATTAACATTTTGGGTGACCTGGTGGTCTAGGGGTAAGGTGTCGGGACTTCTGTGCTGGGGTCCGGAGCTCAATCCTCAGTCCCGGCGCAGATTTATCTGATTACCAAACCCTTCCTTCACCTCTGACAAGACGTGTATTAATCACAATTTGTGAATGCGGGTAATGCCTGGCCTCCACCGTGGTTCGGATTCCATGTTAAACTGTAGGTCCTCCATTTCATCTCACAATCACCCTACCATTACACATTAGCGTGTGTATAACCCGAACGGGTAGTAAGATGTGGTGCTAATAATAATAATATCTACATTTATTTTATACAGGTTAGCACACACAATTTTATCATTAAACTAGTGTTAATTTTGTAGTTAATTGTATTGATTAATACATGTAGCTGTTTTTATTTGTATTGCTTTGTCATGGCAATACAAGTAAACAACTTGATAATACAAAATGGACGACAATATTGAATAATATTACCGGTTAAAATAAGTTTTATACCTATATGATGTTATTAATGTGATAATTGATATTAATTTTAACAATTTGTTAAGTAAACAAATGATTATAAGTGGAAATGCCAATATTATCCTAATTAAATAGCCTATTCCTACTATTGTGTTTAAAAAATCTATTATTAAATAGGGATGTGACAAACATTTTTTCAATTTGAGACGAGAATATAAAAAACTATTGATAAACGAGGAAACATCCTTTGAAAGTAAAAAAAAAATATAGAGTTTATAGAGTTCCTTTTGACATTTGAGCTGGCACTTGCTTTAGATTGTCTTATGTATAGTTCATTCAAATCCCTGAGATATAACTAATACACATTTTAAATGCAATAAATAAAATAGTTAGAGATGGGCCACTCGAATCCACCGAATCCTGACAAGTATTCGAGATTCGAGGATTCGGTGTTTTACTGGATTCGATGATCGAATCTTTCACCCCATAAACAAAGTATAATATGTTGAATTCAAAAATTACTTAGTTAGGCCTACTTGAAAGCACAATTTAATCTGTAATATTTATTTTGTCGGACAAATGAGATAAACATGAATAAAATCTTCTTTAGAAAAATTAAAAATTGTTAGGTGTGGAAAATCTTATGTGCCTAGTACCCCCCTCCCCCTCCCATTCTCTATGGGAAACTTGGACTCGACCGTTGTATGCTCACTTCTAAAACTTTCACCTCACGAACAATCTTGTATATATTTTAATAAACACATCAAGACTCTTCAAAAACTGAAAATCAAAATTAGAATTACTAATAAACTATAAATAAATTAAACATATTACAGTTTTTTTTTAACAGATATAAGAACACATTACGGATGATACAAAGTCAGCCGCCATTACACACGATATAAAGTGTCGCCATGACGTATATTATGTTTACTCGCCCGAGTGATGATTTAAATAAAGATACTGTTAATTCTTACTATCCAACTGGTTTTAATTATCTACAACTATATAAAGAACCCCAATTTATTGCATACGATCCTTAAGTTAGACATTTTGTTGGGTTTCATGAAAAATAAATACTGTCAACAGTCAGACAGCGATAAAACTGTTTATTTATCCCTACCAGCCTATGTATCGTATATCAATTGTTTGTTTAGAATCGATTAAGGTAATCTGATCACTTAGTAAGCGCTCTCGAGTTTTAAGAATCAAATAACGACTTGCTAATCCATTATTTATTTTTAAATTGATTTTAACTTAGTTTTTATTATTTCTTTTAAATATGTTATTGAAGTAATTGTGGAAATATTCAAACATAATCCTGCGTTATGAAATGGGAATGAACATATTGTAGTTGAAAATATGTTCGTGTTTTAAATAGAATGTATTCTCAGAAATTGATATATCGCAAGAATCGAACATATTTGTTTTCTAATCAAAAATAGATGATGTATATAAAAGAAAATAATAATAAAACATACTTGAGCATTATTGAGTTCACTATTTCCAATATATGTTTAACTGTTAAGCATGTTGTTTTAGTCTTTATTAAAAGTATCTGATTGTATTTTTATTTTTGCTATCTTAATACAATAAAAAATCCTTTAATAATTTGTTTAAAAATCAAATTTTGATTGATTTGATATTCAAACAATAATATGAGTCTAGTTTGTTTAATTTGGCTGGATTTTAACCTGTATTTTGTGAGGGGGGGGGGTGTATTAGAATTGAAAGCATGATTGAAGTAAACCTTAATTCACAATTTAGGCCTATATTGTGTAATGTAGGTCTATTTGTAAATCATTAAAATTTATAACAATTTGCTAGGATTTAGATATGAAAATAAAATGTAGATTCAGATTCAAGAAATAATGGATTCGACCCATCTCTAAAAATAGTGATAGGTAGTTACAATGAACACCATTTATAATTTAATATTGTAGTATAACATCTTATATTGTCAAAGTTTGAGTCTGAAAAATAATTTCTATGACCAAAACATTTCTCAAAGAAGGATGTTTTTGGGGGGGCGGACTATTTTTGGGTTTTTACGGTATTATTGGAAATAATACATTCCTGGTTTGGTTTTTTTCTTTATTAGGGCCATTACTTGGTTTTTTTAAATTTCTCGAGTTTTCAAGATTAATTTTCTTAACTTTCGAGACGGGACTGAGATTATTTTTTTCTTGAATTTTCAAGGTATTCTCAAGTCTAGCACATCCCTATTATTAAGTACATTGGGTGGAAGCTTGAAAATGACGAGCCTTCAAAACATTTAATCTCTATCTCGAGCTTGAATGACGAGCTCGGCTCGAAGCTCGAAATCCTATTACTCACAGAGCCTTAGAAAATCTGTTAAGTTAATGTACACCACTAGTTCCTGTGTGTATGTATATATATATATATGTGTTGTGTGTGTGTGTGTGTGTGTTATTATTTGTGGACACTTTTGTAGAGTAAGATCCTTTAGCCTTGGTTGCAGAGCCCAATCCAAGTGGGCATGGGCACCCTGAGTGCCGCCCAGTCTGAGTACCTGAATCAGCTAGCGCAAGCTTCGGAGAGTCTCAAGTCTGCAGGGGGTCTAGGCAGCGGCAGTGCGTCAGTGTCTGTGTATGGGACAACCAGTGGTGGTTATCCGACTACCTCTTCCACGGTGTACCAACCTCCAAGCCCGCCGTCGGGATTTGCTGCAACCTCAGGTGATGAAGGAAATACTGCGGTATTTTATATAATGGGTTGATATAGTAACAGATGCTTGGCAATAGGCAGTCATACACGTGTTCCATTTCAGCTGAATAATCTGCTAATAGTAATTACAGATTAAATTAGGCCTAAAACAGACTAATACATAGTTGGTGTTTCAACACCAACACTATTTATATTGATTGGATAGCAACAATAAATATGGTATTCTTGGTATATTGATAATGAAAACATAATTTCTAATAAACTTGAGGGAGAATTTTGTAAAATGAAATAAAAATTGTTTATAAATGTTCTTGACTATTATAACTGTTGGGCACTCACAAGCCTATTAATGGTATTAAATTAACAAAATAAACAATGGCAAACAGATATAAATAAGAAATGGTCAAAAGCTAAGAGTCTTAAACTCTGATCACTTTACATTAGGTCAAACCATATATTTTTTCCTCTTATCTATTCCTATTAATCATTACAGTCCCACCTTCCAAACACAATATGCAAATGCAAAGCTATAAAAAAATGCTCAACCTGGAATACAATACTAACAACAAACTCAAATCAAATACATTTTATGTTTCCAGCATCCTTCTCCACATCAAACTATGTCAGTCCTGTGAATAGTTATGGCAGTCAGCTCACCAATCAAATACAAGAGCAGAGTATGGAGACATCCTCCTCAATTCCAGTCCAGATGCCAGTTCAATCCATGCCCTCGCGGACCAAAACTCAAAGGCCACGAGTACCACCTCCTTCGAAGGTATGTTATTTTGTTTATACTTTATAGGCCCAGAGTATGAAAAAAATATAATTAAAATAAATGATACACACTCTTGGAAATCCAGCTTTATGTTGATTGAATCCACCACTTTGCTGAACAAAAAACTTAATAATGCTCAGATGCCATCTTGTCATATCTCCTGTTGTGGATTGAAATTTTCTATTCAAACTAGGAAAACTATTATCCGAGTTATTTCATCATGTAAATATATGGTTTGAGAATGAACTCCCATATTGCTCACTTTATTTCAAATCTGCTACTTATCGCCTCACTAGAAAATTTTAAGTCAATTACCTCCACCCTTTTTATTGTCTGCCATAGGGTAAACCTCGGGAATTCATTCTTTCCCAAAAATTGGGCGCAATAAGTTTAACATTTGACTTAACCTTTCATTAGTCAGTATGTACAAATTTTGATTTTGTTGTTAAAATAAATTAATTGATTTCTTAAAATATCTTTATTACCATATAAGGAATGGAATAGTGCCAAGATAGTTTATTGGAGCAGGGGTTGACAACGTGTCAATCTCTCAGCAATTTTCAGTTGATCGCGTAAGATTACATCATCACAAAAAGCAAGCATACTGTGCACTATTACACTGTCATAGAGTATATCAGATAAACCATATTATTATTATTATTATTATTATTTATTATTTATTATAATAATAATAATGATTATTATTATTATAATTATTATTCATTATTATTTATTATTATTTATTTTTATTTATTATTAATTATTTATTATTATTTATTATTATTATAATTATTATTATTTATTTATTATTATTTATTATTATTATTATTATTATAATTATTATTTATTATTATTTATTAGCACTGCGTCTTACTACCCGTTCAGATTATATGCACTTATGCTCATTTGTAATGATAGGTGACCTGGTGGTCTAGGGGTAAGGTGTCAGACTTCTGTGCTGGCGGCCGGGGTTCAATCCTCGGTCCCGGCACAGATTTATCTGATTTCCAAACCCTTCCTACACCTCTGACAAGACATCTTGTGAATGTGGGAAATGCCAGGCCTCCACCGTGGTTCGGATTCCACGTTAAACTGTAGGTCCTTCATTTCATCTCACAATCACCCTACCATTACACATTAGCGTAAGTGCGTATAACCCGAACGGGTAGTAAGACGCGGTGCTCATGATAATAATAATAATAATAATAATAATAATAATAATAATAATGTAATGATAGGGTGATTGGGAGATGAAATGAAAGACCTACAGTTTAACATGGGATCCGAACCACGGTGGAGTCCTGCAGGGCTATTATGACCACGACGCAAAACGAATTTGCGACCGTTAGCAGAGAGACGCTAGACTTTGAGCCAAAAGTTATTATGGCCAACCACTTTGCTTGCGAGCGCAAATATTTTATTTGTAGGGTGACGCTAAGTTGCATAGATATTTTACTTATCCTTGGTTTTCATTATGATGTTTGGAATGTTAGTAGTCTGTTGATCCACCTTATGGGGCACCATTGACCAAGACTTTAGTCTCTTTGATCTAATTTTCCAATGGTGGGGAGGTTGGGATTAAAATCCTGTATGATGAGTGGCTTTATTTTTCTAAAGGCTTTCCCACTCTTCCTCTACACAAATCCAAATACTTTTATTCTATAATGTGGGGAATGCCAGTCCTCCACCGTGGTTCGGATTCCACGTTAAACTGTAGGTCCTTCATTTCATCTCACAATCACCCTACCATTACACATTAGCGTAAGTGCGTACAACCCGAACGGGTAGTGAGACGCGGTGCTAATAATAATAGTAATAATAATAATAATTATTATTGTTGTTATTATTATTATTATTATTATTATTATTATTATTATTATTATTATTATTATTATTATTATTATTATTATTATTATTATTATTATTATTATTATACTACATATCAGAAAACATTCTAAAGTAGTTTAAAGTAAGGAGTGGTAATAAAGTTAAAACTTGGATAGAAAACTCTGGAATAGCTATAACAAAATATATAGCTTTTCAATTGAATGATTTAGATAGTTTTAAAATTGGCATATGAATTAAATGACTCTTAATATTCAAAAGATTGATTTTATTTTGCTTTTAATGAGTTACAAAATGTCATATACAAATTTTCAATAAAGTGAACTGAATTAAAACATGGGTTGACGACAAGTATAAAATTCACGTATAACATTAAAATCTATTTACAAAACTTGGATACAACAAATTAAGGACAAAAACAAAGTTCAAAGATAACAGTGTTGTAAATTTGGTAATAAAATTGAATTAGTGAGTTCTAGTTACAACGTTTATGAAGAATATAATAATTTTTATTTTAAGGCTATGTATAAAATCAGTCCCATTACTCCTTGTGATAATCAGCCATTAGAATGATGCTGGTTTATATTCTTCCGACGTGTTTCGGTATAAAAATATATCATGGACACTGTAACATAAAAATTAAAGAACCATGAAGAAAATTTGAGACTTAAGTTGTACAAAAATTTATGATATTATATTCATGATTTTGTAAAAGACAATTAATAAACAAACAAACTTACCAATGTTGCTGTGCAGGACACAATATTGAAGATGTAAACAAATCAGGGTGTGGTTGGAAAGAAAAGATTGTGGCAAAAACAAAATACTAATGAAAAAAGAGCTTAGCAAGGTAAAGTTGTCATGCGCATGGTGTGAACTATTGTTTGGGAAATTACTATTAAAACAATGAATATAAAATTACCTATGAAAGCAAGGGTGGATAGATTAATTGAAAGGATTAAAAAAAGGGAAGGGTAAGGAACTAATTTTCTCAACTCCTGCTCGAACGGGTCATTATCTACGCTGGAAGGTAGAGCAGGATAAATGTGGTTACAGGATTTTAATGTTTTTAGGTATATGCGTTTATGTGTTCAAGAGAATTTAGTTTGATAGTTGCAATTTAATGATTTATTTATTTTGGAATAAAGCTGCTTGAATGACAATTTTCGGCTGTGTTTAATTCTGTACCTTTATGAGATATGTGAGGAGGTTAAATACATTGATCTATTGGTTTGTGTTGAACGTTAGAGTTTTTTAAATGGTCTGCAAATTTTTATTTCGTCCTATTGTGTTTGAAATCAGAAATGTGCTCTTTATAACGGACCATAAAATTTTGGCCAGTCTGACCAATATAGATACTATTGCATTCACAATAGGAGATTATAAATTTCATTTTTATCTTTTTTATTTAAATTACTGTTTCTTAGATTCCTCTTTATTGTATTATTGGTGGAAAAAGCAATGTTGTGGTTATACTCTTTGATAATATTTGTGATGCAATGAGTTTCAGGACCAGTGTAGGTAAATTTAACCCATTTGCTCTTTTGATTAGATATATTTTGGTTATCATTAGTGAGGGTGGTTGAGAAATTATTAGACCTTAGTTGTTGTTTTTTATGGTAGAAGGGGAATAACCCATGTTCAGTTTTAGTTTTGGTAAATTGAATTATATAGGATAAAATTTTAAGTTAGAATTGTGGGCACTTAGTTTTGGTTGCCGAGTTTGAGATAGGTATTGAGTCTTTTTTGTTTAATATTAGATATTTACTATAAATGATGTTGTCAACTTAGATATTGATGAAGTATAAGGTTTCATTTAACCAAATAGGGTGAAGTGATTTAGCTAGTTCAAGATAAGTTTGGTAAGATTGTTCGCTTAATGTTTGTAATTTAATATGAAGAAAAGATAATTTGCATTTGACTCTATTGATCACAATGTTTTTTTGAAGTAACGTTTTTTGATAGTTGCTTTTGAAAGAGAATGAAGCATATTTTGAGGCTATATGGTTCTTAATGCATTGATAATTGAACCATAAATGATCAAGTGTCGTCTTTAATTTCAATTTCGGTGACCTGGTGGTCTAGGGGTAAGGTGTCAGACTTCTATGCTGGCGGCCGGGGTTCAATCCTCGTCCCGGCACAGATTTATCTGATTACCAAACCCTTCCTTCACCTCTGACAAGACGTGTATTAATCACAACTTGTGAATGTGGGGAATGCCAGGCCTCCACCGTGGTTCGGATTCCACGTTAAACTGTAGGTCCTTCATTTCATCTCACAATCACCCTACCATTACACATTAGCGTAAGTGCGTATAACCTGAATGGGTAGTAAGACGCGGTGCTAATAATAATAATAATAATAATTTCAATTTCAATTTAAATTTTTTTTAAGAAAGTTGTGCCTAGGGTAAATCACATAAAATTTTAGCAAACATTGTTAAATAGTTTAAAGTAAGGAATGGTAAGAATTGGAGTTGAGACTTAGATAGAAAACTCTGGAATAACAAAATATTTAGATTTTAATTTTAATTAATTAGGTAGCTTTAAAATTGGTTGATAAATTAAGTGACTTTTAATTTTAAAAAGATTCATTATATTTTGCTTTTAATGAGCAACAAAATGCCATACATAAAAATTTTCAATAAATTTATATAACATCCGTTCTTCTGAAGCCTTTTTTTTTTTTAATTTATAATATTGGTTTTGTGACTGGACATCCTTGATGTGGAGATACTTAAAAACTTTAGTGTATTCATCTATTTAAAAATTTAGCTTGGATAATAAGATAGATTTTAAAAAATGTGGACATAACAGTTGTGAAAGTGTTTAAACCTTTTTTGGAGTTAAAGTGCCTTTAATGTGTGTATGTTGTGTATGTTGTGTATGCTTGAATGAGGTTTTCACTAATCTGTACAGAATGATATGGAGCATTGTCAACAATGATAACGGAAGGTTCCAGCTAATCAGCTGGTTTTTCATCCAGGTTTCGAAATTTTCCCCGTGATAATCTCCTTTGGTCTTCTTTGATGCAAACAATAAATCAGCACCTTTCACAAAACCCTTTCTTGAACCAGCATTTAAAACTATAAATCTTTTGCCATCAATCGTCATAGGCCTATTTAAATTGACTTTAAATAATTTAACAAACAAAAATCAATATCCTAGAAAATATGTTCAGGCCTATAAAATAAATGACAATGACAAATCAAAAGCTATCCTAATAAACAAAAATCTATTTTAGATTCACTCCTCTTTTATTTTATAGTCTTGATACACTTAAATTTTCAAATAATGTAGATTGATCACTGAGAAACACTCGCTATTTTATTTTCTCACACGTTTTAATGTTATAATTATTAGATAAATAATTATTAAAACCACACTAAAATATTGTTTATTTTCCGAGGATAACATGCTCACACCCTGAAATAATATTCACAAAAGAACACACAGATTACTAAGTAGCCGAATTATTATTCCAAAAAGACAACTTTATTATTCAAATTTGCAATAAAATTATAAACAAGTAGCATAAGCACACCTAAATACAAATCAAAAGTACCCAACTGTAAAATATTTTGTTCTTCAATTTGTTGACTCACGCACGTGGTTTTATTAAGTTTATTTTATACGATAATTTACTGTTATAATGTATTTTAAAATCGTCAGATTTTGGTTATGAGAATAACCGTTTGGTTGGTTGCTTAGTATTGAAGTTTTCTTTTTCTGTTTAATTCTAATTAATTATTAAAAGCAAGAGAACGTTAAAAGTGGCCTAATGTGCTGAAAACAAATATGGCCACTGGATAGAAGCTACAACAGTTAGTGACGTAGAGGAACTTGTTGCAGGTTAGACGGCGAGTTGTGTTAATACTCGTGTTTACAAAATTTAAACTTTATATTATTTCACAAACATTTTGTAAGTTTTTTCCTCTTTATTATCACAAACCATTTATTTATGTTAAAGATATGTGAGGGCAGTTATAAAGATATTAAATACTGAATATAATACCATTAAATGTAGAATTGCATGCGCTATTTAACCTGTAGTTGCCACAAGAGTTAAAAGAAAAACTAGAATGAAATTACTAGATTTTTTTTTTCTTAAATTTGATTATGAAAAATAAAATTATACTGTAATCTTTGGGGAAGTATTGTTAAAGTGATTGATAATATTTTAGTGATAAATAATAGTAGTGCTTAGTAAATAATAATAATTATGTTCAAATATGTTGGCAAAAGTTACTTTAAGACAATGTTCCACTACTGATACCATCTGCTCATTTCTGCTAGCTGTCAGTAAAACCAAAGAAGTGGTAATTCCACTGTATTTATCATGTACTGAATAAAATGCAGACAACTCATTATAAAGAAATATAATATACTTATATTCTTAATCACTTAACTAAAGTCTTAAGAATTCCCTTTGAACAAAAGATGCATTTTATTATTTTTAATGGAATGCCAGGTCGCCACCGTGGTTCGGATTCCACGTTAAACTGTAGGTTCTTCATTTCATCTCACAATCACCCTACCATTACACATTAGCGTAAGTGCGTATAACCCGAACGGGTAGTAAGACGCGGTGCTAATAATAATAATAATAATAATAATAATAATAATAATAATAATAATAATAATAATAATATTTTTAACCATCCAAACCACCCTCTTGCTCACTTTATTGTTAACTTAGTAGGCCGACTGGGTATAAATGCCCATTGTTTTGACATTAAGTCAAACTTTTCCTTCACCTCTGACAAGACGTATATTAATCACAACCTGTGAATGTGTGGAATGCCAGGTCGCCACCGTGGTTCGGATTCCACGTTAAACTGTAGGTCCTCCATTTCATCTCACAATCACCCTACCATTTCACATTAGCGTAAGTGTGTATAACCCGAATGGGTAGTAAGACACGGCACTAATTATTGATAATATACATAAAGTTGTCGATAATATTCAGTGTAAACACTATTTTTTGGAGTTCTTGTACACTTTCATCAACTTTAAACAACTAGTTTTATTTCCTAAGATCTTCACACAACATATTACATTTGTTCCAGGATCAACACAAATAATTATATGAAGAATAAAGCGGTGGGTCGTAAAGCATACATATTACAAAAAACATTGTTTCTTTATTGGCCAACGTCTCATATTAATTCATTTCCCTGTGTGACATTACTATTTGAATGCATATTTCACATTATGATTTTTTGACTAAAATATGTTTTGTGTGTATTGAATAATGTAGGTCTAGTGCTTTTTCATTTCAAACCTTAGGCAAACAAAATTATGTAAGAAATGTATTAAATTTAGCTAGGTCAAATCCTTTTTGCAAATAATCCGACATGTGATCAGCTGTGGGGAAATTAAAATATATGACTCATGTTTAGTCATGAATACCAGCATTCTTGAAATAAATAACTTAATTTCCAGCCTCTAATGTCTTAAAAGATAAAATTCTTTGGAAAAGTGCTGCCAACTGTTGACACAAATCGATTTTAATCTGTGCGTTGACGCTAGAAGCAAAGTCAAAGCTAAAACTAGCGGACGATACAAAGTGTGGTGGTCATAGTAACCCAAGCACTATCTTTTCATCGAAAGTGAAGCTAACTAGCGGTAGCAACTAACTTTACGTCGAATTGTCATAATAACCCGTTAAAAAGGCAGGTGCATAAGTATTAGAGTAAATATTCAATATAAGGAATAAATACAAGATGTATAGAAAAATCAAATAAAAAATAGAGCAGAGAAACAAAGTGGTGATCGCAAAACCTTTGATAAATGTAAAAGTTAATCAGTGCCCAAAAAGTTTGTCAACCCTTGTGAAAGAAGATCAAAACTAGATTTTAATGAGTTTTTTTTAATTGAACCAAATTAAATACAAGTATAGTAATGCTAAACACCTTTTTAACATATATTTGGTTTTCAGAACTAGTACTTTATTCGAAACTCGCTTCACTGGCTGAACAATCTTAAGGCTTAACTTATGTCAGACTGTTGTGCTAACAATGGGGAGATTAGGGTTTAAATTCCTGTCGGGTCCATTAAGTGTGGTTTTCCTTAAATGGTTTCCCACTCTCCTTTCATGTAAACGCGGGTAAACTCGCTCTAAAATGCTTCCTTCCTCATCCCTACCCCATTATAGTAATACGTGATTTAAAAAAATTACTTTAGGGATAGTTTCAAATATTCGCTTCAACTTTACTTTGACTGAAAAAACTGGTTTCGCGACCCCTAAAAGCTGATAAAAAAAATTTTGCCATGTCTAGTGATCAAAATAGTAGACAATATGATTTGTAAGTCCTATTATCATGGTATATATAACATTAGTTAAAGTATGTAATTTTTGTTATTATTATTATCCTATATATATTATTTATGTTATTATTATTATCCTATATATTATTTTTGTTTTCAATTTCCCTTTTTCTCAACTAATACAAAACTTACAGCAATGAATAAGGTATCAGTGGCTAGGATTATTTTACCAACTTCTGACATCAACATACTCAGTTTACGTTAAAACACATTGTTTGTTTGAAATTTAAGTTAAAAGAAAAATCTAAATTCAAGATGATTGATTGCATCCTGACATCAAATATTGTATGAAAAGAGGTATTGTAAATTGTAAATACATTCACATTTATAAACTCTTTTTGCTATTTTGTATATACACTTCGCTGAGTAATTAGTTTAAACAACCCAACAAAAGACCAATTTTTTTTTTCTTTAAGAGGGGTTGAATGTCCGTTATTAATTTTACTCATACCTTATGTAAATCACAATAATTTTCTTTTAAACATTACTATAGCTTCCAAGCGAAAAATTCATTAAATTTAGAAACAACCCACATGAAAATTTTAATCTTCTATAGTCTTGAATGCTTAGAAGTGCTACAACTTTTTTTGCATAATTATATTGTTTTTTCTTATTGGATCTATATTTTTAAATTACATAGGCTCTTTTTATATTATTATAATTGTTTGTTGATACAATTTGTTCACAAATATTTATTTTATATTAAAGATTCCATCTAGCGCAGTGGAAATGCCAGGCGATGCTGTCAACAGTATTTCATATCTGGATGTGCAATTTGGGGGCCTGGAATTCGGCAGCGAAACTAGCTTTGAATCTACCGTAGAGCAGCAATCAAAGTACCAAAGCAATGTTTCTGGGTCAGTTCTGGACAGCATACCTTCCCCTCGGGGTTCTTCGAACCTGGGAGATCTAAGTGTATCAAATCAAACATCAATAGATGCATACTCTTCTTCTACACAGAAGCCAAATCAGTCCCTATCTTTGACTCTAAGTCAAAATCAGAAGGTAATTATATCAATATCTTATCCTGCATTTTTTTTATACCATTACTAATGAAATAGATATACAAATAATTTGGGAAAATCATATTAATATCACATCCAAATGTATAGAGATTTTGATCAAAATTGTAGACACACAGGCACTTATCTTCCTTCAGGTCGTTATTTCTGTATAAGTGTATAAGCCATACACATAAAAAAAATTAATTTCAGTAGATATATCATAATTCCTATATATTTATATATCGATTGCACTTCTTGATTTCTATTCTTCAACATTTATGATTCCAATAGGTTTCTGCACATTAAAACTCTCATATGAATGTGTTATTTATTGTATACTTTACTGTAATGTATTTTTTAAATAAAATATTAATTGTTAAAAACACAAGTTTGATTTATCCAAACTCACTCGAACACAGAGATTTTGTTGAGTGCATTTACAACTGGTTGGTACTAGGCTAAACAGCAAAATAAACTTTTAAAAAAATCAGGGGTGGACCGGATCCTAGCAATCTTTCAGGTGGGAGAGGGCATTTTGACTTTTAGAGAGAGAAACAAATTTGAAAGCAAAAAAATCCATTGTGCACTTTCAACTATTATTTGTCATATTCAGCAAGTGAGAGTTTGAAAGATTTTGAGGACAGGTATATTCTTCTCTCTCTGGAAATGAGGGTGGGGAGCAAGGATAGATTGCTAAGGTCAACCATGTCTTTTGTTAGCGAGCCAGACAAGAAGTAGAGATTACAAGAAAGTTATGCATGGCGCATTGTATGTGTGGTGTGTAGCTTAGATGTGCCACACGTGGTATGACCTTTAAGTCAAATGGTGTGTCTTTGCCATCAACAAACCATACGTCACGTGCCGATGGACATAATGATTCCACTCATCAACATGGACTCTTCAGAAGATGGTTTCTGCTGAAGTGTCAGGCGTGGGGCAGTTGCCATGTGGTTGCCACACAAATTTAAACATGTCAGAGTCTATTGGCAGGTGTGTGATGCTCCAAGTCGCTTGCCACACCACGTCCGCACCTTTACAGTGGATGCTTTCCTGTTAACTTATACACACTGTACACTTGCCTGAAGAGCCTATGAGGGGAGTCAATTCTTGAGAAGTTTTAAGTAGTTTCGAACATAGATAACTTTTAAGGAGGTTTCAAACCTTGAGAATATTTAATTTAATTGGTTTCAAACTTTAAAAACATATTTTAAGAGGTGTCAAACATTAAGTTATTTGTTTTTTAAATTGTTTGCACTCTGCCATTAGTTTAAAATTCCATTTCCAAAAGTAATTTACTGATAAAATAATTTCCCATCAAAAGTATAGAATTAACAGCTAATCGATCTGTACATTCAGTATTCATTCTTCTGCTGTTAGATTTGAAATAAATAGATTTATTAAAAAAAATTCTTTTTGTACAACACTATATATATATATTTATTATGTTTTTATGATGTAATTATATTATTTTATCATTTATATTACATTGGGTAATATTATAGCTTATTTACAAGGCTTACGCCATACTAGTTGTAAATCGACCGTCATTGCTCAATCCCCCGACCTTGGTTTCATTCTATCGGAACTCATCAGGGAGGAGTGTGAAGCACGCAATGCAACTTCCTAAAAGAGGAAACAAAAAAAAAAATTAAGAAAAGACCACCCCTTATTTTACGACTTTGTGATCTAAGTGTAGATAACAAAGGTATTTAATACTTTTTTTTTTACTTCCATTACTGTATCCATTATTTGGCCTAGGTCAGTTTTTTTTATTAAAGCCATATATTTTCCCCTGCAAACTAGCTAGTTCTGTCAAAACTTAATATGCTACTGTTTACTAGTGCATACTAAAAAACACACTTAATTAGTATAGTCTGTTCACAAAGTTTGTGTGCCCTGTTCCAGCTGTCAAGCACTGACACAATGCTACCAGTAACGGAACAAAAGCCGAGCCAGCAACAAAGCTACTCCCAGCCACGAGTATCTGCGTCTGGTGGTCTCGACATGGACAAGAGTGAGGTTGGGCTATCATACTCTTCCCCAAGTACCGGCTCCTACCAGTCCTCATACCAAAATAATAAGTCAAGCTACCAGCCAACGTCCAGCTACACGCAGTCGAACTATGCGACCCCTCAGGTGAAGACTGCATGTACATCAGGCATTAGTTATTTCTCTTATTTATTTCACAATTTTCAGAAGCATAGTTGTTCTTGGTAGCCTCGGTTAAGTCAAATTATTGGGCAGGCTAATTTAAATTTAGTTTAGTAAATATAACTAGCCCAAAATTGGACAAAATGTGAAGTTAATACATAGAAAAATTAAATTAATACATTACAGTATTTAACAGGTTTTTTTCGGGTGGGCACCATTACATCGCAAGTCCATTACATCGCATGTCCATTACATCGCGTTTTGGGAACAAATACCTTGCAGGTCCATCACGTCGCATTTCCCCCACCTTTCTATACCCAGCTAACCCTACTCTGACGTACAACCAATAGAATTGAAGGGGCGTATATGTTACAATATAAAGGTGGAAGAACCAGGATGTTGGTCCAACAAGTTGGCTAGAATAAATACAACTTACTTTTCCATGTGTCTTGTCTTCCAACATGTTGGATCCAACTGGTTACATAATAAACGAGGCTTCACTATCACTATGAAGGTAGGTTTGGTTTAAAGAATGATGTGCCTGACTCCCCTTGTTTTGTTAGCAAAGTTGATTACAAGGATAGTGTACGCGACTCTCATCTTGAAGTTAAGTAGTTAGATTTAAAAAGTATTCATCTGTTCCAGACAGGGCAAATTTAGCATATCCACTCTCATGTATTTCACCCACCTTAAATTTTCCGTTTGGAAGGGGAAGAGTTTCTAACTTTCCAGAGATCTATTGTCCTTAAACAAACTTGGAGACTTGAATTTGTAAATTCTAATTGCTATGGTGCAATGAAAATCAAAGATGAAATAATAAAATAAGAATATATCTTCAAGTAAAAATATACCCTATTTTTCTAGACAATTTTTCCAGAGAAGTAAAAAATAAAATTATGGTGTCTTTATTTCAGGAGTGTTGTTGCCTAGGCAACTCGGTGATGGTGAAGTTTGTTTAGTTTTTAACATCAAACACCAATACAAAACTCCTATCAATTCTTAAAGATTTGATAAAAACTCAGAAATCATTTTCGTATTACACTGTGAAAAAAAAGTACATTGGTTTTATATGTAACAACAATAAAAAATTCAGATACTAATAGCCTCATTTATACTTATAAAAACAACATAGAATGATATCGTTAAAATTACTAAAATAAATGGTACTGACTGACAGCTCACAGCTCTCAGGTGACAGGTTTTAAAAGTTACCAGAACAAATTACGTATCCCTACGCCGAACCAGATGATCTTCAAAAACATGTGTTTAACAGCTGTCACTTCTGACAGTCAAAATTTAGGTACATACCTAAATTTAGACTGTCAGAAGTCAGCTGTGAGATGTCAGTCAGCACCAAAGAAGCCATGGGTCTTCTGTAACTACTTAACTTCAAGATGAGAGTCACGTACACTATCCTTGTAATCAACTTTGCTAACAAAACAAGGGGAGTCAGGCACATCATTCTTTAAACCAAACCTACCTTCATAGTGAGAGTGAAGCCTCGTTTATTATGTAACGAGTTGGATCCATCATGTTGGAAGACAAGACACGTGGAAAAGTAAGTTGTATTTATTCTAGCCAACTTGTTGGACCAACATCCTGGTTCTTCCACCTTTATATTGTAACATATACGCCCCTTCAATTCTATTGGTTGTACGTCAGAGTAGGGTTAGCTGGGTATAGAAAGGTGGGGGAAATGCGACGTGATGGACCTGCAAGGTATTTGTTCCCAAAACGCGATGTAATGGACATGCGATGTAATGGTACATATAAGCCCCTTCAATCCTATTGGTTGTACGTCAGAGTAGGGTTAGCTGGGTATAGAGAAGTGGGGGAAATGCGACGTGATGGACCTGCAAGGTATTTGTTCCCAAAACGCGATGTAATGGACTTGCGATGTAATGGTATACACCCGTTTTTTTCATGCCAAGAAAAGGCCTTATAAAATACTTTAGTGGCAGCCCTTTGCCTTTTTATCTCTCCGGATTATTAACTCTTTTGCTATAAATAACAATCATCCATTTGCCAATTATTATTACTGATTTTGGCTAACAGGCACAATGTTGTGTCGGTTAATAGTGAATCGTTGTTCTTAAGCTCTTGGTAGACATCCTTGTCGTTTTTTGTTCTGTTACTAGAAAGGGGGCGGGAGGGATTATTAAATAAACATTATTGTTTTGTCAATAATAGGGAGCTTAGAAAGTGTTGAGAGTAGAAAGATCAGGTAGTGAGAGAAGCTTTATTGCAGCATTTGTGAATAGGGAAGAAGTATCTTTGCAACGATAATCCACAAGGTCAACTAGCAAACATCTGAACCAAGGGAGAAAGATTCAAAGGAAGCCAAAACTGGGGACGAGTTGAGTGAGTTTAAAATCGGGAAGGGTCAGGAGAAGTTAAAACTAAATAAATATCATCATCAACTGTTGCCAGCCTTTAGCGGGTCAGTTTAGTAAAATGCCTCCACCTTCCTTTATTCTTCAACAATTATTTTGCAATTAATTGTTTCTATTCTTCTCTGAAACACTTTATCAGCTCCTCCCATCTCTCTCTCTCTTTTTTTTTTTTTTTTTTTTAAATAACCTTTGAAGGCTTCACATTTGCTTCCTGTATCCAGAACTTATCTTTATTTCAATACTTACATTTATTTATCATTTGATACCTATTAAATTAAAGCTACCAGAGACCAAAATATATGTTCTGAGGAAGAAGACCTTATCAAACAATGTCAACAACTATTGAAGGTTTTCACAGCCCGACGATACCCTTAACACATATTCAAAGTCACATAAACAAGAGTCCTATCCAATCACGAGCCTATCAAGAAACAACCTTCCTGACATAACGCTCACATTACAGTATTACAAAGGACTAGACAAACTCAAATTTATCCTGAACACAGGGTACAATATCCTAATTTCATCGCCTTTCACACAAAATCTTTGCAACAATGCTCCAAGAATCACATTCAAACGCCCCCTAATCTGCAACATTCTGGTTCACCCTAAATTGCCCAACCCAGCCACAAACAATAACAAACATCATGCCAAAGGTCCCTGCCCATGCAACAAACCAAGTTGCAGTACCTGCAAAATTCACCGAACTTCCACCCCACTCAACAGCAGACTTGCACAAATGCAATACTGCATGAAAGGCCATTATGACTGCTCCACAGAAAATCTTATATACTAGCTACAGTGCTGAATACAGTTGCCTCGCCACAGGAACACTCAGACAATGAATGAATGGTCATTGACCCTGACAAACCAGTAGCACTTCATGCCCAAATGCATATCGCAGATTTTGATTCATGCTCTAATACCAGAGTAATACGAGTCCTTCCCAATAGTCACAATGCTTCGTAAGTGGGAACTTAATGCTCACCAATATATAACTAAATCCAGGCACCCCTGGTCTCAATTTTAGATAACCATCTCTACTTTTTTCCAAGCAGGCATACTCAAACCAGTCATCTCTATAGTTACTATAATAATAAATAATAACTTGATAATTTTATAATTCACTAATTAAACATAATATAAACACAACATTCTATCCATCTACCAAGACTCAAGACACAAGTTTTAACAGGTAACTATAAAATCCAAGCTAATGAAAAAATCAAGAAACAGGCAACAAAAGTAGTCAGTAGTCAAGTAACCCATGTTATACCTTTAGCCACACTGTCATAGTTCAGTTGGTGTTTTATTATATTCTGCTGAAGAATGGGATTGATCTACCCCAAAAATTTTGATTGGGGACTTTGAGGCTTAAAGAGTTTTCTGGTACATATGTTGGTCTTGCCCTTTTATTTTTTTCAATGTTTTGTTTAAAATAGCAGCTTGGTACCATTTTTAATTTGCTAAAAAATTATCATGTAAGCTTTGGAAGAAGCTATAGGAAAGATAGATAGAAACATAAAAGGTAACGAGCACAATACAGATTTACAATAAAAAAAACACAGTTCACAATTTACATTTTTGCCATTTGACAGAGAAAATATTGACTCTAGTGTGAATAGCTTCTTAAACTCAACTCATAACTTTATGGTACTCACATACCTCCATCACAAATCACATCTTGTTTTCTTTTGATCGAAAAATTTATTTTTATTACATTTTGAACTGTCAGAAAAATTCAAAGCTATTGAACGTTGAACACTATATCTCTATAGTGATTTCTATGGGATTAATTATTTTTAATTTTTTAAATGTGTGTGTGAAGGTGACTGCGTCTACCACTGTGTATCCTGCGAATCAGGTGGCGCTGAGTTATACGTCAAGTGGTTCAGGTTCGGGCTATAATCCTCAGACAGTGGCTCCCAGCTCCTTCCAGAGCAATTCCTATTCTCAAGCATCCGCTGGTGTTGCCTACCAGACTGGGCCTAGCTCTTATCCTTCTATCAGTCAGACAGGGAACTCCTTCTCCACCATGACACCTTCTTATCAGGTAAGATATCACTCATTGTTAGGGGTTTGCGAATAACACTTTTTTTATAGTTGAATAGTAAATTTTCGAACAAATACCGAATAATACAAATGAAAAAGTGATTTTTTTATTATATTATATGGTGAAATTGATTAACTTTAAATTAATTTCATGATTTTAAAAGGTATTATTAAAATGTATTTGTTGTAAAAATATAATAAATAAGATATGACAGATGGTATTTAAAAATAAATACTATCAAAACAAAATCTAAGGGTATTGCAAAAATAAAGATCAACCTTTCCTCTTAAATTGACAACACAGTAGTGGCGCCGTACCAGACTACCGTGGTTATGTGAAACCTTAGATTGTACAAAACAAAATTATATACATGAAAAAAAACATCTTAGCCTATTGTGGGTACTAGAATGTTCAGCCACTTTCTTGCTAATGGGAAGGACATTATGGCTAGAAGCACTACCAGCATTACCACTCTTGCTTTGGGGCCATTATTAAAGTAAATAAGGGTTTTCTCAACACAAACACTATGGTAAGGTGACAAGTTCTTCACGGAAGCTTATGTATGGTGACAAAGGAAGATGGGTCAAGGACATACTTGATTGATGGGGGCAGGGAGGTAAATTGTGGATACTGAATCACCAAATATCGGGCAGCTACTTTACTTATTTATAGCTATTTTAAAAATATTGCAAAAACACGCATTTCCAAAAACTGGGGTTTTTCAAACTTCATATAAAATTATTGAATACAGGGGCATACATTTTAATCAAGAATCGAAAGAAATCTGGTTTTGTCCGTGTATTTACTCTTATTTAAGTTTTAGTACATTAAAAAAGGGTCATTGATAAATTTCCACTAACTCACAAATTTTTTTAAACTGACGCTTTCAAAACATGTTATTTATTTGAGGTATTTAATATGCACTTTCTGGAGTGACTAATTATATCAGCACATGAAAATTAAAACAATGCGTAAATATGGAAGTGGGAAGTGTTAAAGTGTAAGAAGAAATGATGAAAGAAGTGTGTTGGTTCTTATCCAGGCCTAATCTAACCATCCTTTCAGGTTGGCTTCCTTCACTTTACTTTTACTTTATATTACTGTACAGTATTTCTACACTGTCTTACTATACATGTATGGTCTATTGGGTAGGTTTTTTAATTAACAATACTAGAGTTGGGTCGAATCCACATTTTATTTTCGAATCCGAATCCTAGCAAATCGTTATAAATTTTAATGATTTACAAATAGACCTACATTACACAATATAGGCCTAAACTGTGAATTAAGGTTTATTCTAATCATGCTTTCAATTATAATCACCCCTCCCAAAATATAGGTTTAAATCCAGCCAAATTATACAATATAGACTCATATTATTGTTTAAAAATCAAATCAATCAAAAATTGAGTGTCTTTTAGTTATTTTTAAAAGTGTTGTTAGAATGGGTTAAGTTTCTAGAAAACATGTGAAATAAACAGATTAGGCCTAGTTTTCCTTTGATCAACTTTAATCATCAATAAAGGATATGTGGGGAATGCCAGGCCTCCACCGTGGTTCGGATTCCACGTTAAACTGTAGGTCCTTCATTTCATCTCACAATCACCCTGCCATGACACATTAGTGTAAGTGCGTATAACCCGAATGGGTAGTAAGACGCGGTGCTAATATTAATAATAATAATAATAATAAAATAATAATAAAGGATATTTTATTGTATTAAGATAACAAAAATTAAAAATACAAACATATTTTAATAAAGACTAAAACAAGGTGCTTAACAATTAAACATTGATTGGAAATAGTGAACTCAATGATGCTTAAGTATTTTTTATTATTATTATTTTATTTTATACCCATTATCTACTTTTGCGTAGAAAACAAATATATTCGATTCTTGCGATATATCGATTTATGTGAATACATTCTATTTAAAACACGAACATATTTTAGACTACAATCTTTTTATTCCCATTTTATAAGGCAGGACTACGTTTGAATATTTCCACAATTACTTCAATAACATATTTAAAAGAAATAATAAGAACAAGTTAAAATCATTTAAAAATAAATAATGGATTAGCAAGTCGTTATTTGATTCTTAAAACTCGAGAGCGCTTACTAAGTGATCAGATTACCTTAATCGATTCTAAACAAACAATTGATATACGATACATAGGCTGGTAGGGATAAATAAACAGTTTTATCGCTGTCTGACTGTTGACAGTATTTATTTTTCATGAAAACCAACAAAATGTCTGACTTAAGGATCGTATGCAATAAATTGGGGTTCTTTACATAGTTGTAGATAATTAAAACCAGTTTGGGTAGTAAGAATTAACAGTATTATTATTTTAATCATCCCTCGGGCGAGTAAACATAATATACGTCATGGCGACTGACTATATTGTGTGTAATGGCGGCTGACTTTGTGTCATCCGTAATGTGTTCTTATTTCAGTTAAAAAAAAAGCCGTAATTTGTTTAATTTTTTTCGAGTTTAATTGTAATTCTAGTTTGGTTTTTCAGTTTTTGAAGAGTTTTGATGTGTTTATTCAAATATTTACAAGATTGTTTGTGAGGTGAATGTTTTAGAAGTGAGCATGTGATGAAATGGTCAAGTCCAAGTTTCCCATACGGTTGGGAGGTTAGGGTACTAGGCACGTAAGATTTTCCACACCTAACAATTTTTTTTTTTTTTCTTTTTTTTTTTTTCATGTTTATCTCTTTCGTCCGACAAAATAAATATTACGGATTAAGTTGTCCTTTTCAAGTAGGCCTAACTAAGTAATTTTTGAATTCAACATATTATACTTTGTTTATGAGGTGAAAGATTCGATCATCGAATCCAGTAAAACGCCGAATCCTCGAATCTCGAATACTTGTCTGGATTCGAGGATTCGAAGATTTGATTGGCCCATCTCTAAACAATACTAAATTGGCACTTATAATGTGTTTATTTGTTGAAGCTGTTTTGATATTCTGATTGTGAGTATGATTAGCAAATTGAATAAATTTATTATTTACTGTCTAAGTGATTATCACAAATTGCAGGGTTCGTACGGTCCTTGAAAGACCTGGAATTTAATGTGTGTCTGTTCAAGGCCTGGAAAAGTCCTTAAATTACTCTGGGCCTTGAAAAGTCCTGGAATTTCCAGGCTTCAATAGTAATTTTTGAAATGGTTGTATTTATTTGTTATCTTATCGCGTCATCAACCCATGGGTTGTGATCTCTATAGGGGCAAGGGGAAACAGTGATAACTTCTCTGGCAAACACATTAGCGCTACTGTCGATGAAATGCAATGTTTTCTCTAATTTCCTATATTTAAAAACTCATTTCCTGTGCATTTGCCAGTTTTTTATAAGTTGCTTTAAAACCATCATTTGTAATAATTCTTTGAAGATTTGCGACTACCTACTAACACTTTTAAGTACCTATAATTACAGTTTTGCACTAAAATGCCCGCCGCTCAAATTCTTGTTCTAGCCATTATACAGGGAGTTGCCATTCTATAACTCTTTTATATATGGTTGCTCCATTTTGGTGTCTGTAAACATTATCCCGTGAAATTTTGTGTTTAGATGGTAGCTGTGTAGTTTGTTTTATCTTAATATGTTTTATTTCTATGGAAATCCTTAAGTACTGGATCAGTTTGCTTCGTTACCGCTGTGTTTATTTCCACACGAAAGTTTTATTAAAGTGTGATAGCAAGTAATCTGCCATGGATAAATAAACCGTTGTTTCATTATTTTTGAATGGATTTTTTTTGTAACTTTTAATTCCATGTGTTACGTAAAGGCAGAAAATCACCTTTTGCTTTGTTTTTATTTACATGCCAATGTGCCGGGGAATTGTACTTTCAATGATGTGTGGTTACATAACCCCAAATTTAATAAATGGCTTGTAAAAGTGCCAGACATGAACAAAGCATATGCACTTCAGTATTTGACATTGCCAAAATGGGGGTGTCTGCTTTAACTGGTCACATGAATGGGGGAAAAAACATTGTAGTCTTGCATGTAAAAAACCCCCTTTAGGAACTCAATATTTTCTCGGTGCTACACAACCAGAGCAATCTTCGAGTTCTGCGGCTCATGATTAAGAATCACTACCACAAGGACAGCAGATAGTAAGCTCCTTCTTAACTGGACAGGAAACTCAAACGGCCAAAATTATGTGGGCCTTGAAAGTATACAGCAGTCATTATTCATACAAATCATGCAAATATATTTGAATATTATTTTTTTTTAAATGTTTTTCGACAGTGGAATTGCAAAAAGTTTTTCATTGGAAGAGACAAAATGTGCATATATATGTTGTTTTGGCATTGCTCCTTATTTTCAGTCTGCACTCATGGAGAAGCTTAAGAAACAAGATTCATATATTTTGTTATTCGATGAAAGCCTCAACAGAAAGTTTCAAGAGAATCAGTTAGATTACCATATTCACCACTGGGAAGCAGATAAAGTGCAGTCTTGTTACATCTATTCAGATTTCCTGGGCCATGCAACTGCAGAAGATATGTTCACTTCCTTTGAAAAGTTGATTTCTGAAATTGGTCTTCCAAAACAGTCTCTACTGCAACTATCCATGGATGGTCCAAATGTCAATTGGAAATTTTATGACCTGGTGTGTGATCAATTGAAGAGAGACACAAACATGGCAGTAATTCATACCGGCAGTTGTGGGCTTCATATCATTCATGGTGCTTTTAAGCATGGCTCATTATCATCAACCTGGGATGTGGAGCGAGTTTTATCTAGACTCTATTACTTATTTAAGGACACACCAGCGATAAGAGAAGATTACTTGAAAGTAACTGATAGCAGTGTCTTTCCCAAAAAATGTTGTGCCATGAGGTGGGTTGAAAATTCAACTATTGTAACACGCTCTCTTGAAATGTGGCCTTATTTAACTAAATATGTGCAGTTAGTTACTGACAAGAAACCTCCCAATCCAAACACTAAATCCTTTACAGTTGTGAAAGAAGCGACCAGTAATGCATTGACTCCAATACAGCTATTAATATTTCAGTCAATTGCAAAACAAGTAGGACCTTTTTTGACAATGTACCAAACTGATGCGCCAATGCTTCCATTTTTGGAAAGAGACATGTTGAAAATGCTTATAAACTTAATGGAGAGATTCATTAAAGAAGATGAAATAAATAAAACAACTACCAGTAACAAACTGGTTAAAGTTGAAGTAGGGAAAAAAGAAAACCAGCTCCCAGTGACCAAAATAAACGTGGGATTCGCTGCAGAAAGCAGAAAACAGAGTCAAGAATTTACTCCACAAAAAATTGTTAAAGAGAAGGATGTTCTTCAAGTGCAAATGGAATGTCGGGATTTTCTTATTGAAACAGTAAAGAAAATCTTGCATAAATGCCCATTACAGTACTCAATTGTGAGAAACCTTAGCTGTATGAATCCTCGAGATATGAATGTGGATACTAACTGTGCAACCAAGTTTGTGTCAGTGCTTAAGATAACTGGAAACTGAATGTGTTGCATTAATTTCATCATATAAAGATCTTATTGCAGAGTTTGGCTTTTCTTCTGAATTTCAAAACTTTAAGCCTGGGACAAACTGTTTGTAGTCACTGTTATGTGCTTGTGCAAAGTCTAGAACAAAATATGACAAATTGTGGTGTGTGATGAAAATGGTAGTTATTCTATTACATGGTCAAGCAGCAGTTGAGAGAGGCTTTACTGTAAACAAGCAAATAGAAGTGGAAAATATGCAACAGCGCACACTCATTGCACGGCGAATAATTTGTCAACAAATTGCATCAGTTGATGGTGTTACTAATATTGAAATCACCAAAGACATGGTTATCTCAGTTACTGGTGCATGACAAAAGTGGCAAAGTTATTTTGGAGGCGAATGAAGAGGGAAAGAAACTGCACAAAAGAATTCAAAAACAGGAAATCTAACATTTTTGTCGAAGTCTAACAGTTTCAGAAGAACAGCAAGAGAAAAAACTGCTGCTCTGGTTGACATCAACAAGCAGCTATCTGATAGGTTAAATGGATATAAAAATATTTAAATGTTATTTGGCCCGATATTTTTTTGTTTAAACTATTTGTTACTCGTTCTGATGATTCTAGGACCTATAAAAAACTGATATTTTAATTATTGTTAGTACAAACATTCATGCTTAGACTCCTGTATACAAAATACCATAAATGAAAAGCATGTGCCAGCAGAAAACATTGTTAAATTATGAAATCCATACTCATCTTGTGGAATACTGAATATAGAATGATTGCACTAACCAATAAACCAAGGAGAGTAAAGTAAGTGACAACAAAGTTAGATTTATATTTTTATAGTCTTATCTAATCATTCAATTTGGTGAAAAGTTATTGTTTCCCATTTATTAAAAATTTGGTACGGTTTATAATTATTTTACTAGCGTGTTTAGATGTTGGCAGTACGAGAAATAACAGTTTTGGTCCTTCAGATGTCCTTAAATTTATGTTTAATGTGTGTAAGAACCCTGAAAATGAATCATATCTCCTTTGATCACACTAAAATGAATTCTCAGTAACTTGGACAAAGTTTGCATCCAATGTCCTTTTGCTATGTTTGTCCTTTATGTAATACCTTTTACATGTTTCTATCTATGTGTCCTATCATTTATGTGTTGCGCTTTCCACTCTCCTCCCTGATAGATTCCGATAGAATGAAATTTAGGTCAGGGGATTGGACGGTGACGATCAATTTCCTTTAAGAGGCATCCATCACCTCTTTGTTCAATGGCAACAATCTAAAGTGTGAACTGTGTTCTTCTTTTCATTGTAAAGGCCATATTGTGTTCTTTTCATTTATATGTTTCTAGCCACCTTTCCTATACCTTCTTCCATATATAAAGTTTAGAATTTGAAACCATTATTATTAAAACTAAAGACTGGTTGAATAATCTGACAAATCTTTAAGATTTTACAGGGATTACCAATTTTAGTGATGAAACTTCATAATTACTTTAAATATTTTACTGGCAAAACTTTGTAATAACTTTGAATAATTTTATTAACAAATTAATTAGATTCAAAATGGAGTAATCCAGTGTTTGTGTTATTTGTACTCTCTTTTTTCTTCTTTGTGTTTGATAAAGGCAACAATGCCGAAATATTATATTTGTGTTAAAATGTGGTGTGACTTCTACTATAGAAGAAAGAAAGAAGAAGATGTCACCTTAGTGCTTTTGAATCTTCACACATTTTTCCTCTTTCCCTATGTGGGCTTTCTTCATCAAATTTACTCGTTTAGTCATTTATTTTTTCTTTATTTTTATCAATTTCCTTTATTATAAAATTATTTACAAAGCTTTATAATTACTTTACATATTTTTATTTGTGACTCCTACTCATTGCAATTTATTTCATACATAAAACAAGTGTCATATGTGAAACTAATGTTGGTATTGTGTTGCAGGGTAGTACGGGGCAATCAGTGTATGGAAACACAGGGTATGTTGCAGCAGCCGTGTCAAATCCTTACCAGAACAGCTATGGGCCAAGTGTGGCTACAACTGTGCAGAACCACACAAAGCTCACATCTTCTCTTAATGCTGGAACCAAAGAGTCACAGGTATGTTCTCTTTTTTATTACAGATGGAACACTCGAATCTTATGGTATTCGAGAAATTTGAGATTCTTATACGATTTTGGTCAGCAAATTTTGATTTCGTTCTGTTGTGAATGAGGTCAGATATATGTTCTTTATAACGTAAATCAAAATTTGCTGATCATTTAAAACACTCCAACCATCAACCCAAACCTATAGATCAATGTATGAAACTCCTTCACCTCTCTCATAAAGGTACCAAACTAAATACAGCTGAGAATTTTTTTATACAGGCAGCTTTATTTCAAAATAAACCTATCATTTATGAACAAATACAGTTATCTAACCAAATCATTGTGAGTGCAATAACACATTTACCTAAAAACATCCAAATTTTATAATCTCGATTATCCTGCTCTATCCTCCATCATAGATAATGACCTGCCGGAGTCGAGAAGATTAGTTCCCTTGCTCTCTCACCTTTTATACTTCAATTTTATCTATCCATTCTTATTTACAGCCTTAATTTTTTTATTTTCATTGTTTCAATAGTTGTTTCACATCCATCAGGTTTTACCGTGCTCATATTATTTATATGATGCTTCATTGCTTTTTTGTTAGTCTTTTGTTTTTACCGATAACCTGTAATGTAATGACTTGCCCCTTAAAAGTATGTGAAAGCATTGACAATAATATCGTCCTAATTTTATAAACGTATTTAATTTTATTTAAATTATATAGTATATTAAATGGTGCTTAAAGCACTTCTTCTTCTAAGAAGGCAAAAGCCACTGATGAGTGACGTCACGCACGTGACATTAGTCAAGTCAGTTTGACAATATAAGATTTTAAATAATAACTTCCTCTTCTGGAAAATTCGAATAGAGATTTTAAAATGTAACTTGAGTCATTTTCCGGCTCTAGAACCTCCCAGTAAAACCGAGATGTTTTTGTCTTGTATTTTGTTTTTCTAAACTAAACCTTCTCGAAGCTTCCATGAGCAATGGATATATACGAAGGATGGTGCAATGTAAGGGCACTTGGCGACTTGGTGACTTGGCGTCCAGTACTGCTCACTACTCACTAGTCACTAGCACAGCTCCTGTCCGCGATCCCTACAATAGGCCACGTATATATTTCGACGACATGATCTATTTTCTCTAGAAATAAACAGATTTTAAAATAAAAACATGTCAACATAAAAAGTGTGTATTAATTATACAATAACTCTTTAATTGGCGCTTGATCACGGGGCTATAAATACCAATTAACTCACAACATCAAAAAACCGTACCGATTTAATTAGTGCTCGACCACGGGGCAATTACCAGCTAATTAAACGGTGTAACTTCAAGCGAGGCTCAACGCGACGAACCAGAACATCACAATTGACGCCCATCGTGGTGCGCGAATATTACAGAACTTCACAAACCTGTCCCTTTGACACCCTGGTTAGTCTCAACAACACATCATGTTACATCCCAACGACTTTGGTAAGCTTGTTTGTTCACTTAAATATGATTTATAAAAACATTTTTATTCTTTATTTTGGTTTTTGGTTTTTTTGCTTTCCATTTAAAATTAACTTCTCGCTTTCTTTGATTCATCTATTTCTTTTTACACTAGCCATGATTATGGTACTTAGATTACCGAAACATGTTGGCAACATATAAAACACCTTTCTTCTAAACGCTGTTTCTTGCTAAAAGGAGTAACGGGAAATAACCAAGACCAGACTTACTACCCAACCTTCGCATTACTACTATTATTATTATTATTATTATTTTCCATTCACTACAACAAGAATTTTAAATATTGTTGTCATAACTTTGGGTGTGATTAAACACTATTTTTTTTTAATTTGGAATTATCTATTTATCCATATGGGCTGTATTGTAAACTTGGACTTAGTTTTTTAATTTTCGTCATTAATATTGTAATTTTAAATTGTTTATTTACTTGTCGTCAACTTATATTTTTTCACTAACTGTTTGGCGTTATTTAAATATATGTTATTAAAAAAATTATATTACACTATGTTATAATTTTAAGCACAATTCAACCAAACATTTTAATCTAAAGTCATTCAATTGTCATTCTAAATAATTTGTACATTATTCTATTTAACTTATTTTTAATATTACCGGGTGCTTATTTTGGGTTTGTATCAAGTCCTAGCCACATTCATTATCACTCCTTACTTTTTCTATTTAGAATGTTTCTAAAATGAGAAATTAATATATGTTTGATCTTTTGTTTAAGAGTGATTATTAACAATTTCAATAGATATTGAGTCGGTGACCTGGTGGTCTAGGGGTAAGGTGTCAGACTTCTATGCTGGCGGCCGGGGTTCAATCCTCGGTCCCGGCACAGATTTATCTGATTTCCAAACCCTTCCTACACCTCTGACAAGACATCTTGTGAATGTGGGGAATGCCAGGCCTCTACCGTGGTTCGGATTCCACGTTAAACTGTAGGTCCTTCATTTCATCTCACAATCACCCTACCATTACACATTAGCGTAAGTGCGTATAACCCGAACGGGTAGTAAGACGCGGTGCTAATAATAATAATAATAGATATTGAAATAACTACATGCTGTCCTCAAAGGGGTGACATTTGCTATGTATTATTCAAGCGTGCATTTATCTGATTAACTATGGTTCTATAAAGTTTGTTTTTGGGGAAGAAGTTTGGCCTATATTTGGGTACTTACAGTATTATCATATATAACTAAAAATAATAAATTGTCGAATTGGTTTGTAAACATTTCTTAAGTCAATTATTTGATTTTTAATTTTTTTCAGATTTATCGAGTTTTCAAGAATCATTTTAAACTTTCAGGACAAGTTGAGGATTTCTTTTCTCTCTTCTCGGTCTAGAAATTTGAGCCTTGCTCATCCCTAGATTAAAATATTGGTCATATGAATTTAAATAAGATAATGATCATTCCACTTACCTGAAAGAAAGCAAGATTGACTTGAAAATGTCCACTTTGGTGTAGCTTATAACCAGAGTGGTGTCAAATACACCATTTTACAAATCCGACTTCCACTTACAATTGAAACCCGAATCTGAAACTTCAATTTTCCTTTTAAGCTTGAATTCTAATCTTATAAAAAATTATGAACATAAAGTAAAATATAAATATAATAAAATAATAGAAAAAAAATAGTAACTAATGCATTCGTTATAACATTTACCTACATCCAGTTATGTGTTAATTTACTGGTCTGGAGCCAGGTTGTTAAGTTCATCCTTTAATAATAATTAGTTTTGAACCACCAATAAGTAGTAGACCCCTAAAACTCCCCCCGCCCCCTTGACCCTACTTATAACATAGGGTTATTGTGTAATCTCTTTAGGAAAGACTACTACCATTTTTCGGGGTAAACTAAGTGTACATAACAGTTAAAAATGACAAAATACTTCACTTAGATGTGTGTATTTATCTTACAATAACGTTATTTTTAAAGCATTATTTCTTTATTTTATTATATTTTTTAATTGAAGTTGAAGATTTGCATACCCCTATTATGTAGGGGTCATAAATAGACAAAGGACAACACAAGCTTGGTGTTCAGGCTTTGTGTTTAACAGTTCTAATCTAATAGTCTGTCATTATTTGAACACCCCAACCATAAATCTATATTATGACAGATTTTAAATTTATGTTTGGCTTTTTGTTATTTCTCTTCTTTTTCTGTTCCTCCTCAATTTAGTATGACACAGCCACAACATCGAGTTCAAACCTTAGCACAAATGTGACTACAAATAGTGGACTCTCATCAAATGTGAACGCTTCGCCAGCACTGGGATTGTCAAGTACAAGTCAAAATGCCAACACTTCATCCACCAAAGTAACCAGCTCTGCAGGTTGGTTATTGTTCAATTATTTTTAATATCTATATGGGTTAGTTAAAATCTGCGCTATTATTTTGCCAGTTTTCTAAAAAAAAATTACCAGGCAGATGCCAATCATTAGTTGCTGATTACTGATACCGTTCTTTTCGTTTATTTAATTTTTGATATTATACATATCAATTTTTAAATGAAATTATCTTAGTTTTGATTTTCATTTAGTAAATTATTTGTAAATTTTAATAAGAATATAAAAGAAACTGAAATAGGATGGATGCTGCTGGGAAATTAGGTGTTTTATAAATCAATTGGATCCAACACGTGTGCTGCATTATTCAATCCCGTCAATCTCAATGAGTTTTTAACTAAATAATAGAAAAATGCTTAACCCTAATCTGTATTGTCAAAAAACTTGCCACTAACTACATTGGTATAATTAATTATGTGCACTAACAATACATTGACCGTCTGTATAAGTAAATTCCTGTGATTAACAATAATGATTGCTATTTGCACCTCTGCATAAATAACATTGAATGAATGGATTAACAAAGAGAGGAGGTATGAGGCAACTTTCCATTGACATCTGCACTTGTAATCCGTCATCTGAGCCTTGTCGCTGCGCATGGATAGTCTATTCAGGTTCAATAGCACTATAGTCTACAATTTAAGCACCGACGCGTGTAACAAGTTACTGAACACTCTTCAGCAGCTCCAAGTCATACATTCATAAAGCCCTGAATATCACGAGAACCGCAGATGCAGGAATTTATGATATAGTTTATTACTTGAGTATTGCTGTTTAAGTCTTAAACAAAGTTCAACTTTTTTTTTTACATAGTTTATTACTTGAGTATTGCTGTTTAAGTATTAAACAAAGTTCAACTTTTTTTTTTACTTAGTACAAAAGCCAACGTTTGATGTAGTTAGTTAGGGCTCTGCGAGTACTCGTATTCCAAGTTTGCAGCCGAGCTCGTCTCTTAAGCTCGAGATCAAAAGTTTTGTAGGCTTTAATTTTCGAGCTTCCACTTGATGTGCTTAATCAATCTTTAAAACACAATAGTCAGCATAGCCTATTTAATTGAGATAATATCAGCATTCCCAAAATAAATAAATCATTTGATTGCTTAAAAAACTCTTATGTGGAATAGAGCACTAGGCTATTATAACCTTCCTGTCTGCTATTCTTTCTCTTGTATCTACAATGTCTAATTTATTTTTACTTCATCAAATCAAATCCATCAAACAACCTGCATTAAGTCAGCCACCATTCTTTGCCATGTATACTTTCTAGAAGGCTGCCTACGTCTAGGCCTAACACCAAAGGGCCTAGAACTCATACCTCCTCTGACAGGAATGCCAAGATTTATGAGACCTATAATTTCTAATCTCTCCTAATTTAGACCTTAAAAACTGTTAAAAATTAGTTTAAATTTTCACATTAATAACGTAATAGAGCTTTTAAGCCATTTTTGACTGGTAAATTTATTCATTATTGTCGTCCATTTTGAATTATACTTGATTGAAGTTGTTTACTTGTGTTGCCATGCCAAAGCAATGAAAATAAAAATAGCTAAGATGATTATTAAATAATGAATGATTCTTTTTACTATTTTTATCTGGTCCCTTTTTAAAATAATAAATTATGTTATGTTAAAATTGTAATATCAAGAATATATTATCATAGTAAATGTTTTCAAACTTAAGATATTTAAAACTTGTATCAACATTTAGCTACAAAATTAGCTCTAATTTAGTAACTATTTAGTTATATAATTGTGTTGGTTAACCTGTTTAAAATATGTTTATCTTATTTATTGCAATACATATTTTACCAAACTTACTACATTTATATTTAAAAAACATTTACTATTTCATATTGTTTGCTAGAAATATTATTTTTGATTTTAAAGTATGAGCATCACTTTTTATAAACATTAACAATTGAATTGAAGTAAATTTCTCAGTAAAATAATGTCTAACAAGAACCTGTACAAAGCGCATGTGCAACTGTGCATAGAGGAATGGAAATGGAACAGAAGACGTAATCATGCACGATTACACTAAGGAATTAATTATAAACAAAATACTTAACACTTCACATTTCTTTGTTTATGATTCTTATGTTTTCTTACAGCGTAAATTAAGTTACTGAAGCATACTTTGGAGAAATATTAGCTTATTAAAACATCAGTTTTATTAACTTTTCATCAAGAAGTGTATAAACACTCTACATAAATGTACAATGATGTAAAGGAAGCCAACCTGAAAGGATAGTTATGTTAGGGCTAGATATAAACAAACATACTTCTCTATTTTCTTTCTACACTTTTAACTTCCCACTTCAAATTTTCATACTGTTTTGAATTTTCAAAAATATTTATTTTCATATGAAGAGACATTAATAAAAAAGTAATATTTCCAAAAATTCTAACTAATGTGCAACTGTGGAAGTTTGAAGAAGTGGTAAGTGTAAACTTTTAAAAAGACATGATGAGAGAAGTGTGTTTGTTTTTATCTAGGCCTAAGCTAACTATCCTTTCAGGTTGGCTTCCTTTACATCATTGTACAGTGTTTCTACACTGTCTTGTTATACATTTACAAGCCATCATGCAATTATCCATTTTATTAACTTTTAGGAGTGTGCAAAGCCAGTTTTTTCAGTTCGAAGCGAATATTCAAGAATATTCTCGAAGTCCGAATAAAATTTAAACAACTAATAATAGCTCTGAAAACAAAATTATTTTTGTAAAAAAAACTGGAGATGTTTTTATTTTTAATATATTTATATTTAGTTCAAATGCTATTAAAATTTCGCCTAATTATGTAGGCCTACTAAAAAGACATTTACTTGGGCACATACATAGACAATTATATTTTATAAGAAATATAGGTATATACTATATTAGGTTAAGTTATATGCTAAGAAAATGCAATTAAACTTTAAAAAATATTCACTTCAGGGCAGGTTATGTTATAACTTATTTAAAAAATAAAGTATATTAAGAATTAAGATAAATTATATCAACATCAAACAGTTTTTTTATAAGTTAAAATAAAACAAACATTGTAAGAAATTATTTACACAGCCAGTTAGAGGTGTCACTTTCTCTTCAAGTTATTTAGAAGGAATGTTAATTCTTCGACATGAATCTGAGTCAACGATTCTTGTCTGGCAGTTACAATATTTCCTGAACTAGAGAAGATTCTTTCACTGCACACACTTGTAGCAGGTATTCCCAGGTATTTGAGGGCTACCTTGGAGACATTAGGGTATTTTCGAGAACCCTCTTCCCTCCACCAGATATAGGGGTTTGTTGATCTGGGAAATCGTGGTTCACTTGCCGGTTGGGTGGTATTTGGTATGGAATCAAAACTTGACCATAGTCCAGAACTAGAAGAGGAGCATGAGGGTTGTTCATCTTTTACGTTAGGCTCTAAGATGACTGTTGTTAACTTCAATTGCTAGTGTGTTTCTGCCACCATATCATCAATCAAGACACCTCTAAATCTTGGGTCGCATAGCATGGATGGGCAGAAAATTGGCATCTGAATTGTAGAAACTGAAGTGAGATTTCAAAGCCTTATCTAAACTTCTTGCGAACATCACATCATCCTTCTTGCTAGGGATAAAAACATTTAGATGGGAAGGATGGGTATAACCATTGAAGAGGTTGGATAACTGTCTCCACTGATTTCCTTGGTGGCATCAGCTAGTGGCCCAAGAACCTCTACAATGCCTGCCGCTTGCTTCCGTTCAACTGCAGTTAGGACCTCGATGTTATGTTCTGAATTGGCAAGCTCAGCTCCAACAGCTTTTCTAACCGCATGTAATCGAGAAAGCATGTTATACTCGCTGGACCACCGCGTGTCCACAAACTGAATTAACTCAAGTACTGGCAGTCCCATCTCTTCCATTACAGTATGTTATTTTTTTCTTGCGGATGGACTATGACTGTAATGTCCCACAATTACTTTTGCCTTTGTCAAAAGTGTACAAACCCCAGAACATTCTGCTTTGGCATCATGGATAGCTAATTGTAGGGAATGGGCAAGACATGGAATGGAAATACACAGGGAATTAACTGCACAACGAAAATTTGGAGCATTATCGCTGACACAATATATTGGAAGTTTATTTTCATTTAAAGCAATGTCCTATTCACATACAGCCTCTTGCAGTGTAACTCTGATGTTCACAGCTGTGTGTGATTCATTAAGTAGCACAGTGTTCATTGTAACTGACTTGTACTCAAAGTCTGGTTTTAAATAATGACACGTCAGACTTGTGACGTCCATCCATCTGAGGTAAGCAACAAAGCAAAAAGTTGTGGTAAATCATTAATAAGTTGACATTTTAAATCTTTTTTTATATCATCATATAGTTCTGGCACGTAGTTTCGAGAAAATGTGGTGTGGTAAGGAACTTTGTAGTTTGGTACTACATGTTTCATTAAGTTGATGAAGCCTTCTTCCTCCACAAACTCGTATGGCAAGAGACTCATTGCCAACATTTTTGCAATTTGCTTTGTGATTTTGTGTTGGGTTGGTAGGCTGCATGATCAAACCTTTCTGAAAGGCACCTTGAATTGTTGACTGAACTAGTGTGTATTTTTTAGGAGCTGAGGTAGTTTGTTTTATTGCCATTTGCTCTTTTAAATTCATTGAATTGAGATGGATGTGTCTCTCGATAGTTTGAAAGTGTTTTTGTTGTGCCTGGAATAGATAATTTAAAAAATTAAAAACTTGAAATCAAAAATGTAAGTTATATTTTAATCAGATAATAAAAATACTAGGCTTAAATGTATTAAAATGATTATATAGTTCTAGCATTCAAGCAAATTTAAACTTGAGAAATTAAAGAAGTAATTTGTAAAATCCAATATTACTGTTCAATCTAACACATTATAATAAAATGTAGATAAACTGCAACACATGCTCTTAATAAGCTATCAAAGTTATTTTTATTCCTGTTTTAAATTTTTAAAAAAAGGTAAATCTTTTTGTATTACAGAAAAATATGCATTAGTCTAATGTTGCCAACATGAGGTCATCAAATTTTCCATCAAGTTTTTGGGTTAATATAAATAAATTATTTAAGCGTTTAGTTAAAAAAAAGTATAATTTAAAATTGAAACAAAATTTAATCAGTAAAGGGTAAATATGTTTACCTATATCCTGCCTCAAAATTAATTTTTTCGACTTTCTATCAAGTTTTTAATTTATCTCTTGGCTCATGCGTTGTAACATTTTCTGTTGAGTTGAGTAAGTACACATGAAGTTCATTTCATTTCAGAATATTGAAAAAGATTCACTTGAAAAAAACTATGCAAAATTCAAAGCAAAAATATTATTTTAAAATTGTATATTGATTTTTTTTAAATATTATTTTAAATCTTTATCACGTGAATTTAGGTCATGGGGCTGTGAAGATAGTTGAACATATTTAATTTGTGAATCGATTAGGCCGTGTGGCATTGAATATAATCGATTATTGAAATTGTGTAACTATCGATAGTTATTCAATATTTCATCAAAACGAACTATTAAAAATTTACAAATTATTTATTGAGAGAGAATAAGAAAAAGATACTTACAAGAACATTATTTTTTTTAGCAAAGATAGTGTGATCACCATTTATTAAAAGTGGTCACTAATCTCTGTGGAAATATTGTGGAATAATAATTATGTCGGTCACAATCAACTAGTCATTTTATAACCATGACCTTGTGTGTGGTAAATATGAATATAATCTACAAGAATAACAACTCAGAATGGTTAAAATTGAAAATACTTAAATATTTTTGGCCAAAGCTTCGAAATTTTCGAAGTAAATTTTGTTTGTCGAAGTCGGAGCTAATTAATATTCGTTTTGACTTCGAGATTCTCGAAGCTTCACACACCCCTATTAACTTTTTTTTATATTATTTTATTTTATTTTAATGTCCTAAAAGACATGAGTGTGAAACCATTATAGTTTTTTTTTATTAGGTTTTTATTTGAGTGTTTTTCTTATTTTTAAATTGTGTTTTATAAGTGTTATTTCTAATTTAAAAACTGATATTTCCATTGTTTAACATTTTTTTTTTCAGAATTATTTATCCTTTATTAAACGAAGTGTCATTCATATTTTAATAACATGTGTTTTAATATACTTTAACATTTTAAAATTATGAATAAACTCGACTCAAACTCGGGAGCTTTTATAAATACTCGACTCTAGTGCAACTCGAATGAAAAAACCCAAGCTCTCATGACTCCTAGATGTAGTATTGTTTGTTTTCAATAATTTTAGGCCAGGCCTCCCCGTGGTTCGGATTCCACGTTAAACTGTAGGTCCTCCATTTCATCTCACAATCACCCTACCATTACACATTAGCGTAAGTAATAATAATAATAATAATAATAATAATTTTAGTTTGTCATGGGCTGAATTTTTACATTTATAAAGTACCGCAGTAAATATGCTTTGGATTTGCGTTAAAAATAATTAAAAGTTTTAAGATTTTTTGTTTTTTTATATCCTTTAAGACAAACACACACCTACACGACATCATTAATTTTAAATGTATATTGATTAATCGCTATAAGGAAAACCTTTTTTCGCTTTATGAGATAGTGGTATTTTATTTGGAAGAAGGTACAGGAAAGGTGGATAGAAATACTTAAAAGGGAACAAACACAATATGGCTTTTACAGTGAAATGAAGAAGACAGTTCACACTTTTCATTGCTGCCACAGGACAAAAAGGTAATGGTTGCCTCTTAGAGAAAATCGACCGTCACCGCCAAATCCCCAGACCTAGGGTTTGTTCTATCGGAACTCATTCTTTGATGAGTCCTGATAGAACGAAACCTTGGGCGATGATGGTTCATTAAGAGGTAATCATTACCTCTTTGTTCAATGGCAGCAATGAAAAGTGTGAACTGTGTTCTTCTTTTCATTGTAAAAGCCATATTGTGTTTATCCCTTTGATATGTTTCTATCCACCTTTCCTTTACCTTCTTCCAAATATAAATGTTTATTAAGGCTGTGATTTAATATGCCTCTAAATCTGATTCATGACTGGTTTTTCTTGATATGTGTCTTTGTAAATTTTGTATATTACATGCCTCTTGAGTAATTAAATATTAATTTTATCAAAATAAAGGTGTATTTTTGTTGGTGAATCAAAGTAGAAGCATCTGTACGAGTGTTATTTATTAAAAGGTAATTGATGTATGATAAGTGACTGTTGATTATATGTTTCTGGATAAATAATAAATAGGTCTGTTGAATGCTATACCTTAAACTTTCTTTATTTTTGGAGTTTAATCGAATAGTTGCAAACAGTTAAATATGTTCAAGATTCATTATGGGATCACAAAGAGCTATGAGACAAGGTTTTGAAACTATTGTAGAATGCAACGGGTAAGATTTGAGCCACGAATGGCCAGCTATCACGATGTTCTCCATTAACAAGGCTATGTCCTACTTGAATTTTATTCCAAAAGCAAGCATGAGCATGTTGATGTTTTGCTCCTGTAGGTGTCGCTCACAGTTCAGTGATGTTTTCCCACCCAGCAGGTAAGAGCAGCGTGGTGCCCAACATTCCCCCGGAGTACCACCCATGATGGGCACACACCAGTACATTATGAGCCAGGGAGGCTTGCCGTACTTCCAGCAGCCCGTTTACACGTATGAGGACCTACAGCTTGTTCAGCAAAGGATACCACATATGGTGAGGACCCTAATCTATGTGCTCTTAGCTATCACCGTGCAAGGAAAATCCAATTATATACTCCATTCACAGTAGGAATTACTCTCTGAAAGGTCTTTTTTCCTACCAATATCCTACTATATAATAGATTTATGGTAGGGAAAAAGGCCTTTCAGAAGTCAATTCCTACCGTGAACAGACATTACTAAAGTAAATGCATGGTTTTTTTACTACCCACTCAGGCTGTACACATAAAGGGTTTTTAATATAAAGTTAAAGTGAATACAACATTTAAATGTTGGCAATAAGCTACAAATAGTAATGTTAAGAAAAAATAAATGTAATATTTCGTTTGATGCTAGATAAATATACTCAATGTCAACATAACATGTTTACTCAAAATTAAATAGAAAAATATTCGAACTTTTATTCCACTTTAAGAATATTTCCCATATACAACTCGACTTCACTTCTAACCAAAAAAGTGAATTTCGCACACCCCTATTACAAATTAATATTGATATTGAAAAGATCCAACGTAATTGAATTGCATGCTGGGATTTGTCAGAGTAACATGAAATACTACCAAAAAAAACTGCGTAATAAAACCTTTTACAAGTAATTTTAGTACACAAGGTAATATAAATAACCACATTATAATATTTTTTCAAGCATAAAACAACTAGAATAAAATGTTCGAACCTCGGTTCGGCTTTGAGAATATTTCATATATTCGATTCAAGTTTGCTTTGATTTGGAAAAGTGGACTTCGCACACCCCTGTTATCTAGTAAATAACCCCCACTCATCCTTTCCAACAAACAATCTCTTCCTGGAATTCCTTTACCTGTCCTTAACTTAGAAAGGCTTAGTTATCACCACCTTACTTTTTGCTTACACTGTTCAAAAGATCAGTTTAGGTAATCAGCTTGCAAATATCACTTAACCAATTAACTTGAGCCAATCTTAAAAGCTACTATAGTAGCTGCAGGGCTTCTTTGGTGCTGCCTGATAGCTAGCAATAGTTAACAGACCAAATTATGTATCCTTTCGCCAAACCATATGATCTGCAAAAACATATGTTTAGCAGCTGTCACTTTCGAAAGTCAAAACTTAGATCTATACAAGAAACATATATAACAGTTTTATTTATTTTTTATTTATTGTTGACCTTGATAATATGTTGATGTTAGTTCTAATATTGATTATTAATTTTTTCTAAAATATTGGAAATTTTAGAATTTAATCCCGTATTAGTTTATATTATTATTAAATTATTTTTACTAATAAAATGTTGTTTTTTTAATTCTTTTAATGATTATATGTTTTATATTTAGAAGATATAGGAAAGGTGGATAGAAACCTAAAAAGGGACGAACACAAAATGGCCTTTACAATGAAAAGAACACAATTCACACTTTACATTGATGCCATTATACAAAGAGGTAAATCTTGCCTCTTAAATAAAGTCGATCTTCACCGCTCAATCCCCTGACCTAGGTTTCATTCTATTGCAACTCATCAGGGAGGAGTGGGAAGCACGCAACACAACTTCCTAAAAGAGGAAACTAAAAAAAAAACACCAAAGAGAGAGAAAATAAATGTGTATGGTTTAAAGAATAATAGGAACATATAAAAGGCACAACTAAAATAAAGAACAAAGGTAATGGACATTGGATGCGAATATATAATATATATCTTAAGGAAAACTTATTTTCCTATAATTTTTTTACTAATTTCATTTTTCTCAGTTACTGTATCCACCTGAATCCAAGACAACCCCAGTTTTTCAGTGCTTTTTAACTGTGTTCTTCTTTTCATTGTAAAATCCATATTGTGTTCGTCCCCTTTTTATATGTTTCGATCCACCTTTCCTATACCTTCTTATTATATTTTTAATACATTTTTTTAAACTTTTTATCAAGACAGTTTAGAGATACTCTACAATAATGTAAAGTGATAGTGAAGGGTAGACCTGGCGGTCTAGGGGTAAGGTGTCAGACTTCTATGCTGGCGGCCGGGGTTCAATCCTCGGTCCCGGCACAGATCTCTCTGATTACCAAACCCTTCCTACACCTCTGACAAGACCTCTTGTGAATGTGGGAAATGCCAGACCTCCACCGGGTTCGGATTCCACGTTAAACTGTAGGTCCTTCATTTCATCTCACAATCACCCTACCATTACACATTAGCGTAAGTGCGTATAACCCGAACGGGTAGTAAGACGCGGTGCTAATAATAATAAGATAGTGAAGGAAGCCAACCTGAAAGGATAGTTAGGTTAGGCCTAGATATAAACACACTTCTCTATTTCTTCTTACACTTTCCACTTCTTCAAACTTCCATTGTACATTGCACATTGTGTTTAATTTTCGAAAATATTTATTTTCAGATGAAAAAACATTGATGAAAAAGTAATCTTTTCTCTTAGGCCTTGTATTTTTTTTAGAACCATTCTTATTTTTAATTGTTTTTTTTCTAGTGTTATTTAGAATTTAAAAACCGATATTACCTTTTATTAACTTTTTTCTAAAAGTATTTATATTTATAAAAATGAGTGTCATTCATATTTTAAAAACATGTGTTTTAGTATATTTTTTTAAATCTGAAATTTAAAAAAATTAATAACTATTTACATTTAAAATAAACAAATATATACTCTCAACACTATAAATTATGAGTATATTCGATCTCGACTCGAACCCTGAGAGTTTTTAGAAATACTCAACACGAATGAAACAACTCAAGCTCGCAGACCCCTAATTTTTACTATGACAAACGATAATCGTTGGGGAAAATCTGAGTCTCATACATACCTTACTCCCCCTAAATATGAACATTGGACTCGACCATTTACACCCTAGCTTCTAAAATGTGACACTTTAACTTTCACAATGATATACAGAAAATAAAATAATATAAAGTAAACATATATAGGAAGAAATCAAAGGATAAATATACAAAAAAAAATTGCTTTTATAAGGAATTAGTGATAACTAAACAAGCATTTTTATTTTGAGACCAATGATTGAGGAACATCTAATCATAGATAATAAATAGTTTACTTGATATTATTCGAAAGTTAGATATTTTGTAGTTTCACAAATTAAAACTAAAGTTTGGAATTGCTGAAATTGTCTAGTAAACTTTGTGTATTATTGATTGTTTGTTTAAAATCAGTTCCAAGTTTTTTCCTCACATCTTACTTGATAAACGCTATCTATTTAGGCAAAGTTTTTAATAATCAAACATGTTACAATTTGATAATTCATTATTTGTTTTTAAATCTATTTTGATTATTGTAAATAACTGAATTTTTAATATTGTAGTGGAGTAATTGGAAAAGTAATCAAAAACAGCACAAAGAGATCAAATTCAATTTGATAATGCCTGTCACTATTCCCAACCAATTTGTGGAGTTAACTGTGTAATACTTAAGAGTGGTATCAAGATGTTTAGCGTATAGAATCGATTATTGCAATACCAGTAGATTCTACGGATATTGTATTGGGCCAAAATTAGATAGTTATTTTTAAAGATAACATAAAAAAATAGCCCTAAAATCCGCGAAAATATCCTGTGATGTGTTCTACCTCTAAAATGTGTGAAAATGGATAAAAAATCTGGGAAGAAATGGCATCCCTGCACTATTATATTGATATTAAATAAAGATGTAAAAGTTACCTTTTGGTGTAGGCTTAACCCATACCCGAGTCTGAAATTTTGAGACGACCCCTAGATTTTGAAGCTATAAATTTGGGAAAAAACTTTGTCTTATAATTCAGATAAATACGGTATGTGTTTTTGGTGTCCACAATTAGGAAGTTGTGTTGTGCGTTCATACTCACCCGATTTTTTCTGATAGAATGAAAGTTGAAACTTAGGTCAAGGGATTGGCAGTAGTGATCCATTTTCTTCTAAATGCAGCCATTACTTCTTTGCCCAGTGGCAACAATGGAAAAGTGTTAACTTTGTTTATTTTTTCATTGTAAAAGACATTGTGTTTGTTCCTTTTATAAGTTTCTATTCACCTTTTCTGTACCACTTTCCAAGTATAATACATTACCAAATAAAGCTAAAAGAGGTTTTCCTTATAGCGATAAAATGTTGTTGTTTGCTAATACTTTTTTTCACTCCATCTAGCATCCTAATAGTATTTTGTTGCTGGGTTGGTACAACTCCTTGTATTTCATTTATTGCTCAACACTGAATCACGTGTTCTCCATTCATGATAGTATCCGGTTGTTTGCACAGGGTTAATCAGAATAGTGCTACAGAGAACAAGGGATAAATTACATTAACTATAATAAAATATATTATTTATAGAATTATAGAATTGTAGAAAAATAAAGCACAAATAAAAGTAAAAACACTGAACAATCTGGTAGTCAGCATAATCGAGAAATGGATATTATAGAAATTAGAACAAAGATAGACTCCCCTTAAGACTCATAAAAATCACTAACAGTTTCCTGCCACGGTATTTATCGAATATAAGCATCTCCACACTCCCTTTATCCACCTGTCTCTGGATTCTCACGGCTTCCATTTCGAGCATCCTCCTTGTAATCTTCTCTTCTTCTACCCTCCACACATGTCCATATCACCTTACTCTGTTTAGCTTCTCCTTCACTCTCACCCTTGTCCCTCGTGCATGTTGTGGGAGATTGTGTGTGGAGGTGAAGTACAATGGGGACAATGTGTGCCCAGAAATTAGATCCTTGTAAGCCAGCTTTCTTGAGGCTCTGATTGATATTTACCACCTAACTCAACCTTCCACACTACTTAACCATTTCCAATAAAGCATCCAAACTAAAATGGTCATTTAACGCTCTCAACATCTTACTTCTTGGAGGGTCATAAGCCAACTGCCAGTTGTGGCAACAGTAGAGAGGAAGGTCTCTCATTGGAGAAGTAATAAAAAAAAAGTGTAAATTCACAATTCAAGATAACACAGTGAACAACACTAACAACTTAGCTTTGGTCTCAAATAAAACAAACAACTGAAAACAAAAAATAATACATTTACAGCCAAGACTGAGCAAACACAAATACATATTTATTTACACATACAGTACATTCATGACCTTAGTTTACTTGGATGATAGTTCACAAAGTTCACTAATACATCCTTACGCCAACATCCGTCACTTTAGATAAATGTAATGAAAACAAATAGTAATATATGATTGTGATAGTTAACCTAATTAATTTAGGCCAGTATTATTTGTATTTATTTGATGTCGGGCACAAAGCCTATTTATTGTTTTATTCCACTTAAAGTTATTATTCACTGCATTTTCATAAAAGGTCTAACAAAATCATAGCTTCAAAATGGCGACCAACAAATTTAAGCCGTGTTATTGAACATGATGGAAACAAGTTCTTTACAATGATGTACTCATGTATTGGATACAAATATTTTATTCGGTTAAATATTTTGAAATATAAAATAATTTATTATCTATAAAAAAAATTACAAGTGTTTCTCTTTTCCAAGTAAATATGATGCATGCCTGTATTAAAAGGTATTAATGTATGCACTATATCACAGATTATAAATAACATGCCAAAACGAAGAATAAATACTTTAAATTATGTTTAAAATATCGTTTCGAATTGGGTATAAAGAAATGATCAAAAGTAGTGAAATAGTGTGAGAAAACTTAGGGTTAAGGTATTTTAAATGTAAAATATAACATGTAATTAAAAAACTTAACATTTATAACCATAGGCGGATCACAGCCCAAAGCGACGAAGTGCTTAAGAAATTAATAAATTTAAATATTTGCTGATATAATTTACTAACGAAGTTGTCTGTCACAGGTCACACGCGAAATACATTGGCTCATTACAGGTAATATAATTTTAAAAGGGGCACAGAAGATGTGTGATTGCGAACGCTATAGGGCTATATCTAGAATATAAATATTAAAAGTACATGTGTGCATTCAAATTTTGCTGCGCTCTGCTCTTGTTACTCCTGTGATTCACAGAAAGGTCATAGAAGTCTCCTCTAAACAGAGGTGCACAAAGAGTGCAAGTTTGATCATGCACATCAGCTCGACCAACATTCTCTGCTGACATGTGTGCTCATGTCGATGTTTATTACTTTTTGCTTGTTGTTGTCAATTTCCTTTTCCTTTGAATAAACTCTGCATTATAATTTGAATTTTTACCAAATTGGTCACTTGTTTATGTAAATATATTACGTTGAAGTCAAGAGGTATCTTGTGATCTAATAGTTTTTAATTTTAAGTTGACTCGTTTTTAGTATATTTAAAAGCTTAACATAAATTGAAAAACTATGGTTTAAATAGATCTCGAGCAAGTACTCTGTGTTTCGTACGTGTTCCCTGATTAATCTTGTATTTTGAACTGAATTTTAACAAAGTTTTCGCCTGTTTGACTATATTTCTTTAAAGTATTGTGTGATATGTTAGTTTCATACTAATTACTATTGTGTGCAGTGAAAAAATATATTATTTAATAAACCGTATTTGTTAAAATGTCTAATAATTTAAGAGGTTCAAGGTTAGGTTTTTGAACGAAAAATTTCAAATTATTTAATTTACATTCAAATATGATATTCTTTTAAAACTCTATAAAATATATTTAAATTTGCCTCAACAATACTAACTTTATTTTTGGCATACAGTTAGATAATTATATGTTCTAGGTGAGAATAGAACGATTTCTCACTGGGTGAAAAAATCTTGCCTAGTAGTTAAGCAACTAGCTTCAGTGTCTAAAATAACGTAATACTAGAGTTTAAGCAATTTTAATGAGACTACCTTACATTCAGAAGGTATATAGTCTACACTCGATGCTTTCACTTAACTCCTATCCAAACTTTACTGTACACACTGATAGGAACATACTAAATCTGCACAAGGCCATATATATTTAATCAGATATTATACAAATTTTGCACCTTTTTTCTGTTTATTTTACAAAAATTTGCTTTGTAACATTTGTGAACTATTAAGTTTTGTTTTGTACAAACTAATAGAATTTCTAAATCCCCCAAATTTAATTGAAAATTTTTCCTGAAAGCAAAGCAAAACTTGATAGATTGATGATAAGATAAAGTAATAAATAATGTAAATAAAAATTGTATTGAGTATAACTAGTTATTGGTATAAGTTGTTAATTCTTTTTAACTTAAATAAAAAGATATAAGAGATTTAAAAAAAATTCTTTAAGCTTTTTTTTTTAAAAAAGAATAATCAACAAACTATATGCTATTTGTGGAGGGGGAGAGGGGGTAATTTTTTGGCATGGCCCAGGTTGCATGGACGGCTTGCGTTAGCCCTGTTTATAACAAAATGGTGATCTTTTACAAGTGTGGGCAAAACAAAACCTTTCATGAACCGACTTTACTTAATTATTCCAATGCTCTTATTGCATCTTATTCCTACTACTTCCTGAAGAAGATGCAATAGTGTTTTTTCTTTTATTTGTGCTTTATTTTTTTACAATTTTATCTTTTTTTTAGTACATATTATATTATAGAAAAGTTTTAGTAAGACTGCTTTATTACTTTATTAAAGTCAATTTTTTTTTCCAACACTTTCAAAGCATTCTAAACAGTGCACATGAGCTGAATTCAAAAGGATAAACCCTTGAGCTCACATAACTCTACTTTATTCATCCATTTTTATATGTAAGTTTTATCATTATGACTTATGCTTATTTGTTTGATAATAATTTAAGATACACACATACATGAGAATCACATGTCTAGCACTGTATAATATTTCAAGGTTAAGAATCATATAAATGCATCCAACGACTATTGGTTTTGGATCTGACAACAACAAAAGACTTATGTAGACCCACGCTCAAACCGAAACAACATTTAAAAGCCACGCATACATAAAATAACTATGATTTGGTTCCAATACACAATCCCCAAACACAATAAATGAAATATTGGTGTGCAATCTCCACTTTATTCCTACAAAGCAAAATCTCAATAGAATATATTAAATATTTCTCGTGCTGAATTAAAGTTTGAATATATCTGCTCTTGTTTAGTTGTAAGAAAAAATACTCTATTTTTATGTCTAGGAAATTAATCTTTATACCATTAACTTACTATTACATTGTGTAATACAATAGCTAAAAACGCTGTACATTTGAACATTAATATTAATTGTAACTCACAGGATGATGATAAAAGAAAATAAACATTTGTTGGATGTCAATTTATTTTTTAGGTGAAACTTTATAGTAATTAATACCAGAATATCTTCTCAAATGTAAGTCAAAGGTGATAAATAATATTGGATTTCATGTTGAATATTGATTTAAATAGAGTTGAGTCGAATCCAGTATTTTACTAATCCTAATCTTGAATTTGAATCTCCAATTTCCTTTTTGAATCCAAATTGAATCTTGTAAAAAATTACAAACAAATGAAGGAATATAACTTTATTAGAATGATATAAAATCAAATATAACATTATTTCTAGTAATATATTAATTATAACATTCATACATTCAGATAAGTGTTAAATTACTGGTCTAGGACCTAGTTGTTAAAAGTTCATCCTATAATTATGGTTGGTTCTGAATCACCAATAATTAGTATTTGAGCTTTAAAACAAATTTCACTTGAAAAATTGAAAAAGAACTTTCTTCTTTAGGGATTTGAGTTTCGAATCCTCAAATAGCCTCAAAGATTTGAATGTCCAATCCCTAGTTTTAAGATTTACACACCCCTAGAAATAAACAAAATGAATATTATTGTCTTTATAGTTGAGTAACCCAATGCATCTCAACTGTAATAAGTGTGATCTATTTGTCAGCAGGCGGGCTATTATGACATGGGTTTCCAAGCTCCTACAAGTCTGGCAACCGGCAGGGAAGGACTGGCTAGTGTAGCATACTCTATGTCGGACGGGAGGTTCACTCGAGCAGACAACAATGCTTCTCCAGTTCCTTCTACAATCCCACAACAGGTTTGATATTTGTTTTTTACATGTGTACAAGATTCGTTTTCATTATCAAGAAAAAAGATTTGGGTCTAATCTAGTGGTCTGGGGGTTCAAGTTTTATAGTTCGAGTTGAACTTGAGCAAACATTTCATAAAACTTTTAAGTATTGGGTTGAGTAAATATACCATTTTAAACTCAATTAGGTTTTAAAATAAAACAAATATGCTTTAAACTTGTTTTTAAATGGTTAAAAACCAAGACATAGTAAATTATAGATTTTAACTTTTAAATATATTGTAATAGTATCAAAAATATGAATTTTGATACAATTCAACATCATCTTTAGCACAGTTTCTCAAAGTGTTAGGCTTGAGTGTGTTCAAGGTGAGGCGCCGCATCGTTAAACTGTTTGTTGACCGATGAATTTTCAATTCAGATTAAAAGTTTGCACACTATATTTTTAGATTTCAATGAATTTTTTAATTTATAGACAAACTGTAATATATGCCAATATTACTCTAAAAGCAGTAACTACCAAGTGAGAGAGCCTAAGATTAAAACAAGACAGATGACATGTTCCGCTCTCTCCCCTTCCTTCTTGTTCTACCAATTCATATTCTTTCTGTGGTGGTACATAAAAGGGTTTTGTCAAAACTTACTTAGAAAGGTAGATTATAAGTAGCTTTTTGTAATCTGGCAACACTGTTTTTGTCTTGCAACATTCCAGTATCAGCAATAGCTCATAATACTGGAGGAAATGTGTTTCTATTTACTATTTCATAAGTGTAAGTGTAAATTAATAATTATTTTTTAGTTGTGTTTTGTTAGTTGTACATATAAATAGTAATTTTGTTGTTTCCAGTTAATCAAAATGGATAATCTTTTGAAAAGAGCTTTCCTAATTTAAACGGAAGTTGTGCAAAATTCAAAGAAGAAAAATAAGCTTGCTAATAAACGATATGATGACTGTTGGGTTTCACTTGCTTGAACAAAGAATGACAATCCAAAGCCTCAGTGTGTAATGTGTTGTTAAACTCTTTAAAATGGTAGTATGCGAAAATGGTAGTATGCGGCCATGGACATTAAAAAAGACATTTGCATTTTAAGCTTCCAGGCTGTGTTAGCAAATCAAGTGATTTTTTCTTTGCTAAGTGAACTTCAAATACAAAAGGGAACAATTCCAAAACAAGCTAATATGTCAACAAAAGCATTAATGACATACACAGTCGCGCTACATATTGCTAAATCAAAAAAGGAACGAAAAGTTAGAGAATTAATTATTTTTAAGATGTACCTGGTACACTTTTGCATCAAGTTGTACATATAATGTTGATTATACTAAGTTTATTTGTGTTCTAACAGCCCTAAAGATAAATTCTTTTTCCAATTCTTCTTTATCTACTCTTCATACCCTCCTCCACTCAACAACCAGTCGACTTAGTTTCTGACCTTGATATTCCAATGAGTCTTTCATAGAGACATGCAAAATTCGCATTTCCGATAAAATTAGTTTTATTATTTTCACACAAATAACACGAATTTAAGTGGGTTTTTTTCTAAATAAACACAATATATATTTAATTTGGTAAATACCATGTCATGCAATGTAATTATCGACGTTGTAGCACTCGCATTAGTGTTCTGCCAAGGCTGCCATTTACACGGATATCCGTTTTTTGTGGATTTTAAGATTATAAATGGATCACAGGGTATATGAGTATTTTCATTGATATTTAGATTTTTTTAGGGTAATACAAAAAATCACGATTGCTACTTTCACACATTACAGTAATTATATTTATATTTTGATGGATGTTATATATATAATGGACCTTTCTACAGGCGGTTATGTTTGGTGTAAACATAAATTGACAGTCAATTATTTTGATATTGCTATTTGTAAAATATCGAAAGTGATATTGAGTTTCACATTACTAAGTGTGAAATGTTTTTGTGCATATTTATATTTGATTTTTCTCAGGATATGTTAATAAATAGTTAAATACACAATATGAATGAAAAATATAGACAATTTTATCCAAGTTATGTAACGTTACTGCACCATGGGACATCAAATCAGAAAATCATAAAGAGGAGCTTGTCTATAATTTCAGGATGCGCCAAACATCAAGCAAAGGCAATCACTCTTTTTAGTTAAGTAAGGCAAGAAGGAGGAGGATTTGTCATATTAATTGACAAAAGACATGTGAGGAGGCAGTTTAGGTACCATGTGACGCACAACAAGAATTAAATATCATAATATGCTAGTAACCAAATGTTGGTGAATAAATTGTTGTGTATAAAGAAGTGTGCTACTGCTATCTGGACTTAAGCCCTAATTTTTCTTAATGGATACTAATTCGACTCATATTTACATAAATAAAAACATTGCTCTAATCATAAAATATTGTTTTTTGAGAAATAACCTAACCTTTTTCAAGAAACACATTGCGGGCCCATAAATCTCTTGATCCTGATCTCGAGTTCATTAGCTATTTTAGGTACAGCTCAAAAATCTGAATATTTGCAGATACCTTTCTGAGATTCTCGAATCAAAATATTGGGAAAAGTGTAAATATTATAACTAAATGTTAAATTTCTTTCTTTTAATCCATTCATTTTATCATTCGTACATTCATTTAAGTGTTAAACTTAACAACATGGCCCCAGACAAGTAATTTATCTAATATACCTATCTATAATTGGTTCTGGACCACCATTAAGTGTTATAAGAGTTTTAAAACTAATTTCACTTGGAAAATTGAAAGAAAAAAATATTTGTTTCTCGAGTCTTAAATATCTTTAAAAATACTAGGTCTCATTCCTAGTTTTTATTGTTGAGCTTTATGTCAATAAATAATGGGATGCGTTTGTGTGTGGAAATGTAATGTTTACTTTTAAAACATGTATATTGGATTAAATATTCTCTGTGCCTTATTCCTTTTATCACATTTAACTAAAAAGTGCTCTCCTCAAAATAATATATAGGTGTTTGTTCTGATTTACAATACTTCTCATGTTTTATTTTCATGGAAACTATTAACACTAAATGACTCAAGGCAGGGGAATAAAGTATAATAATTTAGTGTTCGAGAATTGGGCACTAAGTCAAATGACCCAGGTTCGAGAGTCACTGTGTATAAGTGTAATTTTTTCAACATATTATTATTATTTTATTATTATTATTATTGTGATGGTTTTTAAAGCAAATGTTGGTATTGTTGTTAAGCTATATTGATAATGTTCTTACAGAATGCCACCCAAGCACACCAGCAGCCGATGCTTAATGCCACAACATTGCCTCCAGGATATGCATACTTTTATGGAGGAGGTATGGTGCCAGGCAGCTTTCAGTATGGGACACCAGCAATATACCCGGTATACTGGAATTCCTTTCTCATGTTTGTGGTTTTACTGCATCTTTCCCCAGCCAAGTTTGCTTTCTTTTTTGATGTGGAATGTGGCTTTTAAATAATTGCTATTGATTGAGCATGTCAAGCACTTTATCATCTATTATTACTGGTATTAAAAGGGTCTATCACAATATCACATTTTCAATACATCTATTCTTAGCTCTCGAATTCCAATAAATGAAAGTTTTGACACTCAAATGGAATGGCAATATTCAGAATATTGAGTAATTTTTCATTGTATTATTGCGCTCCGAAACTAATCCCTTCTACTTATTTCCACAGAAACTACAACAGATACAGGGAGCAAAATAACACCATTGTCTATGCATTTTCACCAGCGATTAACAGGAGTCTGCAAGCCTCGCTCATAAATATCTGCACCACAAGTGCAACCCATTTTTTCACAATTGTAATGACGGTATTGTTGTTGGGAAAACATTGCCCGCGTAGTCTATCTTTCATAGGCCCAAACAGATGAAAGTCAAAGGTACCAAATCCAGACTATATGGTGGGTGTGGTACTACAGTCCAGTCAAAAGTTGAAATGTTGTTCCTTGGTCTTCAAACTGGTACTTATGAGGCCTTGCATTATCCTTTCGCAAGCGAAAGCTTGTCATTTTCTCTGGCCTAACTCTGGAAATTCGAGCCTTCAGCTTAAGTCACGCCTTTCCTAGCCCAAAAGACACTGCACATCACTTTACCAATGGCTGTGTCTTGAGCCTTCTCTTTGATGGGGAATTTGCATGTGGCCACTCCATGATGGACTGTCATTTTTGTTCCGGCTCGTAGGGGTGAAACTACGTCTCGTCACCAGTGATGATGCAGTCCAGGAAACTGTCACCTTTAGCCTCTTAAGTGATTCATCAGGTCTTGACAGACTTTCATTTGGTAGTTTTTCCGTTCCTGTATAAGAATCCACGGGACCCACTTGGCACAAACTTTGCAATGCATTGGAACCTACATTCAGCTCCGTACACAGTTCCCTGGTCATGATTCACGCGGATCAACTAATTGAGGCTATCTTCATTTCGTGGGCAGACAGCTGTGGCCTGTCCCTGCCACCCCTCACTGGGCTCACTCACATCCACTGTTTGATCTCCATAAACATTCAGCAAGCGTCGATGAATGTCATGGGGGGAAATTTCTTCCACGTGGAGGAATTCATTGATACACATTTGTTTCATAAGCACTTCAATGTCAGATGCCATTTTTACACACTGCCCCTCTGCTGCTATCTGTCACGCAGCAACTAAACTTACGTGATATTGGCAGGAAGATTCCATACCACCTACATCTATCTATCTGCCTCTGACGTCGTGGGCCAACATAATAAAATAGGAGGCATTAATTTTGGAGCGACCCTCGTAACTAGAGATGGATCGAATCCACTTTTCCTTGAATTTGAGTCTTTATTTACATGCTAATCTTGAATCCAAATCCAAATTTTAGAAATTATCTTAAAAGCTTAGGGGGTTTATTTTCTCAATTTGGTTTGGTATTTATTCCATTTTCTTATTTATTCAAATTTTGTTTACTTCAATTATCTAGTTACTATGAAAATAGAAATCGTAGCCTATTGATATTTTAAATTTAATGTGAATTTACATTCAATTTAATAGTAAATTATCAGCTTGAGTGGCCACATAGTCTAAGGTATTACTTTTGCAATAGACACCAGACTGCCAATGATGGGGAGATCGAGGTTTGAATCCTGGTTGGGTGTAATAAGGTGCTTTTTTCGAAAGTGTTTTTCTCACTCATTCCACAAAATGTAGGTACGCTTTCTCTTAATTAGATCTTACTCACCCTTAACCCATTAGCTTAATTAATACATAGGTGTAAAACTTGAAAACAGGTAGTAAAATGCGGTACTAAAATATAGTAAAATAATCTTCTTTTCTTTTTTGTTTTTGATATACTTTTGCATAAGGCCAACTCTTATCTACATATAATGTTTAATTTGTTGAAAGATCTATGTAATTGGACTCACTAATTACTGAACGAGAATAATTAACAATAATTTTAAATTAAAAATATATAGTGATTTTTAAATTAATATGGTAAGCCTTGTAAAAGCTATAGCATTATTAATCAAAAGATAAATAATAAAATATCAGAAAAATATAATATAGGTAGGGTTGTGCCAATAGTGATTTTTATCAAACCGAATAGTTAATTCTAGTCCATTTTTAATGGAAATAATTTTTTTTAGCTAATCAACTAATTTCTTTTTAAAATTGTGTTTGTTTTCTATTTAATTATTTGCAGAGTGCAAAAAATAATACGAAACTTAATGTTATGACACCTCAATGTTCTCTAGGTTTGAAACCTGTTAAATGTTATTTAGGTTTATTAATTTAATATCTACTCCTTTTCTGGCTCACTAAAAGAATCTTCACACTCTCGTAAATAATCGACGTTGGAGAGCTCGCGCGCGCCCCATCCCCCCCTCCTGTCTCTTTGCCCAAAAAGATGGTATAATATACTATATATCTTTGTCTTTATCTAAATCTTTATAGCTCACTCTCTTTTGCTGAACCTAACACTGTTGAAAGACAGAGCACAATGATTCACTTGCTTCCAAAGTGTTAAAAGTACACCACCTCTTTCCACCATTTTTCTACAAAAGAGAGGATGCCGAAGAAAATTAAGTATGTAGGAAAAAGACTGCATGGGAGGTTAAGAAAGAGATGGTAGGAGCATATAACAGAAAAGGTTTAAGTTAGAGGACCAGAATGGAAGACATTAAAGAAGGAAGATTGGTGGAGGAATATAATAATTCAGAAGATAGATAATTTCATTTTAACAGGAGACTAGTTTTTATATTTTTGTTTGTCACGATTCAAAAAAAAAAGTATTAACTTTGAAAATGGTATAGTTTCATTTTTTCAACATGAGTTAAGCTACCCTCATATTAAAAGACCCGTGCTATTGAAAGCTTTTAATTAAAAAATATCCTTTTTTTTGTTTTATCAAGGCAATTTCTACTTCATTACCACGCAGGCAAGTGTGTTGATTAGCCCTATTAATTTAAACCAAAATTATATGTGTGAAATAAGTGCATTAAATAAAAACATTAATACACATTGAAATTTTGAAGTGTGTGTGTTGTTTTTTTGCTTTGATTTATGTCCATTTTCTATAATAATTAATAATTCAATCATGGTTATTTAGTTGGTAGTAAGTAATTTGTGTGTTAACTAACCGGGGTAGAATAAAGTAAAGATCAGATCTGGAATGTAATTTGTGTCGCCACCATATTATTTTATATATTTTTTAAAAAGATGATCTTGGCAATACTAGGGCTTAATAAAGAAATATTTTTTTAGTTTTTTTGTTCACATTAATATCATTGTTGAGGTTGGTTTTTTTAAATTTCCCAGATGGCTCCAGCAACAAATACACATGGCAGCACAACCAGTACACAGTACCCCAAACCTGGAAGTTATGGATCTGGTTACAGTACGGGCTATGAGGGCCTCTCTCAGAATCAAGACTATGGCAAGACGAGCTATGTATCTGGCAATCAGACACAAAACAAGACTGGTGTGGGTGCTAATGCTGGAACCACCGGGTCCTCGGCAACAGATCTGACTGGCTCCATGTATGGGAAGTCTCACGTTGCTCTAGGGAAAGTCAATGTGAGTGGTAAACCCTTATTGATTATCAATACTTATTTCATTGAGGATTTTGAAACTTTTAACTAATTATGTCCATACCATCATTTATTCTTGCTAAACAACATTTAAAATTCTCTCTGTGAATAATAAAGCTTTTAGATTTTAATTTGTGTGTTTTGTATCTGATTCAGTCATACGAAAAGCAGGCGTTCCACTCGGGCACCCCTCCACCGTTCAACATGGCAGGCAGTCAGAGCACACCAATGGCACCTAGTGGTGCGTATGCTCAGCATATGTTCATCCCAGTACCAGCTCACCAGCAACACCATTCAACGCCACTTATGCACCAGCCATTGCATCAGGTGCGTGTCACCATTATCTTTTCCATCCATTATTGTTTCGAGCCTATAGCCTGGGTCACTTTTATATTCAAGCTATATATTTTCCACTATCGGCTTGCTAGGCCTGTCGTAGCATCATATTCCTTATAATTAGAGATGGGCCACTCGAATCCACCGAATCCTGACAAGTATTCGAGGAATCGGTGTTTTACTGGATTCGATGATCGAATCTTTAACCTCATAAACAAAGCATAATATGTTGAATTAAAAAATTACTTAATTAGGCCTACTTGAAAAGCACAACTTAATCTGGAATATTTATTTTGTCAGACAAAAGAGAGAAACATGAATAAAATCTTTTTTAAAAAAAATTTTAGGTGTGGAAAATCTTACGTACCTAGTACCCAACCATACGGAAAACTTGGACTCGACCGTTTCATCACATGCTCACTTCTAAAACATTCACCTCACGAACAATCTTGTAAATATTTTAATAAACACATCAAAACTCTACAAAAACTGAAAATCAAAACTAGAATTACAAATAAGCTCGAAATAAATTAAACAAATTATGGCTTTGTTTTAACAGAAATAAGAACACATTACGGATGATACATTCAGCCGCCATTACACACAATATAAAGTCAGTCACCATGACGCATATTATGTTAACTCGTCCGAGTGATGATTGAAATAAAGATACTGTTAATTCTTACTACCCAACTGATTTAATTATCTACAACTATGTAAAGAACCCCAATTTATTGCATACGATCCTTAAGTTAGACTTTTGTTGGTTTTCATGAAAAATAAATACTGTCAACAGTCAGACAGCAATAAAACTTTATTTATCCCTACCAGCCTACGTATCGTATATCGATAGTTTATTTAAAATCGATTCAGGTAATCTGAAGACTTAGTAAGCGCTCTCGAGTTTTAAGAATCAAATAACGACTTGCTAATCCATTATTTATTTTTAAATTGATTTTAACTTAGCTTTTATTATTTCTTTTAAATATGTTACTGAAGTAATTGTGGAAATATTCAAACGTAGTCCTGCCTTATAAAATGGGAATGAACATATTGTAGTTGAAAATATGTTCGTGTTTTAAATAGAATGTATTCTCAGAAATTGATATATCGCAAGAATCGAACATATTTGTTTTCTACGCAAAAATAGATAATGGATATAAAATAAAATAATAATAAAACATACTTAAGCATTATTGAGTTCACTATTTCCAATGTATGTTTAATTGTTATGCATGTTTATTAAAAATATCTGTTTGTATTTTTATCTTTGCTATTTTAATATAATAAAATATCCTTTAATGATGATTAAAGTTGATCAAAGGATATCTAGGCCTAATCTGTTTATTTCACATGTTCTTTAGAAACTTTACCCATTCTAACAACACTTTTAAAAATAACTAAAAGACACTCAAATCTTGATTGATTTGATTTTTAAGCAATAATATAAGTCTAGATTGTTTAATTTGGCTGGATTCAAACCTATATTTTGCAAGGGGGGATTGGGGTTGATTAAAATTGAAACCATGATTGAAATAAACCTTAATTCACAGTTTAGGCTTATATTGTGTAATGTAGGTCTATTTGTAAATCATTAAAATTTATAACGATTTGCTAGGATTCGGATCTGAGATTTGAAAATAAAATGTAGATTCGGATTCGAGAAATAGTGGATTCGGATTTGAGAAAAAGTGGATTCAACCCATCTCTACTTATATTCTATCTTAAGACTTGGACAGGCACAACCTTCAGTTCCCAAGCGTTAGTTTATCAATGGGAGAGGGTTAACCTATATTTTCATCAATGATACATTTTCAACCATGCTGGGAATCGAACCCAGGATCCTTAGCTCAGTAGCCAAACATGCTACAGACTGAGCTAAGGTGTTGGACTGTCACCATTATCTACTTTGCTTTGATCTATTTTATATCTTAAATATAATGTCGGGGGGGGGGGGGGAATACTAATTTGAATTTCACGGAAATGAATAAATATAAATTCATATAGTATGAAATTGGGCTAGATTCAAGTTTGAGTTCTCAATGTGGTCTTGGTTACTACTGTATCTTAAGGTTTGTTAAGTGAGTAAAAAACACATTTAATAGTAGGCTAACATATCTGACACCTTAGCCCAGTCAGTACCATTTTGTCTATTGAGCTAAGGTTCCCTGTTCATATTTCTCACATGCCCGAAAAATCTATCATTGGTGAAATGTGGGTTCATCCTTTCATATTGATAAATTAATTGCCGGGGACTGGGTGTTGTGCCTGTCCTATTATGAAGTTGGATTATAAGGCATATGAAGCCTCGCACTCAGGTAGTGGAAAATATATGGCTTGGATATAAAACTGACCCAGACCAAACGCTGGAAACAGTAATGGATGTAAAGTAAAGTAGACTAACATCTAGTCTAGTATTGCCATTGTTTTTGGCAGCACGGTTTTACTTTCACTTTCACTTTCCTCCCACTGAAATTCCCATGTTCTTCAATGGAGAAGAAGGGGACGGTTTGTAGTACTGGACAACACTGGACTCTAATTTTTTTTATAGGTTTGACATTTCAAGCTTGTTGTGAAAGACTGGCTTTGTGTGTGCGTGTTTTTGGTGAGGATGTTGCTTTTTTTATGCTTCTCTCTACTTGTCTGGATATTAAAAATGCTCATTGGGGATAATGAGGGGTAGGCCAAAGAAACAGAATGTTGTCAAGATTAGCAACTTAGAAAATTGGTTGTTAAATAGGGAGAGGTAGGGGCCATGGATTAAAAGTGGAACTGCTATCAAGACATTAATGTTGCATTTGGAAAGGAATCTACATTACCACCCAATCCACTAACCAATATATTTTGTTCTGTCTGACCTCTTCAGGAAGTAGTGTGAAACATAAAATGACTTCCTAAAAGAGGGGAGGGAATAAAATAAAATGGTATAGGTCTAAAGGATGATGCATACAGAAGTATGCAAACAATAAACAAAATCAGTAAATATACTTTTAAAGGAAAGTAAATATAATATATTTATGTGATGAAGATCTTTATTAATAGGTTCTTTATTCGTGTAAAAATTATAAACATCTAATTTGAAAATAATGATTCAAAAATGAGGTGGCCCAATGGCTAGATAATTTTATAATAAAGGAAATTGATAAAACTAAAGAAAAAGGAAAAATAAACTACTAAGAATAAGAATAAATTTGATGAAGAAAGCCCACTTAGGGAAAGAGGAAAGATGTGGGAAGAATCCAATGCACAAAGGTGACATCTTCTTCCTTTCTTCTGTCTTCTATAGTAGAAGTAGTCACACACACATTTTAACACAAATATAATATTATTCTTAGTAGTTTATTTTTCCTTTTTCTTTAGTTTTATCAATTTCCTTTATTATAAAATTATTTGAAAAGAAGGGTTCCTTAAACAACTCTATTGAATAAGTGAAAGCTAAATAATTAATCCTTGATTTTTCATTCAATCTTACTTCTCACGATAAATTGTGACCTTTGAATTCCTCTACTCATTTGCAATGTTTTGTATAGTGATTTCAGTTTTTTTTAGTTTGAGTAATATACAGCAGCATTTCTCAACCTTTTTCCAACCATGGCCTCCTTTCAAAATTATTTTCGTCCTTTGGACCCCCTGTTCTACATGGAGAAAAGTAGCTATCACTTATTTTTTAATAGAACATTTTATTTATCATTTATTTAAAATACAATTGCATAAAAATATATTTCAAGTATTTCTCGATCAATATGACCCTTGTGCTTGGTGACCCAAAGCTTTTTTATATCCAGTTATATTGCTGTGAGAGATAACCATATAGATCACCCCTTTTTGTTATAAGGCAATTCCATGGTTTGCTGAATAAATAAGTCACATCACTGAAACCTGATTCTCCCAACTGAGAAGTAGAAAATGCCATGAAAAACAATTTTGCTTTATCCCAAAGCTGTGGAAACTTTTTATATACTGTAGTCTTTATCCAAAAATTGTGTTTTTCTTGACTGAAAGTTAATATGGCTGCTATGTTGCTCTGCAGCTCTATGAGCACTTCTTGCAAAGAAACATCGTCAGCAGCATTCACAGAAAATGGATCAACCACTCAAGCCAGAATATCCAAATCCAGCAGATGATGGAAACAAATTTCAAATGATCCACATTCACAATTATTTCATCTTTCAATTCATATTTAACTGTTGCCAAAAAAAGAAAACTGGATGAATTCTCACCATCCAAGATTGGTGGCATACAACTTGGCTTCCCAAGAAACCCTGTAATAATTTCCTTGCTTGAAAAAAGTCACAATTCCTGCCCTGTAGTTGTTTTTACAACAAATTGAGCTTCTCAAAGACATCACACAAGTAAATATATCACATTTAGCACAGGTAATCTTTTCTTCCATTTTCTTGCCTCTGAAAAATATCACAACTGAGTCCCACAAAGCAACAAAATTATTAAGGACAGCCAACAAACTTCTTTATACAATAATAAGCATGTGAAGTCTTCGTTATTGTCCTCGCAAAGCTGTCAAAACAGACGGTCTTGAAGTGGATTTGATTTAATAAAATTAACTGCTTTTGTTACAGTCTGTACAAACTCATGCAAGCGCCCTGCTAGTGTTTTTGAAACTAAATGTTGTCGACAAACTTCACAATGATTACAGAATATTTCTAGCACAACACCTTTCAAATAGTCAATAAATCCTCTTATCTACCTGTCATAGAAGCAGCACCATCAGTAGTACAGGTCAGAATGTTCTCATTCTTTCAATGTATAGTCGTGCAAATATCTAACATAAGCCATCAGTATTGCCGCGCTATCTGGTAAACACAATTCATCCATTTTCACAGCAAACTTCTTAGCTTTTAATTGGGAAACTAGTTGATTTTCAACATCTTCCACCATTTCGTAAATACACCTCGACACTGATGAATTGCTCAAAGGGATGGATTCAATAATTTCACGAGCATTTTAGTTCATGATGGTTGTAATAACAGCAGACACTGCTGGCAAAATCAAGGTTTCCCCTATAATGTGTGATTTTCCTTCCTTGGCTATCATTTTGTATATCTCATAAGATACTATTAAACCTTTGCCATTTAAAGCCGATTTCTGAACAAACATTTTCTTCCCTGTAGTTCCAGTTTCAAATTTATCTCGCAACACTTGGAAAATATTCCAGTGGTTTATCCTTCTTGTCTTTATAAGATGTTTCCCAAATGCTTTTGCAACTTACATGGACCTATACAATCATTGGAGAGTGTAGTCATACATATCAAACAATAGACCCATTTTCTGAAATATTGGCCACCTCAGATATATTTATATCACTACCCAATACATACACATTGATTTCATCAAAGTCACTAAACTCTTCATCACTTTTTTTTCCCCCCAACATTCTAAATTATCCAAAATAAACATCAAAATAGCAAAACATTACAAGGAACACAAGCAAAGTTATACTATCAGATAAGCGATAGTTAGTAGAAAAATCTGCTGCTAGAGTAGTGTAAACGATTTTATCTTATTACTATCTAGTGGTCTTTCCATGTGCTTTTTGTAAACGAAATATATCAGGCTAATATATTTTTTCCCATGCAAGATTCATACTGCCCGTAATAACGTGGTAAAATAATTTCTGGTACAAACAAGCTGCCCATAATAACACGGGTAAATCATGGAAATGGTTAAGAAAAAATGCTGGCTACTCACAACAGTCTTGTCCCAGTTTTACAGTAACTAGGCTGGATTGGGCTATAAGAGCTTCAGTCTTATGGCCATCGGGCTGACACTATAATACAGTTACTCTGCCTGATGTCGTCATTAGTGATACTTGTACTAGAGGGTAGCTGCCATCTCCAGGATACCGGCTTCAAGTTTGTAGGGGTCACGAGAGGTGTCAGTCAAGCCAACAACCGCCGACCCTACTCTTCCTCGAAAGTTTTATAGACAGATCTGGCCCACGGAAGGGGGGTAGCAAACAATTCAATTATAAAAGGATGTCAGTTTTTATTGGATAATTGGGTTTGTGCTTTCCTTCCTCTCTCAGAAATTAATAATAAATATATTTTATCTCTTTGCTTGTTTTCAAATTCATTCAACTAATTGGCCTATTTACTAATTGGTGATGATGATGACTTTGATATTTGCTAACAAATTATCTTTGACCATTTATCAGTAAGATTTTTTGTTTACAGATGGAAATAAGGAACCCTGGAAGACGCTCGGTGAGTAATTTGTCCAGTAAACTGTGTTATTGAAAGTCTCATTTAATTGTTTTGAATTCAACTAAGTTGCATCATTAATAATTATACATTATTTTTATTTGGTAGGACTTGTGAATTTTTAGTTTTGCTCAGTCAAATTCTTTTAAAAATTCTAGCAAATATTTAATCTAGAACTAAAGCAAGAAAAATTAGTATAGTCAATATCTAAACCGAGAGAGTTGCAAAAGGTTGTTTTTTTCCTCCCAAGCTTGAAACTATTCTCACAATCAAGACAAGAATTAGAATAAAGTCTGCAAAATGATCAAAGAATTTATTTTATTTATTGATACTAAAAAGTAGATAAAGAAATCATAAAGGAGATGTAATCGAAGGAATATATTGTAAATTACAATTTGAGTACTCAAAAGTCCCCTTACTATGGTTATTTTTTCAGTTGATTTCCATCACCGTCTGTTTCTTTTTTTAATATAGTAAAAAAAAACTAGTTTTCATTCAAGTATTTATTGAAAAATGACATTTAGACACTGGAACCAAACTCCGGAACTTTGGCTTAGCAGGTAAGCACCACTAAGCTATCCGGGGTCTTCCCTTGCGCAGTTTTTACAAGCCTTATTTTTTGTGGTGTAGTTAGTTAACACGATAGTTTCGTATTGAGCTAGACTGCCGAGGATGAAGCGATCAAGGTTTGAATTTCGCTCGTGTGAACTGGGGTGTTTTTCCCTAAATGGTTTTCTACTCTCCTCCTACACAAATGTGGGTTCACTTCCTCTAAATTCAACCTTCCCCATTCCTAACCCGTTAATGTAATTAGTACTTAAGTGTATAACCTGAATGGTTAGTGAGACACGGTGATAAGTATTATTACTTATTTTTTGTGGCAATCTTTATCCATTAATTATATATATTATATTATTTAGCACTGTGTCTTACTACCCTTTCGGGTTATACGCTTTAAGTACTAATTACGCTAATGGATTATGAATTGGAAAGGTGTAATTAGATGAAGTGAACCCACATTTGCGTGGAGGGAGAGTGAAAACCATTTAGGAAACACACAACTCCCCAGTTCACCCGACCAAGATTCAAACCTCAATCTCCTCGTCCTCAGCAGTCAGGCTCAATTCGACAAGCGCGTTAGCCAACTACACCACCGAGGCGGGTCATTAATTATAACATTCATATATTCACTCAAGTGTTAAATTACTGCTTTGGGGCCTGGTTGTTAAGTTCATTCTATAATTATTTCTGAAATCCCATTAAGCAGTATTAGACTTCTAAAACAAATTCCACCTGTAAATTGAAGGAAAAAATATATTTTTAAGAATTTGAGTTTCGAATCTGAAATTTTTCTGAATATCCTTAAGGACTCCAGGGCCCACCCTCACTACTCAAAAGAAACATAATATCCATTAGTTATTGGTCAATGATATGATTTTATTTCACTACCCAACTATATAAACACAATTTAACAAAATATAAGTTTGCAAATTGGCAGGTAAAATGGGAAAAGATTAATATACTCGACTCTTAATGAGACCAGGAGAGTGAACTTGTTTTTCAATAAATTTGTTTTTTGGCCAAATGCTATACATTATAATGTTATCAATGTTAAGCTGTATGTTGCTCAACCTAAACTAATTTTGGCGTGCCGCTTACAGTTCATTAATATGTGTCCATTGTTTTTTCATTTAATATGTAAAATAAATTTTAAATTTATCAGTCATATTTTTGTAATAAAAAGTTGATAATAAAAGTATTAATTTAAATTCTTAATAAACTGCGACAAAAAGTCTCTAGAACAATGTGTGAAAAGTAGTAGTGGCAGCTTTAGAATGTGCCCCTTTTGTTAACCATTTTGGCTTGATGTTAGATTTTTATTAGTAAAGTCAAGATCCTTCTATTTTTAAAAACTTTTTGAACATTACCTGTTGTGAATATTATAAATATAAACTATTTTTTATATGTAACATTTGTTACATATTATCTAAGGGTTAGATTATAAGCCACACTAAAGATGGAATTTAGCCTTGGAAACATCAAATTTTATTTTATTTCATGAACTCAGTGTGTAATAATGATTTCTTTTAGCTTGAAATAAAAAAGTTTTGGCACATTTGAAATGAATTTTTCAAACTTTTTTTTAAGCCTGCAAAAATTGGGTTTTCCTCATCATTATCCTTTATGTTATTCCTTTTACATGCTTCTAAGTGTCCCATCATTCTTTACCAATTTTCTTTCTCTTCCTTTTGTGTTTTTCGTTTCTTCTCTTAAAAAGTTGTGTTGCACGTTTCACACTCCCTCCTGATGAGTTCTGTTATAATGAAACATAGGTAGGGGGATTAGGCGGTAATGACCAATTTTCTCCAAAAGTTGGCCATTAACTCTTTGTCCATTGGCAGCATTGTCAAGGGTGAACTGTGTTCTTATTTTCATTGTAAAAGTCATAATGTGTTTGTTCCTTTTATATGTTTATATCCACCTTTCCTATACCTTCTTTCATATATAACTTACATCCACAAATAACATAATTAATTCAGAATGGTATTTTTAAAACATAAAAGGGAGGGAAGTATAAACTAATGTATATTAACAATGAAAGAAGGGACCATATAAAAGAGAACGCTTGAGAATCCAACCCATAATTATGTAATCTGCTTCTTTTCTTTTATCTTTTATATCTAATATAGGTCTTGAGGTTAGACACATTTGTTAGATATAATATTTTAGCCATGAAACATAAGCTCAGAAAATACTACCACATTACCTATCTTCTCAAAATAGAGTAACTGCAACTAGGAATAGATTAGAAACAATGTTGAGATGGAATAAATCATTTTTGTGGGTTTTATCCCCATTGTGTTTCGGTTTGACATTTGAATTGCCTCACTTGAGTGTATACTTGCTTTGTGTGCAGCTTTCATCTGTTGTTATACATTGTTTGTTTCTCTTGATAACCAACAAGTGTGTTGAGTATGTGTGTTTGGTGCAGGAATCTGGCAGCAGCACTAACCAGCGCTCACAGTCTTCCAGCCAACCCAACAAGTCTGGTGCTAAGCAAGGCTACAGCCCTTCCTACTGGACCCCAAACTGATGTTGCTGATTCTTCTCATCATTTCATCTTCACCATGCATTGTAAAAACTTCTGCAAAAGTAATGTTAAATTGTACCTGCAGGAGGAGGGAAAAACAAGTTCTGAATCCAAGCTCAGAATAAATGTAAACTGTTTCTTAATGGATTTTCTTTTTGTAGGTCACACTCTCCGTTTCTTACTAGCTGGTTATTATTTTTTCATCGGTAAACCTTAAGCACATGTTTTTCTTTTCCTTTCCCGTGTTGTATTTTGTGTTAGCTTCGAGTAAAGTGTATAGGAAAGAAAATGCAATGCATTTTGTATATTAACAGAGTAGTAGTTGTACGAATCACTTCCCTTGTATAGATTATTTTGATCATTGGTTAATTAAAAGAAATTTGAAAATTTTGTTTTTTTTATTCTTACTGTGTGGGTTACATCTCTCTTTCTCTCTTAGTCAAGCCCACTGACACAAATAACAAGCTAAACAAAAATGTTCCAATTTTTTATGTTTAAAAGTAAAAGCTGTAATTGCCATGGTGGCTTTTTGCACTTGCTGTACTATGTCAAGAAAGATTTTGATTGTAGTGTTAATTCTTAGTGTGCTATGAGAAATTATATCTCAATGTGTAATATATGTGTAGGCTAGTATTATTTTGTAAGTACGATCATCAGTGAAATAACTTCAATGAGACTAAGTATAACTGTATTATTTTCTTTCTGTATTTTCTATTGAATTTATAGTATACATCAATAATTTACTACTGCTAGATGAAAATAAAATATTACTATTACTTGGTGGTTCGGAAAGTGAGTGGTGTGTCCATTCCTATCCATACCTATGCTACTGATGGTCATCTTGTACATATGGAAACAGTTTACACATTTTGGAAGTTTGTTTTTGTTATAATACATAGTCTTTTCTTTAATTGATAGGTTTTACTACTTTTTTTACATGTAAAAATAAAGTGAAATATCGGTGTTTTTTGAAACGTGCATTTTACAGATTTGTACAGTGGCTTTGTTGTGTAAAGTTAACTGCCAATAATAAAAAAGGCTGAATCGTAGTTATTTTTGGGTATCTTTAGTAAACACATTTTTAATACTCCACGATTTATCTCGCCCATTAAGATTTTATACAAAGCAAACTGATCATACCGACTTTGCAATTAGACTATTTTCATTTTTTATGAGCTCATTAGCACCTTTGTTAAAAGGGAATTAAAAGAAACTGCATGAAACTATGGGGGATTGGTAAAACCTTATTTTAAATATCTAACCTCTTAGACTATTGCAAGTGATGTTGAATGTGAAGTTTTAACTTATTTAAATCTGCTTGAATAATACATTCTTTAAATTCGTGATAGTGTGACATTAATAATTAGGATGATGATGAGAATAAAAGTAACAATGCTCGGCAAATAGATACAAGTCAGTTATTTAAATACTATATTAGGAGGTTTTTAGGTGTTAAAAGGCGACCACAAAAAATCTATACCTATAACAAGTTGGATCATGTCTTTCTACAGCCATCAATTCCTCATTTATAATAGAAAGCCAATAAACGTTCCAACATTTACTGTTAAGATATATTCTGAAAATTTAAAAATGGCACCTGGACACGGGAATCGAACCCGGGACCTTCGGCTTAGTACGCCAATGCTCTTGCCATTGAGCTATCCAAGATTGGTCCCGTGCCCATGGTCATTCTTCACTCTTCACTCGTAGTTTAAGGCAGAGTCTTTGATGGACATGCGGAAGTCATCAGCTTGTAAATATGTGATTACATAATATCACAGCCATCAGACAACGCAGCCACCCACAACTCGGTGATTGGCATATGTTATTGCAGCCATTTGACAATTATATTATAATTGTAGGGGAATGCATTATATATATATAAATGAATCAGATAGCCGAAGATATCATGTAATCACGTATTTATAAGCTGATGACTTCCGCACGTCCATCAAAGACTCTGCCTTAAATGATGAGTGAAGAGTGAAGAATGACCATGGGCACAGGACAAATCCTGGATAGCTCAGTGGTAAGAGCATTGGCGTACTAAGCCGAAGGTCCCAGGTTCGATTCTCGTGTCCAGGTGTTATTTTTCAATTTTCAGAATATTATATCTAGATGGTACTCACTAAAATGCATGGATGATAGCTTCGGTTATCTGATTCATTAATATATTTACTGTTAAGGTGAGTTATCTACTTAATAATTTTTTTTACTAAAATAGTTTAAACCTTCTTAGAGGAATAAACCAACTTAAAATAATATATTTTTTAAATAAATTAATGGCACAAAAATACACTAAAAGATTGTAAAAACCTTAACTAGTCTAATGAAAGTGATAGGAAAGGGATTCAACACGGAGATAAAGATGCAGTTTGATTTTGATATAAAGGAACTTTGTGACTAATGAAAGTTATATATTTATAAAGTCATATATTTATATGCATAATATGATCTGAAACTTACTTTTCAAAGACAGTATCAAAACTTTTGTTTTGAAATTACATCCTTAACTAAGTTAATTGCTACCAATGTTTACTGGACAAAAAGTTCCTTATTATAAACCTGGTACTGAAGAGTTAAACCTTCAATGAAATAAATAATTTTGAATTTGACATTCTTTTATCCTAAGAAGAAACACGTAATGGTTTTAAGTGGACTTCTTGTGGGATTAATAGAAGATGAACTACACTCTACACTTCTGCCATTAGACGAATCGGTAGGTGGTTCTCTATGGTAGAAAATATTGTTTTAACACTTAATAACATGAACTAGGTTTCATTCTGACAAAATTATTCAAGACCCATACCCAAAACCTTTGGAGTTCATCCACAAATTACCACCCTTTCTACAATATTCTAGTATTCCCTAAGTTTCCCGATCACAAGAGAATTGGAAAATAAAAACATCACACGGAGACGCGGCAGTAGGCCTAAAGTCAGTTGGCCTAAAAGTCAGTTGGCCCAAAAGTCATTTGGCCTAAAGTGAATTCTGAATAAAAATGTGATGTTGTTAATAGTTACCTAAAGTCATTTGGCCTAAAAGTCATTTAGCCTAAAAGTCATTTGCTAAAATTTTAGCCTAAAATATTATGTTAAAACCTTCGGGTATCTTCGTAAAATAAGCACTGTTAGTATTTTCATCTGATTATATATAGCGCAATTGATGATAGATGGTGTTAAGATATTTCTAAAAACATAGACTTTATTTAAACCAGATTTAATCTATTTACTTACTCAATGGTATTAAAAACTCGAGAGTTCATTGCCGCACTCACGAAAGTACTCCACCTATCCCTATCTTCAGCTAGTTATATACAATCTATCCAGTGGTCTTTTCCTATTGGGTTTGAAATTCAATACCTTGAACGTGGTTCTAGATACTTACATTCACGCTGCATGACCTGCCCACCGTAACCTGCGAGATTTTATTACCCTATCAATGTCTGGTGATGAGTACAGGGTGTGCAGATCATCATTATGTAGCCTCCTCCCCTACTCACTATCTTAATTTATTTTTGGATCAAATATCTTCCTAAGCATCGTGTTTTCAAACACCCTAAATTAATTTTTGTCATGTAAAATAAGAGACCACGTTTCACACCCAGAGAGAACAACCGGTAAAATTATGGTTTTGTTTATTCTAAGTTTTATATTTTTTGACAGCAGGAGAAACGCCAACAAATTACTGACCGAGTAATAACAAACATTTTCCGACTGTATTCTTTACCTAATTTCCAATTTAATATTGTTATCTCTAGTTAAAATTGTTTATAAATATTTGAACTCACTAACCCTATCAAATGATAGGTTGTTTGCTGTAGTATCAAAACTATCTACTTCAATCTGTGTTCTCTGTGTGATCATATACTTAGTCTTCTCATATTTAAATATGGACATTAGTTCTTATTTATTAATATGAATTATATTTTCAAAACAATTCAACCGTAAAATATTTTCTAGAAGCAAAAAATAAACAAAAATAAAAACATTAAGCGCAGGGGTTCCCGAACTGTACTCCGTGGATCCCAAGGAATCCGTGGACAATACCCAGGGGATATGTGGATTAATTTCTGTAATGGTTTCTTTGAATTATAATTAATTTAAAGTATGATATTTTGACTAAAATAATTACGAAACTTCTTTAATTGGCTAAAAAAAATATGTTTATTTCGTTATGGGCGTTATAATAATATCCAACCAAGAAACCCTTGTTGAATATCTTTATTTCCGATTGAGCCACCGCAGTTTACACTGTCGACACAATATTTTCTTGAATATTGCTGAACTTCTCACTAGGGCCAAAATTATACGTGTCAGTTTTTGCAGTGAAATTGTTATTTCCCTTCCTCATTCTTCTTAAAGAATATCCTCAAGTGGTTAAATGGACAGTACTTAAACTTTTACAGTTACCAACAACTCGTGCGAAGCTGAATTTTCATGCTACGCGACAACCTCTAAATATAGCTGCGGACTGAAAGTCACACCCGACATGAGAATAGTTGTCTACAACCACTCCCAACTTTAAAGAGCTAAGTGAGACGAAGAAGCAACACCATTATTCATACTAGTAACCTATGAAGTAATATTTAATGTGCAGAACATAATTTTTAATGTATACTTTTTGTGTTTTTGGTGTAGTAGAAGTACAACTCCAAATAAGTCTTGAAATTTGAATTATGTATTAAGGTAAATAGACCTTCACGGATAGCCAAATGATGTATGAGCAATAAATATATGGAATTTCCTAATAGAAGCCCGGGAAATTAATGATCTTAAAATGTACACAACTAATAGACAACGCTAGTTTTGGTACGCTCAAAATTGGAACTTGGTAAGTACGTAAACAATACCACATAAGATTGCCAAATAAGTCCTAAAATGTTAAATTGTTAATGTGGGAACTGGAAAAATATGGAGGATGGGGTGGTGGTAATTTTACATATTCTTAAAATAACTAAAGCTATTACTTGGCATGAAAGAAAATTTATATTCACTACATAACATAAAAATGGAAAGTTTGTAATTTAAAAATTGGATGCTGGGAAATAGGGGGAGGGGTTGAGAGGGGATATGTGGGGCTCCCTAAAAATATCCTTGCCCAATTTAAATTATAAACCGTCCAGATTACACATTTCCTCTCCTTTGGTGGGGCGGATACTTCCACTCCACCCCCCAAATCTTCTTGCTCATTCAATGGCATACGGTTACTATACATTCAATTCCAGACTACCTTGAATGCATCTGTATTAATAAAATGGTAGGTATCTTATCACTCTTAATATTCTCGATGATGGCAGTGGTGTGGAGTCCACTCTTTGTAACCACAATGCAAAGTATCACAAGACCTGCAGCGTAAAGGTTAACAAAGCGGAACTGTATTGAACTCAGAAGCGAAGGGCTGCAGAAGATTCTGGTGGTGGCGATGGAGTTGGTGGTAAAAATAATTCATGAGTACTGGTACTAGTGCACTGTAGTTTCAAAGGAGCATCTGTGTTTATTCTGTGGTGGTCCGGCTTCTCCTTCCCGTCTCTCGCATGATGTGTGCACCTTGGAAGCTAATGATCGTCCTAGGGAGTGTGCACACTATCTCCAAGATTGGGACCTATTGGCCAAGTTATGTGCAGGTGACTTAGTAGCCATCGAGGTCAAATATCACCGGGAATGTTTGTCTAATTTGTATAAAACTGAGCGGTGAGTTAGAAAAGAATCTATATACAACATACAGGGGAAGTATGCATTTTTGCTCGGGCTTTCGCAGAGTTGATCACCTTTATACAATCGAGCATTGAGGATGTAAACGTGCAACCTGGGACTCCTAGCTCAATTGGCACACGCGCTACCGACTATTTTGGATTCGACAGTAAATTTGGCTAGGATTCGAACCCCAACCTGATTACTAACAGCGACAAAGTGTAATTAAAGTATCACGCTTATAACGAACGGCCAACGCTGTGGTTAACCCAAAAAAGATTATAGTATGGTAAACTGTTGCTTTACATAAAATATATATAAATATTCAACAGTCTCAGCATTTGCAACAAAATCTAGCCTATTGATTCACTCTGCTGTAACGTTGCCTATTACAACGTTGTTTATTTAAAACGTTGTCAATAGTCTCTGACTCTCGTTTTACTTAACGTTGTCCCTGACTGGCTACAATGTTGTTTTTCACCCGATTAAATCAAGCGTCAAATTTGAATAGTTTGCCAAACACCTGATAACCGTCCGCGCTATGCAAGAGTCATGCAGACCCCGTCACCAGGTGCATTAACTTGGAGAACCACTTCCAAATTTTGAATTTTTGTCTATGTCAACAGTTTGTTTTAGTTTTGTACCGTTTTCTACCACAAACAAAAGTTTTGTACCCCCACCATTTTGAGTAATTAGCATATCAAAATGGCCACTCCAAATTAAAGGGTAATTAGATCTTTATGATTTTGAACTTTTTTAAATGCAAACTTTTTGTAATGATTCTGTACCGCTTTGTAACATAAATTTGGTTTGTATATAATATCTCGCCAAATTAATCGAGATTTATAAAGTATAATTTAATTAATATACTACTTCAGGGGCGAATCCAAATCATTTTCATAAGGAGGAATGGGGGTGTCATAATTATAAATTACATAGTTACTTGCAATGCTAGAGTTCTGTTTAAAGCCATTTAATAGCTTCTCATTCATATTTGAGCTTTTGTATTTTTAAACAGTGGTTCTCCTCTTATATTTTTTAAAATCAGTTAGGTTATATTATAAACTATTTAGAGTGACTCCTTCAATTTTTTTTTGTAAAATTGATTACTCTAGAAGCTATGAGTAGTCTTCGCCTTGATTTAAAAAAAAAAATCTTTTATAGGCCTAAGCCATACACTTTGGTGTTTCTCGCTTAGAAATATTTCAAATTTGGATGCACCTCTAAGCTATTTGGAGTGATTCTCACCTTATTTTTTTATTCTAATTGAGTGACCACGTTGTTGTGATAATTACCCAAAATGGGGAATTGGTGGTGGGGTACAAAACTTTTTGTTTTTGGCGCAAAACGGTACAAAACTGTGTCACCGAAAAAACTTCAAAATTTGAATGTGAACCTCCCCGTCACGCACCCTTCTCCTCCCTCTCCAACAGCCTTTTTAAGTCATTGTTGAACAGAGCTGTCCGATGCTCCCCAAGACTGGGCGGTGTAAGTCGAGTTACCCACATCGTAAGAAAATTGGCCTATATACCAGTTTGCTAGTAATGGGAAGGTTGGCTTCAAGTACCAGATGGGTGGGGGTCTCACAAAGAGTGTTTTAATGGTTTTCCACTCTACCTGCATGTGCTATTTAAAGACGCTTATTGTTAGTCATCATAACATATTATTGTATCACAACAATACGGTGATAGCAACAAAGAATGCATTTATTGGCGAGGTCTTCATGTCGTCAATGTTAGATTACTCAACCTTACTGGATCGACGAAAGAATTACAAATATTAAACATTACAAAGCAAATTTAAGTGCTTTTACAATAGTAAACAAATACAAATGGTAGTTAGTATGTTATTTAAGTTATTTTTGTTGTACTTTAGTAATTATTTCCTCTTTCTACCATTTATGGAGAGGGTGATTGGGGGCTCTAGTTTTAATCACTACGGTGCTTAAAAAGTTAAAAACATAATTTTAAACTTTAGTTATTAACACTCTTTCACTGGTTGACTGGAGTGCGTGTTATTGAGAAAAGATACTAGCGCTCTCTAGCTCCTTACCTGATCACAGGAACTAAAGTGCAGTGAGACCTGTATTCTTTAGAGCAGTGGTTCTCAAACATTTTACTCTCTGACATCCATTACATCCGAGTGAAGAAGTTGCGCCACGACCCTTCTACGCTCCACTCCCCTTCGTGTTGTATGATTTGAATACAAACATTTTGTTGGGAAATTGGCCTAGTAAAAATTAAAAATCATTCGGATTAAAACAGTTTTATATAAATAAATTTTACATCTTGCTCCCCCTTTAGCAATTATCGCGCGCGTCCTTGTAGGTTATGCAGCACACTTTTATAACCACTGCTTTATACCTTGGCAAATAGTTACACCAAAGAAGACTCATGTATTTAGAAACGATAGTATATACTATTTAACTAAATCGTACACACGCTGCCCTCTATTAACATCACAATACATCATAGCGAATGTTTACGAACAAAACTTGGACATTCCACATTTATTTAAAGTCATTTGGCCTAAAAGTCATTTGGCCTAAAATGTATTTCGAATACAAAAATTGATTTAGTTAAGTTCGACAAAAGTCATTTGGCCTAAAAGTCAGTTGGCCTAAAAGTCATTTAGCCTAAAGTCATTTGGCCTAAAGTTTAGGCCAAATGACGGGTACGGGGACGCGGCAGTTGGCCTAAAAGGCATTTGGCCTAAAAATAAAACCAAAAGTCATTTGGCCTAAAAGGCGTTTGGCCTAAAGGCATTTGGCCTAAAGGCAGTTGGCCTAAAATCATTTGGCCTAAAATGTAAATTTAAAACCTTCGGTTATCTTCGGAAAGTAAAAGGTACTGTTAGTTGTTTCATCTGAATATAGATAGCACAACTGATGCAAGGTAGTTACAATATTTCTAAAAACATTGACAATATCCTACATACAACTAGATCAGTAGTTCACAAAACACTATATCACCTTTTTATATATAGATTTCCGATATTATTTCCTTGTTAATATATCTCACGGTCATAAAGTTAACGAAAAACAATAAGAAAACCCCATTCTCAACACTGTTTACGCGCGGTAAAATTATATGCGTACATTCAAATTATGGGGACTTTTGACAACTTATTCCGAAAGGTAAAATGAAAATGGAAACCAATATTGAACCCACCCACTTTAAATTTGTCTGAAGTGACGCCCGATTTTCGTTTAGAGTTACTGAGATATATATGAACATATTTTTTTTTATCTATTGTATTAATAATTAATATAGTGACGCATTAAATAAATTTCACCAGTAAATATTACAGTGGTCATATATATAAAATTAAAATTAAATTATGGTTTTGACTAGATCCTTAACTCTATTATTATTGTTAGAATTATTATAACTATTATTATATAAAATTAGTACAGTTATTTTTTTTTCAAACATTGTAACTATTTTTATTACGGTGATATTATTAACAACATGGGAGGTGACCTGGTGGTCTAGGGGTAAGGTGTCAGACTTCTATGCTGGCGGCCGGGGTTCAATCCTCGGTCCCGGCAAAAATTTATCTGATTACCAAACCCTTCCTTCACCTCTGACAAGACATCTTGTGAATGTGAGGAATGCCAGGTCTCCACCGTGGTTCGGATTCCACGTTAAACTGTAGGTCCTCCATTTCATCTCATAATCACCCTACCATTACACATTAGCGTAAGTGCGTATAACCCGAACGGGTAGTAAGACGCGGTGCTAATAATAATAATAATAATAATAATAATAACAACATGGGCTATGTTAACACAATAAGTCCCTTGTTTAAAAACTATATACTAATTTCCCTCCTAGTAATTAGCAAAGCATTCTCAGGATTTATTTCAACTAATACTATATATATATATATATATATGAGCAATAAAACCCGTTGTGCAAAAAATACAAAAGATTTTATGGAATTGTCGTTGGTCTTTTTTAAGTCTTCATAAAACGTAAAAATACAAAATGTGGAAGCGTTTACAGGATGATAACTTCCCAGGGCAAGAAAAACGTACGATGTATGCAAGTGGACCTCCGAAAAGCCAATGGCTGCAGCAGAGGCCAGAGGGATACATCGGACAAGCTTTGGTTAGTAAAAAATATCTCGCCGCTAGGATCGCTTGTGTTCTTCAACACCAAAAAGTGACACTCTTATAGCCTGGAGGCAAACAGATGTGACTCATATTGGCCCGCCACATTGCTGAAAAAAACAAACTTTTTTGCCTAATCGTTTGTGCTCATATGTGCCCGAACATGAAAGTTAGTGTTGTGCCGTTTAGATAACATTTAATGAAGACGATCCCACTAGAGCTCAAGCTAGCACGCCACATATTGAAAACAAAACATAACAAAATTATGTTTTCACCATTCGTTTAAGCTTCGTTTGTGCTCATATGTTCCCGAAAATGAATATTTGTTCTCTAAAATTAGGCATGCTATATAACATTGAATGTGATGGGCTAAGTTGAGCCTTCCCTATATCATAATATGTAGAAAATTTGTGTTCAAGCTGGCCTGCCACATTAAAAAAAAAATCAAAGTATCAAAATTCTGTTCCCGCCACTCGTTTGTGCTTTATTTGTGCTCATATGTGCCCAAAAATAAACAATTTTGCTCTAAAATTAGAAAATATAGAGAACAATTAATGTGGCGGGCTATCATGAGTCTTCCCTATACCATAACCCGTAGATAGAGTTCAATCTGGCCCGTCACATTTTTCAATATCAATATAACACAATTCTATTTTCAACATTCGTTTAAGCTTCGTTTGTGCTCATATGTGCCCGAAAATTATTATTTGTGCTTGAGATTTTGGCATGCTATAAAACATTTAATGTGTCGGGCTAAATTGAGACTTCCCTATACAATAACATCAAGAAAAATTGTGTTCAACCTGGCCCGCCACATTTTGAGATATAAATGTAACAAAATTCTGTTTTCACCACTCGTTTTTATTTCGTTTGTGCTCATATGTGCCCAAAAATGAACATTAGTGCTGTGAAACTAGGCCTTTTAGATAACATTTAATGACGGCGATCCTACTACAGTTCAAGCTAGCCCGCCACATATTGAAAACAAAACATAACATTCTGTTTTCGCCATTTTGTGCTTTGTTTGTGCTCATATGTGCCTGAAAATAAACATTTGTGCTCTAAAATTAGAAAATCTAGAAAACAGTTAATGTGGTGGGCTAGCTTGAGCTCTAGTTGGATCGCCTTCATTAAATGTTATCTAAAAAGCCTAGTTTCACAGCACTATAGTTCATGTTCGGGCACATCTGAGCACAAACGAAATAAAAACGAATGGTGAAAACAGAATTTTGTTACATTGATATCTCAAAATGTGGCGAGCCAACTTGTACTCTATTTTTCTACAGGTTATGATATAGGAAAGGCTCAACCTGGCCCGCCACATTAAATGTTATATAGCATCCCTAATTTTAGACCACAAATGTTTATTTTCGGATACATCTGAGCACAAACAAAGCACAAAATAATGGCTAAAACAAAATGTTGTTATGTTTTGTTTTCAATATATGGCGGGTTATCTTGAGCTCTAGCTGGATCGCCTTCAATAAATGTTATATAAAAGGCCTAGGTTCACAGCACTAACGTTCATGTTCAGGCACATATGAGCACAAACGAAATAAAAACGAGTGGTGAAAACAGAATTTTGTTACATTGATATTTAAAAATGTGGCGGGCCAGCTTGAACACAATTTTTCTACATGTTATGGTATAGGGAAGGCTCAACCTATTCCGCCACATTAAATGTTATATAGCATGCCTAATTTTAGAGCAAAAATACTTCTTTTTGGGCACATATGGGCACAAACGAAGCTTAAACGAATGGTGAAAACATAATTTTATTACATTGATATTTAAAAATGTGGCGGGCCAGCTTGAATTCAATCTTTCTACAGGTTATGGTATAGGGAAGACTCAAGTTAGCCGCCACATTAATTGTTTTCTAGATTTTATAATTTTAAAGCACAAATGCTCATTTTCGGGCAAATATGAGCACAAACTAAGCACAATGGATTGACTAAAATAAATTTTGTTATGTTGTGTTTTTCAATATGTGGAGGGCTAGCTTGAGTTCAAGTTGGCCCGCCACATTAAATATTTTTTAAATTGGCCAGTTTCACAGAACAAATGTTCAGTTCGGGCACATATGAGCACAAATAGAGCACAAACGATTAGACAAAAAAAAAATTATTTTTTTCAGCAATGTAGTGGGCCAACTTGAGTTTCGTGGCAAACAGGCTAAATCTTCTCTTTGTCTCTTCTCCGTCGCACTACTACAAGAAACTTTGAAGGGTGGGATTAGGCAGCAGTCCTTTCCTCCCTCCATTCCCAATAATAGCAAATGACCTTTAAGTAAACCATAACAAAAATTAATGGTCCCTCGGCAACTTTCCTTTGGTTCTTTTTCAAACCCACTAACATAATTTGTTTTGAGTTTCACGAGTTGTAAGTGGACACCTCTGTCTGGCTTCATCCTTTGCTTTATATAGATTAAATAATGTATTGATTTGTATATTTTTGTATAAAGTTTAGTGATATCTAATTTTTTTTATATGTATTTCATCTTCATTTTTGAAAGAAAGATTTTTACTATAAAATAATGAATCGAAGACAAAAATGAACATACCGCGGCTACTCAATTACACGGTGTACTGATGGTAATTTTTCCTAAATGGTGTCCCGCTATTTCCACGCAAACGAGGGTACTTCTCATAATTCTATCTTCCTCATACCTACCTTCTAATTGCTATTAAATGCGGAAAGCATTGACTGGAGTGAAGATACAATGAAAAAACAACACTACTAGAGCTTACTCTATTTACTTGAAAAAAAAAAAAAATTTTTAGACAGTGAAAATACATCATATTCAAATATAACAAATGTACATTTTTGTATAATTATAATTAATTTTAAACTTGATTAACATTTTTAAGATAAATACTATACTTACTATATTGACTTAATAATTTAAAATGAGAGATTCCTTTAACACACTGGCTCAAAAAGTATTCATTATTAACATTATATATATGTATAAGCCAAATCTTTTTTAAATGGTGTTGAACTAAAAGTTTAGTACCCTTAATTAAATAAAAGATAATAGATAGAGTTTTGATTTTTTCTCTTTACGAGAAAAAGGGTATTATAAATTCATAAAAACCATTGAAATAACTATCATATTTTATCAATTAATTATATCTATGATAAAATGACCTCTCACTAAGCGTTTACTCAGAACCAGTGGCACACCCAATGGGGTGGGGTAAACGGGGCCACCTTCCCCATGACCCCTAATAATTTCAATACAAACATAAATTATTTACTTTATAACTAAAACATTAGACACAGAAGATGAGTCGTATGAGACCAGGTAGCTTACAGCGTTAATACCAACGTACCAGTTTTTTATTTGTGTACAGAGGTGTAATTTTTTTTTTTACACGTAATATATAATTATTTTGCTAACACATAAACCGTACTAAATGTTGATTTCAATACACAGTCCGACACTTTATCTCAGTTGGTAGCGTGTTTGTATACTGAGCTAAAGGTCCCGGGTTCGATTCCCGGAATGTCCGAAAAACGTATCATTGGTTGACTGTGCTTTTCCCCTTTCACAATGATGAATTAACTGTCAGGGGGCTGGATGTTGTATTTGTTCTAGATTTAAGTTAGTTTGTCAGACTCTGAAGAAATAATCTACATTCTACGGTGTGTCTGTCGCTAGTTTTATATCGAGTGTCACTCATTGAGGGTGAACTGGGAAAGAGGGAAGGGTTGATAGGGTGGGGTATTTCCACATTTTCTGCCCCCTCCCCCCATCGAAATGTGCCTTCCTCCAGTTTGTTAAACTTCCCTATGATATACTTGAGTTTGAAGATGAGAGATTGTTTGCATCAAACTTCAGAATGATTCTATAACAATCTATTATTATTTCTAAATGCTTAAGGGTCACCCCAAATAGCTTTTAGTGGCATTCCATTTTCAAATATATTCCACTGGCTTGGAGTCAATCCCATAAAAACTCCTTAAAAATAGTTTTTTTACAAACTACCTCGCCCGACACTAATAAAGCTTCGCCGATACTCTTGATAGTCATCACAATAGTATTTTTTTTTCATTGTGACCTACTACCCGTTTGAGTTGTACACATACATCAATTTACCCTAATGAACCAGGAATGAGGAAGGTGACATTTTAGATTGAATGTACCTACATTTGCATATATTGAGAGTGGGGAACCATTTTAGGGAAAAATAGCCTTGTTACACCCGGCTGGGATTTTAACTTCAATCTTAGAGGACAACTTTATTTCCAACTGAGGGGGGGGGGGGGATATAGGTGGAGGACACACATATTATCTCCAACTTTGAGGGGGGCATATATTATTATCAACTTATATAACACAAATGTAGCTGAATCTAATATTACCCTTTAAATATATAGTTTGACACACTCAGTTGAACATTAATATAAATTCAAGATTTTCACTATACTACAAATTGGTTTATAAATAGGCCTAATTACAAGAGGGTTATTAAATTTATATTGAAAAGTTAACACATAATTTAAGTGAACATTTACGTCACCAAATACCTTAATTCTTTCATTAACTTGCGTACTATATAAATTTGTTCATGTACTACAATAAACTATGTTCTTGTACAAAACATATTTATGTGTGTCAAACAGCAACGTGATTTATTAAATTTAGAAATAATGTTCCTAAAGTATGATTTAAGATGACACGGATAACATAAAACTATATCCACCTTGCATGGGGAGATTTATCTTCCAGACTACTGTCCACATTAATGAAGCAAGATCAATTTGTTTAATAAGGTTATAAAATGCATATGTGAAATCTTGCAGTTAAGTAAACTATTTAAACAAATCATTAAATTCACTATAGAAGAGGACTTTTCCATAAAGTAAAACTATTGGGGGTGAAATGTTTACCCGCCATGAAATCACTTACTATTTGTTTCGTAAATCTAATATATTGCCGGTGACCTGGCGGTCTAGGGGTAAGGTGTCAGACTTCTATGCTGGCGGCCGGGGTTCAATCCTCGGTCCCGGCACAGATTTATCTGATTACCAAACCCTTCCTTCACCTCTGACAAGAAATCTTGTGAATGTGGGGAATGCCAGGCCTCCACCGTGGTTCGGATTCCACGTTAAACTGTAGGTCCTTCATTTCATCTCACAATCACCCTACCATTACACAGCGTAAGTGCGTATAACCCGAACGGGTAGTAAGACGCGGTGCTAATAATAATAATGTAATGCCTATATTCACGGGTGATATATTCCCCTTGGATAATATTTTCGGAGAAACCACAAATGAGGGCGATTTTAATTTGCTTTTTTAAGGAAAGTACAGCAGTTAGGACTGAAGGTTCATATTCATCAGGTGAAAAAATGTTCTGAGCAAATAAAATACGAATCATGACTCCATTTTCCATCTCGTTCAGAAGGGAATACATCTTCATCTGACATCAGAATCTTTAGGGAAGTCATGGTGTATAACACCATATCTCTTAGATTACTTTTATTGCATACAGCAAAGGTACAACGCTTTACCTGCATTTTTTTAGTATCAGTATGACACTTTTCGTAACCCTTCACGCATAAATAATAAGAAAGCTTACAATAAACATACAAACATTTACTATTCACATTGACTTTGGAAGCATACTTGAAATAAATAAGAAGTTAGTAACGAGCGCACCCGCCTCGGTGGCGTGGATAGCTAACGCGCTAGTCGTGTTGAGCTCAACTGCTGAGGACGGGGAGATCGAGGTTTAAATCTCAGTCGGGTGAACTGGGGGCGGTTTTTCCTAAATGGTTTTCCACTCTCCCTCCACGCAAATGCGGGTTCACTTCATCTACTTCAACCTTCCCTATTCCTAATCCATTAGCGTAATTAGTTCTTAGGCGTATAAACCGAACGGGTAGTAAGACGTGCTAAATAATAATACAAAAAAGTGTTGCACTACACAGTCACATGATCTGAACAGAAGCAAGCTTGGCTAGTTCACGAGCAGACGTTACAGCAGCGCTGCGTGTTAGGGTAGAGCTGAATGCTGGCCGGTAAAGTGAACGAGCCTACCCTACAACTCTAGTAGCCTTAGTATAAGGAAGGACCCATCAAGATGACCAAATAAATCTTAGAATTTGAAATTTTTCAGTGAGTTGAGTAATGGTGGGAGGAAGGGGAGTTGGGAAGTCAACATTTCCAAAACTAATATATTTAATTACTTCTCTGTATTGTAAAGAATTTAAATTTATTAATTAGGTACGGGAAACAATACAAATAGACATTTACATAATAATAATAAAAAATTAAAAAATAATAATATAATAATAATATATTATATTATAAAATTGCATTCTGAGAAATAGTGGTGATGGAGTATAATAGAGAAAAAAACTTTTTGAGATGAGGAAAAATATAAAAGTTTGACAGATAAATAAAAATAAATCAAATCCCAGATAGCCAAAATAACATTAGACTCTAAATTTCTCAAAGTGGGTTGGGGAATGGGGGGTTCAAAATCTACAAAATTAATAGAAACTACTACATCTCAGTGCAGTGTCGTTAAAAATGAATTTTGGCATGCCCATAAATGCACCACTCCAAATAACTAATAAGTCTGAACATTTTAAAATGTAACTCCATGAAATCAAGGGAGGGGCGAGGGGAGTTATAAAAAAAACCTTTTATCTATAGTTGAAAATCGAAATTTGGCTGGCAGGTAGAAGTACAACTATAGATAAAGAAATTATTCTTAAAACTATGTGTTTAAATGTGAGTTAGAGAAATTAAGATTAGGGAGGAGAAGGGAAAATTTTCAAAAACCAATAGAAACAATTACTAACAGAACAATTTATTTGGTAAGCTGAGGTGCTTATTACTAGAGTGATTCTTTCAAATTAATTCATGTTTAGTTAGTAAATTTAAAATATTTCTTTTGATGTTCATTTCAACAATGTCTCCGCGTAAGCAAGCAAATATTGATGCAAAGACTGCATATATATATGCCTCATACGTGTCTGAAATTGTATTGTTGGTAGTTTAGATCAGGGTTTCTCAAACTGCGAGGCGCGAAGGGATTTCAGATGAGGTGTGAACCAATTTCTCACTTCTTTCGACTTGCCTAAATTATGATTGACTAAAAAATTAATATTCTCTTTGGAATATGAAGCAATAAAATTAATTAATATCTTACAATACTTTACTATTTTTATAAACTTCTACAAAGCTCTTATCAGAAAATAATTAAATCAATTAAATAATAAATGTCTCATTTTTGTATTTTAACGTAAAAAAGTTATTTTATTCTAAGAATAAGAGTCTTAACCATTAATTTTATGTTCATATAAGGCTCAAGAGTATAGAGTTTGAGAAAACCTGGTTTAGATGATTTGCTAAAAATAAGATAATTTACCCAACTTAAATGTGAGCGAAGCCGTGGGCAAACTCGAGTAAGTTAATATGATTATAAAAAAATGAATGATTGATTAATTCATTTAGCAAAATTAATAAACAAATATACTTAGAAAGACTGATAAAATATACTTTGGCACTTAAAAAAAAATATTCAAAATTCAAAATAAAACAAAATTATTAAAATGGTGTGCTAATTAATAAAAAACGGTACGGGTACAAAACTTTTTATTTTTGGTACAAAACGGTACAAAAATTATTATTACGCACTTATGTTAATGTGTAATGGTAGGGTGATTGTGAGATGGAATGAAGGACCTACAGTTTAACGTGGAATCCGAACCACGGTGGCGGCCTGGCACTCTCCACATTCACAAGATGGCTTGTCAAAAACTAGTACAAAACCTTGGCAATGTAAAAAGTTCAACACACAAAAGTGGTACTACAGGTTAATGGACGTGCTGCTATACCTTGGGAAGTAGTAAATTGAGAAAAGACATATATTTTGAAACGGTAGTATATACTATTTAACTAAACACTACACACCTCGATCACTACAAATCTTAACGAATGTTTCCGGAGACAGCAAAACATATTTTAATAAATGGTCTAAAAATTAACTTAACAAAAAGTCGTTTGGCCTAAAGGCATTTGGCCTAAAAGGCGTTTGGCCTAAAGTCATTTGGCCTAAAGGCGTTTGGCCTAAAGGCGTTTAGCCTACACTTTAGGCCAAATGACGGGTACCCTTTAGCACCGCGTATTACTACCCGTTCGGGTTATACGCTTTTATGAAAATTGTTATAATAACCTTCATGACTAAAGAAAAACGTTATTTCCTATCTAAATCGGACTGTACCTATGGCAACATAATATTGTTATATAAAGTGTCTGCTAGGTTGCCTGTAGTTAACCAAGTGAGTTAATGGAGTTTTTTTGTTTTTTATATTTTTTTTTTTCTTAAAACACTGACAGCCTTTGTGTAGTTTGTAGATATTTCAGGCAAATTTATTAGTACCATATTTAAATAGATAAAATATGGTGTTTGCTATTTAAAAAATGGTCCATTCTTTGTAGTTATTGTGATATTACTTCTGTTCTATAATCCACATACTGGGAAGCCATGGTGAGAAATTCCAATAATAAAGTGGTAAATGAGGTGGCCCAATGGCTAAATAATTTTATAGAAATGGAAATTGTTAAAAATAAACTAATAAGAACAAATTTAATTAAGAAAGCCCGCTTAGGGAAAGAGGAAAAATGTGTGAAGAATCAAATTTGATATCACCTTTTTGCATTGGATTCTTCCCACATGTTTCTTTTTTGCCTAGGTGGGCTTTCTTAATTAAATTTACTCTTATTAGTTTATTTTTCCTTTTTCTATAATTTTATCAATTTCCATTATAAAACAAAGTTTTTAACAGCCACATCTACAACCATCCCAAAATACATTATTACTAATTTGGCTTAATTGTGATTTTTGCTAGGGAGATCTTTTCATACATGGAAAAATATACTCAAATTTATTTTTGCCACCATTTGGTTGCACTAGAATATTTTAGCCATGCTTGACATTCTATGAAAGACAACCCTTTCTCCCCCTCTATGAAAATTTCAAGTTAAATCTTGCAAAGGAATTTTCACAGTTATTTAGTAACATTGCTCTGATGTTGAGCCCAATCCACAGACAGGTATACACCAGATCCTTGGGCTTGCGGAAGTTTCTCTTTGCTCCTTGAGTCAGTTGGGGTTTGCTAGTTTTAATGCTCAGTGATAAAAGCACTTCAAATTTACAGTTGTTGAACAACTCACTTTTAATATGTTCATCATAAAGGGACCATTATTATTGTATTGGCAATCTGTGTACATTCTTCATACTATGTGAGCTTTGTGGAAACCGGCCAATTAACTATAGATGGATGTTTTTATCCCTATCTCTAGTGAAACCATGTTTAAAAAAAGTTGTCTCCCACCCCTGGCATTTCCCAGGTGTACCTTGCTGATGGGGGGGGGGGGGGGGAGGGGTTAGTGCAGCATGGTTTGCCATATTGAATGTAGGTACAGCCATGTCAAAACTGCAACTCGATTTTTAAAGAATGTCTTCTATAAAGACCACATCGGCAGATTTCATCATTGACAGGAGGCCAAACATCACTCTTTCTCATCCAGCTCTCATTTCAACATGAGAAACTCCACATATATTTTCACAGGTAAGTCTTTGGTCTTTGTACATTCATCAGGGTCCTTCTGTCAAGTGGGCAGCATAAACGATGAACAAGATTTGTGTAGAGAAAACTCTTAGTTAAAGGTTATAAATACTACACATTACTATATAAATTAATAGTTAATTACCCGCTTTGGTGGCCGCATGGTCTAAAGCGCTAATCTCACGATAGACTAGACTACTGAAGACTGGTAAATTGTGGTTTGATATCAGTTGGGTGTACTATGGTGGTTTTCCATTCTCCCTCCAAATGCGAGAATAGTTCATCTAACTGCACCCTTACTAACCCTAAACACATTAGTGTAATTAGTATATTGGTGTTTGACATGATGAGTAGTAAAATGCAATGCTAAAAAAATTACCGTTTTAAAAAGTATTTCAAGGTTTCGCACCCATCACACCAATCACATTGTCGACAGTGACGTAAAATCTTGTGCCCTTCCATATAAAGGGAAGAATACCAAACCACTTGATTAGTTATAAAACTTAATATTTAGCTTTTTTTTTCTGGAAAGGTCTATTTGAGTAGTAATATTTTTCAAAGCTTACTTTAGAAATGGATTTAAAAAATATTGTGTATGCTGCATCCTTAATTTAAATTCATAAAACATTACTTAAAAACAAATATTTTAAATAATCTCGTATAGAGTTCGACTGCCGAGGACAGGGAGATTGAGGTTCTAATCTTGGTTGGGTGAACTAGATGTGATTTTTCCTAAATGGTTTTCCACTCTCCTTCCACACAAATGTGGGTTCACGTCCTGTAAAATTCAACCGTCCCAATCCCTAACCAATTAGCAGGGAGTCGAACCAAAATTTGTATCGGTTCCTGTTCTCTAAACACACATTTTAAAGGTTTTGGTTCTTGTTCTTTAAATTAAAAAATATAGTACAGCGTCTTTCTATCAATTGAGGCTACGTCAATGTACTAGATTCGATCATGGTTTTTTAATGAATGAGGAAGGTTGTATTTTTATATTTAGAGGAGATGTATCCGCACTTGCGTGGAACGAGAGTGGAGAACCACTTTTGAAATAACATTCTGGATAAAAAGTATTGCTAGATTTAAAAAAACAAAACTATAACTTACCTTAATAACAATAGTGCATCCTTCTAATTTGCATCTTGATCTGTCTCTGTCAATCTCATCGTCAAACTTATGAACTGAGTTTTCTTTAACGCACCTCAGCACTGAACACAAGGAACACATTCACCGAGCTATTTCCTAATTTAAACTAGAGTGAAAGAATTTAAAGTTTGCATTTTGCCACCCTCCATCTGCCTTTTCCCTCTAATATAAGCTGTTCAACCAAACACCACATCAGTTTTCAATTCCAGGAGGTACTACATACTAGGGCGGAGCGTAAATTTTTTTTCGATATTATTTTCCCGCTAGTGCGGAAAAGTTGTGGATATGTTTCAAAACATATGTAGAAAATTTCAGATTAATCAATAAATATCTTCCGGTTCCACTTTGGGGTCTAAATATGCGGAATTAGCCGAAAATGATGTAAATTTTCACAGTTCAGTGACTTTTTTTATTTAAAGATGTTTTCTTCCCGCTAGCGCGGAAAAGTCGGAATAATGTATTGGAAACTAAAGTGCAAAATTTTAGAGTAATCAATAAATATCTTCCAGTTCCACTTAGAGGTATAAATATACGAATTTAGGCAAAAATATAGGAAAATTAGGGGTCAAAATTTAGGGAGAAATGAAAAACTTTAGCATAAACATTTATTTTTTGAAGCTTTAAACATTTATTTACTAAAATTAGATATTCGTAAATAATAGTTATAGCATTAAACAAAACATCTTACTACCCACGCAATACACATACTTTGTAGAAATAAGTGTGTTTCGAGTTCCAGAATAAAAGTTGCAAATGTGCATTACGCGCATTTCATTCACTGGTTTCCATATTTTTTACACTATATTGGTTTTTTGTTTCAAACGATGGCATGACACGCCTTGACTCCATTCTGGATCTATGTATCCATCACGCTTGGTCTCTCCGATGACTGCAAGGGAAGCTTCTGTTGTCAGTTTTACTCCTCTTTCAACACATTGAGTGTGGCACGGGAAGTTTATGTTTCCCAAGGTCAACACTGAACATTCACCAGACTTTATCAGTTGCACTATGTCTTCGTTCGACAAGTGAGTGGTAATCAGAGGTTCCGTTAGTTGGCAATTCTGCCAGTCTATGAGATCAATGTAAGATTTAGCTCTAAAGTTAAGTTCAGGAATTTGGAAAACACGAACTCCTGGTCCCGTTTTTTTCCTTGCTTTCAAAATCCTGCGGAGGGAAAGTTCTCGCGCATTCTGGTCTGGGTCAACAAGCATTGCAAGGATTATTGCTTCAGGATGACCAAAGTAGCCATTTCTTTGGATGACGCGATCCACAACTAGCTTCAGATTGTCTGTAAGGTAACGTGAAGCCCGAATTGTTTTCCAAAGATTTCATGGTCCATCTGTACAATTGGGATGCGATTTGATTCTGAACCACGCAGGTGCGTAAACCTTCATTATAAACTCAGCCAAAGCTTGTAGTTCCTTAGAGGCGTCCTGTGTACCAATATAAACACGCAAGATTTGATTAGCAGTTGTCAACCAGCGGGCATGGGAAAGATTTCCAGGATTTTTGTGTGTCACATTCTTAGGACACACACCATTTGTCACTGCAGTGCAGATATCCCTCAAATATCTCTGGTCTGTGCTCAGATCAGTTTTTTCTTCAGAAGGAACTGCGGTCCCAATTTTCTTAAGTCCACAACAGATAAAAGTTCACAATTCTGAAGCTGTTTTCCAATTGGACCACAATACGTTTAGGGCCAGTTGTATCGCCATGGAAGACACCACCCTTATTTCTCGTGTTTAATGGGGTACCATCACCTCCTAATGCTAACAGTGTAGTGAAATCAATATGACGTTCTTTGCAAAATGTCGTTATACTTTCAGTAATGTCTTTAGCGGAAGAGGTGATTGGTGACACATGCCCTACATATTTGCAGTCAGGTTCTTCTATTAGTGTCACGTGTTCATCAAGCACTCTTTTCTGGTGCAGCACCCCCTCAATGTTCCTCTGAATTAAAGTTTGATCTTTTCGACCGTCAAAATACAGTCCTTTCAGGTTATTGGTGCCAAATAAATTGAAATCTTGGACTTGGCGTTCCATGCGATATTTATTTCTTTCCATTCTTATCTTATGCCTGTCTATAACATGGGACATGTCGTATGTGTCACAACTCCTAAGTCTTCAAGAAGTGCACTTGCTACTGTTGCCGCAGCTCTGTCGGATACTCCTATTCTGTCGCACGCACTAGCTAGGGCTGGAAGGCGGGTTGTTCGTTATATACTTTTATCCCTTACATTCTATTGCGATGTGGTTGAAGGTATATCAGTAATATCCTGACACTGTTGCTCATCAACATGATCAGAAGAATGAGATAACTTCAAATCTTCACATGAAAAATCTGTGGTTGCGATTTCACTTTTCTTCTGTTTTATGAACCTTTCATGTTCCTTTTCAAACCTATATGTTCATTTCCTAGGTTTCTGTGTTATCGCCATATCAACTGGGCCTATCACCATTTTCCTTGAAGTCCTCTGATCCTCAAGAAACAGTCTTTCCAAGTCTGGAACTTTCCTTTCACGTGGGCATTTACATCTGTTGAGAGATACACACTTGCAAGAACAAATATCAAACAAAAGCTATTTTGATTCAGATTGTAAAATTAGTAATTTGGACTTCATCTTTTCCGTCTGTTTCTTAGCGACAAATCTCTTCATGCTCTTGTACTTATCATGACATGATCTAATCATTTTGATTATTCTTTCCTTAGAAACTGTTGGAATTGAGGCAGCCTGCCAAATTGTTTCAACCTTTTCAGCCACATAAACCACTATCGCCCCTACAGGTGGGTCCGATTTTGTATTATTTTTCAATTCATTTCTCACCAACAAAAAGTACTTCATAATATCTTCGTATGTTGGTAGAACGCGGGTACTTAATTCTGCTGGATACCCAAAAACGGGACAAAAAACATCACCTCTACTGTGCCTTTTTATCTTCAGATTCTTCACATTTTCCGACGATTACGACATTTCTCCGTTATATCTTTTAAGTACACTACTAGTTCAACACAATATTAAAAATCCAATAACACTTTCACATGTACTATTTTGCAATAAAATTTAGACACTACCAATTAATACCTGAATTACAAACGTGCCACGAGCAGAACATTCGACCAACGGTCAATCTACAATGATCGAACATGATAAAACTTAACTTAATGGGGAAATTCCCCGCAGATGGCCTTGATTTCGCTTGTGCAATCTTTTTAGTGGAGGGTAGTGCCATCTATTGTCTCTATCGTGGGCGTTGATCAACGTCTATGGCTGCCCGAACGTTCCCTGGCATTCATTGCAATAATTTACTATAATGCCATCTATCAATGAACCATTCACCTTTTAGCAAGTCTGAATATTTTATATCTAGGCTGATAGATAGTGCTAGCAGAGCAATGCTATACAAAGAATTTAGACTGAAGTATATAATTGTTAGAATAAATGAATAGCGAAAACATTTGGCGCGTAACCATGGCTGCCGAGTGCCGGGCCAATGCAGGTTACTATGATAAACGCGCGTCAGAGAATTTGTTAAGATGCAAAAGTCTAACCGGAAGATATTTATTGATTACTCTAAAATTTTGCACTTATGTTCCTTAAATATTCTTTCAACTTTTCCGCGCTAGCAGGAAGAAAAAATCTGGAATTAAAAAAGTCACGAAAATGTGAAAATTTACATCATTTTCGGATAATTTCGCATATTTAGAACCCAAAGTGGAACCGGAAGATATGTATTGATTAATCTGAAATTTTCTACGTATGTGTCTGAAACATATCCACAACTTTTCCGCACTAGCGGGAAAATAATTTCCAAAAACAAGTTTTTACGCTCCGCCCCACTACATACAATAGGCTTATATTGCTTGTCCAAAAGAGATGATTTCTTGGTTTCTGTATTTCAACTTCTAAAGAACGGGCTATTATCTGCCTTCTATCGAAGCTAAATACATCTTAAACCTCTAGCTTAAACATTAACGTGAGAAAAAGGACAACAATGTAATAGTCACGACATTACTTTAGAATTTAACATTGTTTATTGCTAAGGACTCATTAACTCTTCTAATCACCTTAACATTTCAAAATTAAGTTAAGGAAAGAAGAAGAAAAATCTGTGCAACATGTCAAAATTATAAAAAAAAACTAAAACTACGAAACTTTAAGAACCTTTATGAACCTAAAATTATTTAACGGTTCTGGCTCTTCAGAATAGTGTTTTAGGGTTCTGGTTCCGATTCTGGTTCCTTAAAAATAAATGCTAATTTCGGATATCGGTTATGGTTTCTGTTCCAGTTAGACTTCCTGGTAATTAGTACTTGAACCCTAATGGGTAGTAAGACGCGGTGCTAAATAATAATTAAATCATTCCATCATCGTACTTTTTGAAGCCTGTTTAATGTTATATAAACCATAAGTGAATATGTGGACTAAACTTGTCTCGGCTGGATTGTCGGGGATGAAGGTGGTTTTTGTTTTTAGAAAGTTTTCCACACACAAATTTGGGTACACTTACTCTGAATTTTGCCTTCTTCATCCTTACTCCTTTAATGCACTAAATTTCACCCTGAAACTTGCTTGCATAGTCTATGGTCGCTGTCACTCTTGCAATATAATATACTGCTGGGGACAGGAGGTGGGAAGGAAATTTTTTTAAATTGAATTTATCTTTGAGTAATTTAAAATGTTTTTTTAAAATACAAATGGGGATGCTAGTGCCAAGAATGTTATGACACTTATAAGTTATTAGTCTAGACAGACTTTAAAGATAAACACACCAAAAAATTATAAATAAGGAGGGAAGAAACTCAAACCCACCTCCCTCCCCCCCCCCCCCCCCCGCTCATTCTACAGGATGACCTTGATCTACAACTACTGCCACATTGACAGAAAGTATCAATGCCTATAAAATAACACTAATAATAGAGTAAGATGTTTTAATTGTTAACTACACTGGTTAGTATTTTCTCAATTATCCTTACTGTGATCTAAAGCTTCCACACACACGTTCATTTCCTGCTTGATGCCAGAACTGTCATTCCCCACTTCGTAAACTGCAAATTTTTTACTCGCCAGCTTTCGTTCAGAGTGAAGCGTTGGGGTGAAAAACTTGTACGTGTCAGCATGTTGTCATTGTGATGTTAGTAGAGGAACATGTGCCTTAAAAGATGAATCTGCCTTTTTGGTGTAAAAGTTGGCTATTTATTTTCGTTTGAAATTAAGCACTTCTTCAATTCTGATAGATAGAAATAAACCTTTAATTCTTTAAGAAAACATTGTTCACATTCATTGTGATGTATTTCAATATTTATATTAAACCTGCATTGTATTTGATTTTTATCCTTAGTCCATAACCGACATTTTATCTTTTAGTTTAATATATTAGTTTTCTCTTGGACTTGGAAGTAAAAAACAAATATAACATTTTTAAATTTGATTTTGGAAGACTTTCTGTAGGAGACTGGGTCTTCTTCCTCGGTATTGGTCTAACATGGAGCCAAATCTTGGAGCTCTTAATTTAATTTATTTTTAAATTAAATTAATGTTTGTAAAGTAAAGTGCTAGTAGCAAATGGAAAGTTAAGTAGATGTGCAAGAATTGTGTTAAGAATAAGGACGAGTTAACATTAATGAAGTGAAACAAATTTCTGAAGCTGGTGTTGTTTCAGCCTGGACTAATTCATGGGTGAGGTCAAGCCAACTCTTCAACTTTAAAGTCATATGATTTTTTTTTTATCAAATATCAGAATTTATGTAAGAACTTTCAGAAAGACTATCTAATTCAGAGAATTAATTAACACTTTATTTTATGTCTAAATAATAATTGTATTGATTTTTTTCTCTTCTTTTTGTCTCAACAATACTATTTTATTTTGTCAAATTAGAATATAAACTATCCGGAATTCCATAGGTAGGATTGGGATGTGGTAAAAAAGGAAACAATAATATAACCACAAAAGTTCCAATAATTGTTATTTTATACATTTATTTTTATTGTAGTCTAAATTACATTATATTTCAACAATCCATTTTTATTTCATTTGCTCATGTTTTACTTTAAGTATTACCCAGTGGTCTCGAATATTGAGAGTCGTCGTGCCACTGTCTGAATTAGCCGAGGTAATTCTTTTTTTTATTATTACTATTTTTCTCCTAGATCCTTGGAGTGGCGCCCAACAAATAGCACAATTTTTATACATATTGACATTAAAACTGTTGTTATGTAAACAATATTCAGAAGACACTGATACTAGACACAGAAAATTATAATTTATATAATACATAACATTATTTTTTCATTAAATACTACAATCTAGATGTTTATCAGGCAGGAAGGTCTATCGGTCGCACCGCGCTCACTCGTCAACAAGATGCAAGCTATTCCATTCACGGTAGGAATTACTCTCTGAAAGGTCTTTTTTCCTACCAATATCCTACTATATAATAGATTTATGGTAGGGAAAAAGGCCTTTCAGAAGTCAATTCCTACCGTGAACAGACAATATATGAGCTATATGCTACTCTCAACAGGATGGAAACCCAATACTCTTGACTTTCAAGGAAATGTATAAGCGTGGGTTAACCTCTTACCAGAATAAATCTTAAATAACTATGCTCTTACATAATTAATTTTTTTCCGACAAATTTTATCTAGATTTTGCCTTACCATAAAAATTGATTTAAAAAAACAAACACGTAATATTGATTCTAACAGCCCCACCTCCAGCCCCTTTGTAAGAAAATACTGGACCCTCCAAAACCTTTAGGTAATTTAAGGATGGTCCATAAAGTTAAAATAAAGTTAAATAGTTCAGATGAGAACATAAATTCTATTTGGTACTTTTTTTAAAAATCTTTTCCCCCTAGAAGGGTGGATACACAACACAGGTTTTTAAGGAAAGGTTGAATTAAAAGCAAAAGTACAGTATAGAAACGATGAGTGATCACGGAAATTTTTATAAGCTTTCAAGTCAAACTTCTGTTGACGGGGAGATGAGCTCGAATTCCAATCAGGGGAACTGAAGGTGGTTTTAAGTAAATGGTTACTAACACCCACGCAAATTTAGGTAAATTTTATTTAGATTATATTATCATTCTCACAACATTATCGTGATTATACAGGATGGCCCACGGAAAAATAGCCCGCCTCCTATATCCAGCAGGCTCCTCACTCTGAATTGGGGAGGTCAATCCCCTTTCACCCATATTGTGACATGAAGAACGAGTGAATAAAGCTTTAGACAAGCAGTTCACTTGCTCATTCTTCATGTCACAATATGAGTGGAAGGGGATTGACCTCCTCCAATTCAGAGTGAGGCAGCTCCTGGATATAGGAGGCGGGCTACTTTTCCATGGGCCACCTGTATATGTATATAACCATGGGTAGAAAAGACTATGATAAAAAATAATCTCCAAATAGCTCATGGAAGTAGCCAATGTTCACACTGAACCCTTGTCTCTAGTTTCGTTCCCCAACATTTTCTCAGGGGTAAGTCTATGCTAGGATATGCCACTGCCGAAGGTGGACCCTACTGGCTGATATTTCCACCAGCCTCCATTGTCTCCCAATACACCCTATCATTAATCAAACCTAGGCCAACAGTTGAGCACGTACTAACACCTAGCTATCTCTCTGTCTGGTGATCCGCCTCGATGGCGTAGTTAGCTAACGCGCTAGTTTCGTGTTGAGATAGACTGCCGAGGACGGGGAGATCGAGTTTAGAAACTCTGTTGGGTGAACTGGGGGTAATTTTTTCCTAAAATGGTTTTCCACTCTCCCTCCATGAAAATGCTGGCTCACTTCAAACATATTAAACTTTTTCAATTCCTAACTCACTTAGCGTAATTAGTACATCAGCGTATAACCCAAACGGGTAGTAATACGCGGTGCTAAAAGAAAAAAAGCTCTGTCAGATTTTATAATTATATGTATTGTCCCAACCACCCGCCTCGGTGGCGTAGTTGGCTAACGCGCTAGCCGTGTTGAGCTCGACCGCTGAGAACGGGCAGATCGAGGTTCGAATCTCGGTCGGGTAGAATGATTTTTTTTCCTAAATGGTTTTCCATTCTCCCTCCACACAAATGCGGGTTCACTTCCTCTAATTCACCCTCTCCAATTCCTAATCCATTAACGTAATTAGTACTTAAAGCGTATAACCCGAACGGGTAGTAAGACACGGTACTAAATAATGAAAAATATTGTCACAACCCTGAGCAATGTTGGGATGTTTGTTTTGATTTACATTACTTTCTTGGACCTACGTGACTGAAAGCGCTGGCTTATCGAATATGATGTAACGAATTAAGTGTTCGGCCAATCTGGCGAGCGTACGCGCGAGCGCGTGATTATCAAATAGCTCTTGATAGTTGTTGATGAGGAGGCAAAGGTTCGAATCTTGGCTCAGTGAACTGAGGGTGGTTTTCTCATCTTCTCTCCACGCTAATAGTGATTCTTATTTGTAAATACCTACTTTGATTATAGTATTGAATTATTTTAACATATCAGTTTTACATATATATATATGGTTTATGTTCTTACCAATTAAATTAGGCCGTTAGTAGCAAGTGTGCCAAACCTATCGATAGTAATAAAAATGTCAAAATGAGAAGTTTTCCTAGCACTCAATGAACCAACGTAAAATAATATTGCCTAGCGCCTGTAAACTAGACTGTATCGGGTCTAGCGTGCGCTTAAGAAAAATAGAACCGGTTCTATCTTTCAAGGGCGCGCGCTCAATCGCTCCAGTCTTGCCACCTCGCATTACAACCAATCACTCAAGCAATCGTCGATCCCAGGGTCCTGAGTTCGAGTTCTGTAGGTGGTCGCTAGCCGTGTCAGTCATTCCATTAACCTAAGTCTTTATGAATAATCTAGTTCTTCCGCCAGCGTCCAATCTCTTATATTCCTTTTATATTTCATTTAACATCACCCTACCATTACACATTAGCGTAAGTGCGTATAACCCGAACGGGTAGTAAGACGCGGTGCTAATAATAATAATAATATCACATTTTGTAATATCTCTTAGTACTTACATTAAACCAAAATTCGTAACCCCACGTATTATTTAGAAACCACACAACTACCTTGCCGCGACCTAACCCCTCCCACGAGCTATCATGACAAATCAAGCCCACAGGAAGGGGGCAGGGGTCAGGACAATATATTTTATTTTAGCATCGCGTCTTACTACCCGTTCAGGTTAAATGCTTATGGACGAGTAAGGTTATATTTTATAAAGTGTACCCGTATTTGCGTGGAGGGAGAGTGGAAACCCATTTTGGGGGGGAAACCTCCGTACACCCTCAATCTACCCGTAATCAGCAGTCTAGTCTACTGCTAGAGTAGCACGTTAGACCATAAGGCCACCGCATCGGTTATGTGTATATATATATATATATTGTGTGTGTGTGTGTGTGTGTGTGTGTGTAATTATTGTCTAAAAATATGTTTATATCTTAGAAAGTCATTTAAAAATTTACTTTATATCTAAATTATAGATCCAGGATTTTAAGAGTGTATTTTAAATGTTAGGACATTTTTAAATGCATATTTCACAGATTGTCTAAGTTATAAACATCCAGAGAACTAATGACAACAATACACTTTACATTTATCTAAGGTAATTTACAGAGATTTGTGAGACATGTATTTAAATAACAAAATAATGACCAAAGGGAACTGGTACAGGTTTACTCAACATATAATCAGTCAGTCGCCTCCCTGCTTTGGTTTTGTGCACCGTTATCACATCACGGTGTTTAGCTGTTGGCTGTGAAGTCTCCAATCCAAGCATCCCGCCTCTTGGAAACAGTGTAACCAACTGTTCAACAACTTGGGAGCATGCGCACTGCATGCTTATATTTTATAAGAAGATGGCTTGTAGCCGTATTTGCGCACTTTGAGTAAAGGAATCTTCTTAGCGGTGCCCACTGTATATCGTCTGTTCTTACATCCCAAGTCGCAAAATGGCAAGTAGTAGATTATTATTATTATTATTATTATTATAAAACATTAGTTTTTTTAAACCTTTGTTAACAAGTATTTATTGATTACTTGGGGTCATTGGACTGAGTGTTATCACAAGATTATGAAAGATTGTGAACATAATATTCTCTCTGAGTGCTGGCCTAGTACTCTTTCAAAATATAGCATCTCCTTTTTTTATTTATTGTTTGTACGTTTAACACAAGTTTTATTAATGGGAAGGGATGAGAAGGGTAGCTTTCTATAAATGCGCCCGCACTACAAGACGATAGTTAGCTTACGAAAGGTCAAACTGGCGCCACTCTCGCTTTGCAGACGAGCGCACGCCTGGTCAAGTTTGACGGGACTAATGAGGGTACATATTTTATAAATTATACCTACCTAATTCTTGACTAAACCGCTGGTGAGGGGGAAATTATTGTTCTAATTTCTGTTGGTTTCTCTTTCTCCTTCCACCCTAATTCTGATATTGATGCGTAGTAAGAGGAAATTCAATTAAGTCCCATAAACCAGCAATTCTTAACCGGGGGGGAGGGGGGGAAGGTGTTTTTGTGGAGGCCTCAAAAAATAAATAAAAATGTTATTTTCTTATTACTAAAGTCAACTATATTAAATTTTACGTTTTGGAAGAAAGAATTCGATGATCGTAAGCATGTAAGTACAGTAGACTCTCGATTTCCCGGGGTAATGAAGGGGAGGGGAAGCACGGATAATAGAAATCACGGCTAGTACAAATAATCCCCATCTGTTTACCATCGCCATTCAAAATTCGATACTCTTTGTTTCTATTTATTTATGTGAAAAGGGATTTTCCACAATGGTAAATATTAATATGTTAGTAAAACTAGGGGGCCACGATTAATAAAAAGTTATGAACCATTGTCATAAACCAGCAGGGTAAGTAGAAGCGCTCTTGTAAGAAGTAGAATCGTACACCTGTGACTACGTGTTAGACCTGCAATGACCTGTTCACCGTTTGACGAGGAAGTCCAGGTTTGAATCTCAGCTTGGCCCCCTGAGTAGGGGAGGATGAGTATAGCTACATGTGTTTTCTCGTTTTCCCATCCTTGCTCCATGCTCCATAGCATGTAATGCCATTTGGGACTATCCGCATATTTACACTAAAAGGGCAGGGATGTTACAGGTGGAATTGAGAATAAATGCACCCGCATTTGTGTGGAAGGAGAACGGGAACCCATTTTGTTGAAAACCACTTGCACCGGAATTCTAACTCCAATTTTTCCATCACAGACAGTCCTGTCCATCAGGGGATCCGGGTTTGATTTCCGGTGTGGCCGAAAAATATATCACCGGTGAAATTGGGACTTCCCCTTTCACAGTGATGGATTGGGGGTTGTGTTTGTACAGAAAGTCCACATGAAATACCCAAAATAAATAATTAACATTTTGTGGTTGTCCGTTTCTGAGTCTTAAGGCCGATATGCTAAGCTAAGCTAAGCCATGGTCCCTCTTTTCACTCCCGAATTAAGTGTGGTTTCTCTCTGGTCTGCTCCAGTGAACTTTAGTTATGGTGGCGTTCTACAAAATGTCTTGTTTGAGTTCAGGTGATAGTACTAAGGAAGAAAAAAATTCTGCTCTTAGCAGTTGTTTTGAAAGATGAAGAAAATTTAGGAGGTGGAGGTTTGACTTGTTCAATTAACGCTTCCATTTTAATACAAACACATTTATTAAATATAAAACATAATTAAATTATTACTTAAATACACTCGAAACAAACTGAAAACAAAACTTCGACACTTCTTTAATTCATCAAGAAGTCTACTTTTCATATCAATATTTAATGTGGCCAAAATTACCTTGATCAGTCATAATCGGTAATGTTAAAATAAAATTAAATGCCTAGATATAAAATTATATAACGTGTTTTAATTTCTGTTTTTAAGAAAAGTAGGGACAAAATTATTTGAGTAAAGGTTAATTTTAATTAATTAATATAAGATCTATAATAATATTCAAGGAACGCCTAATAGCCAATAACAAAAGGAACTAATTAAAAATTAAAAGATAATAAGAAATATTAAATATAAGGAAAAAGTTAAAGACAGCAAAAATTTAATTAACAAAAAACATATTGAGTTTATAAGAAATTGAATGAAATATTGATAATAACAAGTCTGAATATAATATATATTACATCATGGATGAGAAGATAGGTTGAACAACAGAATACTGCTAAGCCTATAAATAATGAAAACTTTATAACTTTAATCCTATTAAAGAGTGAAATAGAGCATAAAAGAACAATAGAGTTAAAATACAGAAAACATATTAAAATTAGATAATACAATACACACGAAAAACCACATATTCAAAGGTTACATATTAAATTATTAAAACATTGCAAAGAAAGATATATTAGGTCTAGCAATGAGTTAAAATTAACATTTAAGGTAATACTAGCTTTTACCCGTCGCGGCTTTGCCCGCAATAATTGATAATATCTTTTAATATTTAACTAAACTGTTTTGGTCATAAATCAAACTTTATTTTTTTCAAATATCTATGAGTTTTTCTCAGTTCTAGCTGTAAATAATTTGGCCGTATTTTAATTTTCACTTTTAAATAATTCATAATAAAAGAGATATATATTATTTAAGTTATCAATTATACACTTTTTATTTTTTATTTTTACCTTCATAATTAGTAATATAAATAAATAAATGAAATAATATTTTTTTAAATATATAGCTAAAAAAATCACATTTATTATTTATTAGTATGAAACTACGTCACACTAATTACTATTTACTTTAATTACAAAATATTAAATCACAAATTCTTAAATAACATCATTTCAATTACATTATAATCATATATTTATTATTATTTAAAATCAAAGGTTGGGAATAGTCCTATATGTTATTCCAAGACATGTTCTACCAACGTACAAAGTTTCATTCGAATCCGTTCAGCTGTTTTGACGTGATTGAGCAACAAACATCCAAACACACAAACTTTCGCATTTATAATATTAGTAATAGATTCAGAATTGTCAAAAGAAAAGTTAAAATTTTAGCCAATGAAAGTGAACAGGGAAATAAAGGCATAAAATGTTTAATAAAGGTTAGAAACGTTAATTATACCGAAATTATGTAGAATAGGAGATAATTGATAATAAAATGTTGTTGAATATATAAACGTTCCTTAGCTGATATTTAGTTCCACAAATAAAACGCAAAAGAAACGATGGGTGATCGCGGGATCTTTGATAAGATTATAAATAATTGAGCAGGGTGTAAAAAAAAAGGTTGTTGACCCTGCTCTAATGTGTTAGGGATAGTGAGGATTGAATTTAGGAGAAATGTACCCGAATTTTCGTGGATAGATAGGGAAAAACCACTTAGGGAAAACCACCCTTAGCACACCCAACAGGGATTCGACCCCCAAACTCTCCGTCATCGGAAGTCCAGTCCATTGCGAGAGAAACGCCTTCTTGTGTTCATAAAAATAGACTACTGTATTAATTTATGACTATATATGAAGTTGAAGTTTATTGCTCGAACCGGGCCAGCAAATATTTGTTTAGAGCCATATGACCTGCCAAGGTTGCCAACCCCTGCCCTTGACTGTTCGACCACCGAAGGGGCTATTGTATTTTTTTGTATTACTAAATTTCATTTTAATCTAAAAATTAACACCTACAACCCTAATTATGTTTTTAAAAAACTTAAAATTGCTTGATTTTGGTGTTTGAAGTTATATTTGCTATCTTCTTTTGGGGGACTTCGCTAGAACCCCCACAAACAGGTCCAACCCCCCCCCCCCCCCTCGTTCAATAATTGGTATTTAATTTAGGGGCAGAACTACACAAACTTTCCTGTCAGTGACTTATTTTAACTCCAAAGGTAGCGTGCGTGTTCTGTTAGCGTGTTCTGCTAGCGTGATCTGCTAGCGTGATCTGCTAGCGTGGTCTGTTAGCGTGATCTGCTAGCGTGTTCTACTAGCGTGTTCTGTTAGCGTGTTCTGCTAGCGTGTTCTGATAGCGTGCTCTACTAGCGTGGTCTGCTAGCGTGCTCGGCTCTGACCCAAGAGATGTTCTAATAATTCCAATTTATCATTCTCTTTCCTCGCATATGCGATTGCACTTCCCTGTGTTAATAGTCGCCTTGGTGTTAAGATAATATAAAAACAATTTACTACACGCTTCGGTGACTGGATGGTCTGAGGCGTTGGACTTACTAGACTGCTGAAGACGAGGAGTTCAGGGTTCGATCGTGATCGGGTGTTTGGGTTGAGGGTTCCTAAATTGTTTTCCACTCTCCCACCACGCAAATTAGGGTACATTTCCTCTAAATTCAACCTTCCTAATCCATAATACTTAATACGACCGTAGTTTAATACATTAAATGGGTGTTCTATTCCGTATTCATCTTTCTGAAGTTAGTTTTCATCAACTACTAACTACACAATCAAATTATTAGTAAAACCAACCAAACGAACATCAAATCAAAATTTAGCTCACAACATAATCCCTTAGCAAGCAAACATATCTCCACTTGCTACCCGTCATCGACTGAGAGGCGACGGAACAGAGTTAACCACGAAAGTGAATCAAGGAGGCCGCGTCAACCCACCGAGAGCCGCCAACAGGAGCGAAGAGGCCTCAACAATGCAAGAATACGGGAATAATTTTGTTTTAAGTGATCACTCTAGATAGAGATGTATAAGTTTATTTATATCAATAAAAAATAAAGCATCTCTAATTATCATGCGAAGAGCTAAGCCCTGAAAGTCGTAATGAACGAGAAGCTCATGAAAATGTGAATCTTGGCACGAAGGTAATTCATATTGTAACACAATCCTCGACCTTCTGAGATCAAGGTGAACACAATGAGTCCACTCAAGAGAGGATACGACAAAAGGCGACATGATCCGAAACTCCCACACTTGAAACTATCTACCATACAAGCCCTGTTAAATATGACTGTCACCAGATGTAACAGGTGTATTGTTTGGTGTTGTGTTAGATAAAGACGGGATAAGAATAGCAGTAGATTTTGCGAGAGAAGATATATATATATATATATGCTTAAACATATATCAATTGGAGAAAATCGATGGGTTTCAATGAAAAGAGGTATAAATGAGTCGGTGTGAGTGAAACCTCGCCAGAAAAATTCTCCCCGAACAATTTTGTCACTACAGACAATCACGTTAATCAGTATACTGCGATGATGTTATCGTATTAAATCACAGGCTTATCTGTCATCGCGTTGACTGAAGTGTGCAGGATTTCCACTTAAATCATTGAGTCGAATCGTTTCTTAATGTTATCGGATAATCTATCAACTTATCATAAAGCGTTGTAAGCTACATCACGGATAAACCACTAGACATTGGGAAGGTTGTATATAGAAGAAGTGAACCAGAATTTGCGTGGAGGGAGGGTGGAAAACCATTTAGGAAAAACCACTCCCATTTCACCTGAGGGATATTATAACCTCGACCTCTAGCTCCCCATGAATTAGCGCGTTAGCTAACTACGCCACCGAGGTGAGTCACATTACTATTCTTTTTTCTAAATGTGAGCACATCAAAATCGACACCATCTATTGAATGTGACAGCTGTAGACTACTTGACTTGGTATATTAATACATTCAAGTTGAGATGTTGGCTTATTTAAGGGGACCTGGGTGTCATTTTTCGACAAAATTATTCATATTCGGATTTTATGATTATTTCTTGTTGCAAATTTTTTTTCTGAGTAGAATAACATTTATTATATGTAATTATTTTCCATTTATTACAGCCATAACCAATTAATAGATATGAGTTCCGAAGATAGGCTTGGTATAAGGTATATTAAATATGTGGTAGATGGAAACAACAAGGCATATAGTTCTGGCCCCGGAAATTGATGCCCTTGAAAACCACAAAAAATGCACTTAAAACTTATATATTAATTCTCTCATAAATAAAAAAATCCCTTAAAAACAACAAATTTGCACTCTAAACCCCGTTTTTATTTCGGCCTCCTCAGAAATACCAAAGATGCTCTTAAAAATCAGATAATACATTTAAAATCCAATTGGTTCTTTTTGTTCGTTTATGGTAATGGCTGGGGAATCCTGCAAAGGAAGAAATAAATATTATATAAGTATTACCAATATAACCATTAAAAATAATAAAATAGGCAGAACATTTATATTCATAATGGCCCGTCTACAACCAACATACCCGCTTGTCGGACTCGCAATTAAACTTCTCTTAAATACAAAATAGACTGTCTACAATGAAAAGTTGTAAGACGTAATTTCAACCAATAGGAACAAATATCAATGATGACTATAAAAGTAAAATTTATATTAATGTTTTCAAATAAGAAATAAATATTTAACAAATATTCAAATGGTTGTATACACATGATTTTAATTGAAAATCCTGTATTCATTACTATACATTTCCAAGCGTTGTTATCATAGACCAAATAACTTCATATTATTTGATTTTAGTAGTCCATCCATATTGGTTTTTCTATTGGCTAAACGCAAGCCAACACAAGAGCTGGACAATGTTCATCTCCTCCCGACAAGCGGTTCCGACACACGATTGTGTTTGCGTAAGCTATTGTAGACAGACAAACGTTATTGCGCAGTTGCCAGTCCGACAAGCGGGTGCGTTTGCTTGTAGACGGGCCATTAGAGTGAGAGAATTACATATTAAATTTACCTTACTCCGCATTGCAATGCACATAGAAGTTCTTCAATTTCTCAGGTGTGAATAATCGGCGATTATCGGCCAAGAGGTATTTATACCTGGAGAAGTTGAGCTCTACAGCCACGGATGTTATTGGAGCAAACTTGAAATATGGAATATTACCTGGCGATATGTCCTCTTCAATGTCTTCTGAAGTGTCACGTTTACCGGCGATAATGTCGGCAATTTTAATCCAGAATTTTTTATCATCACATTCTGAAGTTTTGCAAACACAGTTTCTCCAATTTTGCTTGAAACTTTCTTGAGGTTATCCTGCAGTGTTGTGATAAGAGCAATAGCATCAGATACACTTTTCTTTTAAAAGTTTGTTATGGTTACGGGCAAAATACTAAAATTAGACTAATTTTCCCTCCATGTTCCGATTTGAGAGCATATCTTTTGCAATCTTGACATACATGGCATCTTCACTCCCAAACCTGCTCACGACTGTTTTCAAAATATGAATTAGGTCACAATAATAGTAACCGCATGGAGTCACGTTTGCCATCGTGTAATTATTGGCTGCGGTGGTAAGGATACGTCAGGGACCGCCGTCTTCAAATCAACTTCTCTAGATGGCGCTTTCAAGAAGACTTTTTAATGTTTGACACTGTTTGTTTTTCCAAAGTTATTTTTCACCTCTTCAGCAACTCGGTGAAATGCACGAGCGACACATGTTACATTGATTATTTTAGAATATAATGCTCTAGTGGCGGTTGCTGCTTTGACCCTATACGGCGCAGCATCAGTCACAAAAAGAATAAAATAATCGTGTTTAGTACCGTCAAGCCAGCCACAGCAGACACATGGATTTACCAAACAAATTGCTGATTGCGTAGTGGTTGGCTTTATCCAAGGATTCTGCAGTCAAGAGAAATGTTTGACCAACGGTATGCTGTTAAAGAGTTCCAATAACTACGTTAGCTACATATTATTTATTGATTCATCAATGGATACCCAACTGTATCCCCCGCATGAACTAGTTCGTATTTTATTTATAGTTTTGTCATATCACAGGCTAACGTACCGTTTATGCACTGTAGAATCTTCCGGTATAGAATGATTCGTGTGTCTTTATAAAAACTCATTAAATTCATTATTTACATTTCCAAACGGAATATTGGCTGACAACTTCGCATAATACTTGATTGAAAGGAGATGATTTGGTTTTAGAGGTTGATGCGTTTTGGAAAAGTAATCGTTGAGTTAATTTGTTTGTTGTTGCTGGTTCTAAAGCAGTCTTTCGATTCTCATGACTTGAGTAACAGAAAATGTTCTCTCTGCTCAAATTGTCGACTCACACCACTTACAAAATAATACTTTCCCATCCGTGGAAAAGACACTTTCACCAAGCTCGTTAACTGCTGAAATGGTAGGAATGAAATTGTTTGACTTTCGGCATTCAGCTCACTTAAGAGATAATATGAATATTGTAGACAAAAGTACGTCAACTAACTTTAGATATACACTTTCAACTGAAAATAATCTACTCATCTAAGTCACATTCAAAATACTCTTGAATGTACCGCCGATTTAAATAAAGACATACATTTCCTGTTCTTTGGAAATTCCAAGCTAGCCAATAATTTATTCAAACATAAACAAAATAATAATCTAAACATACATGCACTTTTTCTTCTTAATTTCTTTCTTACTTAGTACTGTTCTGTCAGAAAACATTAGGCTTTGCTCGTTGTTTTCTATCTGGCTGTACTAATAATTACATAATCAAACGAGTGCTCCAAGTAAATGGAAATAATGAATGTGTACTAAAAATCACCCGTTGTGTGTTACGACTTTTATGTAGGCCTAATGCTTTTAAAAATGACAGAAAAGGCATGATAAGCGTAAAAACAAGTTTTTTTTGCATAACCTGTAAGATATTTCTAATATGCACAATAAAGGTCATGTTTTCAATATCAGGGTGTCATAAAATGTGTTTATATAAAAGTTACCACTACGATCGACTTTGCAGAAAAAAGATACAATCTCATCAACTTCTGGGCTATGTTTATATCAAACCACGTGATTGTTTCATCATCAAGTGTAGTTTTACCTCTTGACAGGTCCAGTTATGATACGCCTTCAAGTCGCTCGATCGTTGGTGTTTATGTATCTTCATCCAACCTTGCTTTAATCCAGTATCTGGTATATATCCTCCTTCCTCTTTTCCCATTTATAATTCACATGATTGCAGTCTTCAACAGGCATTCCTTTCTCCTCCAATGTCTTAGCCAATTCATGACGGTTCGGTGGTAGAAAATTTGGAATGTTTAAGTCATGTATAGAAGCAAATGGGTTCACGCTAAGGATAAAAGCAGTAGCGTACGCAGGATTGCCAAGTAGGGTGGTGGCTCAAGGGGGGTTTGGGGGTTGGGAGGAGGTTGCCCCAACCGCCGGAGGCAAAATTTGTTTACCATTATATACACCTATAAACTTTTTGGGAGTTTTTTAAATTGGTATTTGTTACTTGATCATTTAAATCTTTACTATTATAAACGTTATAATTTAATAAAATAATAAATAAATAGGCCTATATTAAAGTTGGCTTAACCGTCACATAGACCTACCGTCACAAAAACCACCATATTATTTATATTAGGTAAATGAGTTTAATGTTGTAAGCAATAATCTTATGAAGAAACACTGTCACTGAAAGAGAGGTAAGGGGTTAATCCTACTGATCAAAGAATAATATTTTCAGAGCATGAAGATATCCCACTTCCATTCCATGAAAGATAGTCCACTCGTATGAAATAAATACATTTGGTGATTAATATATATTTGATCACAATGTTTAACTGGTTATTTACCCCACACCATTTTATTTTCTCTTCAGATCTGCATAGATCTCGGAGCATTCCCAAACTATGGTAGGAGGTGCGAGCCCCTTCAATCCCCCCGTGGTGTGTTACTGAATAATCTAGAAGATTGTAAGCCATTAACAAGGCGTGGAAAGCTCATTGAGGTTGAAATTGATTTGATACAAACCTAGTAATATGGCTTTCTTTGCAATTAGGAGGAATGTTGACAGTGTTGAAACTATGAGGACATTTTTGTGGGTGACATATTTCCACAAGATTTCTACTTACGACAAGGCGCAGCATGGACTGTGATATGGACTCCTGGTGTGAATATATTATAATGTTTCCCAAATTACTGGGAAAGAATACAAGCATCATAATTCATTACCACTGGCAGTAATGAATGTAACA
>JBCFYV010011172.1:132807642-132846043 GCA_039000515.1 Timema cristinae
TTTTTCTCACAGAAATTCCTTCAGGTGGATCAACAACTTTACCACTAAGCACTTTGAGCACACACACAAATTTAAAGTACCCCGGATTTCGGTTCAACACAGCCTGGAATTTTGCTTTAACTTTTATTCCTATGTCTCCTGGAACTGCACAAATTTTCTGTGTTACATTTTCCCATTCATTGATTTTTGTAGAAATATTCCTGATGATTCTAGCTGCTTGATGGCATTTGGAAACCAGCCGATGTTGATTTTGATGTAAGCACAATAAGAAACTACTTTTGAGTCTTGAAAGGCATTCTGAGATTCACGTATGGAAATGACTTATTCTGATTGGGATGTATTCACTACTGAATGGACTTCTTCGAAATGATCACAATAAAAGTTCACTGCTTCTACCCACGTACCCCACAATGTAAAGGAACTTGTGGGAGATTATCTCTGTAAACCCGAATTATTTGTGGTGCTTTAATGAATACTATTTTAGTTGTCAACATCAGCTTATTTACATTAAGAAAGTTACCTCTTACTTCTTTGACAATACGCTCTAATGAATGAGCCAAACACGTGAAATGAATCAGGTTTAGGTAGAAGACTTTGAGAGCCATTGCAGCTTTTTTCATGTAGGTGGTGACGTCTGAGTACATGACAAACACCTTATCCTCGTACACACCCTTCGGCCATAGCACTTTCAGTTCATCATTGCCGAACTTTCCGATCATACTTTAATTCGTTTGCTCTAGCACCTTCTAGTAGTTCAGAAATGGTTTTTATGGGGATTCAGAATCCAATTTCGCTACTATGAGATTGGCTATGTAGCGTCCCATGGCATCTGTTGTTTCATCAACAGCAACATAAGCATAGGAGTCACCAATTTCGTTTCGTATGTTTTAAATCACAGACATGCAGGTAGTTTTTTTTTTTTCTGAGTGTTGACTCATATGGAACATTTATCTTGAATTTCTTCTCCAAGAATGTGTGAAACTTGGAGTTAATGCCTTGGAATATTAGCTGCTACCAATGTATTGCACAGCTCTTTAAAAAATGCACTTTTCGAAGAGGAAGGTCCTTGTCCCATCTGACTGAGCAAAACTTGTTTCTTAGAAGACTGTAGATGCTTGTTACTGGTGTAAAGAACACTTTTTAAACGTTGTTCCAACTATGATTTCATGGAATAACCTATCTTCTTGTCACATACTTGGCAAACAACAATCTTGCCATCAGTCGTATAAGCTTCATGCATTTTTCCACAACACCAATCATCTATCCCTTGCACTTTATTAACTGATACTTGGTGAACTAATTACAGGTATGAAGCTGTGGTTGAAATAAACATTGAGACTGTGGGAGGGGCTTGGAATGCAATTGTGTGTGGAGGTTTGTCACGTGGGATTCTTGTAAAATTTGCTTGGTTGACAGTTGATGTAATATTTTATTGGACCTCTTTGAAAACAAATGAAAGTCAGACCACTCCAGATATGTCACTTAACTAGATTTTTTTTCTGAGCCAAAATGTTTGACCTAGACTTACTAGATGGTATTAATATTACACCTACTTCTATAGACATGGTTGGTCTGGTTTGCTTTTCAAAAGACCGTTTTATGCGCCGTATTATGTGATAGACTTCAAATTACATTTCCTTGATTGATTTTGGGTTCTGTTTTTATCAATTGTTCTTTGCCTTGACACTTTACTAATTTCTTCTCTCCAACCAAAGAACAATGGGAAATGAGCTAATCAGATCTAGAATTATTGTTTCTACAACTAGTGAGCCACATGGGAGGCTTGCTGCTGTGAGGTCACTATCTGGAAAATCAACGTTCTCTCCTATCTCGCCCGACACAAAATTACATTGACAAGCCAACATACCTGACTTGGACTTTTCTCAATGACATCCGTTCATTGGATACATTCCTTTATGACAGTACAGGTTGACTGAAAATTATTGACACATAAATTTAAAGAATTTTCCCCAAAAAATAAATAAAGATATAACAGGATTAAAAACATGCAAAATATTTAACTTTATGTAATATCGTCGAAAATATGTAGAATACAGTAAAATATGTAAAAATCTATAGAATTAAAATTGAAAAAAGACTGTCCCAAACAACCTAATTTGCCAACATTTCACTTTTCACATTTCTAACTGGCAGGATAGAAATATGTAATTACATAAAAATCTGGGTTCTAGTTATCACTAATACTTTCGCTAAGGTGCATCATAAAATGAGTTCAACTGTGGGCATTTCTGTTACAACTCACATTAACGTTTGCATTTTCTGAAAAAGAAAACTGAGGTCTACATTAATATTTAAATTTGGCGTTGATTGAAATTCATCTTGAAGTCAAAAACCATAAACTCAATTTGCCCTGTGACGTTTTTTGTTGGTTTGGACGGTGTTTTTTATGAATGGGAAAACTCTACAGGTCACAAATTAAAATAAATTGAGTACAATCTTTTTTATTAGCTTCTATTATTAAAAAGAATCTCAATTGGAATTTATCATAATTGGATATCCTGGAATGGGATTCTTCTTTGAAAAAGTAATGTTAAACAAACAAAAGAAAAAGCAAGAAAGGGGGTGTGTACTTTTGGTTTTCCCCATTTATATTACGTGTGTGGATATATACTCCTTTATACAAAAACCAAAAGAATTTTAGAATTAATGTTATTGTTGGTGCTTTGTGAAGCAATTTACTCGTAACCAGGATTCATTAATAATGTCGGGTATCTGAGTGACAAATTCCTACACAAATTTGTAACATCATCAAAACGATAATAGTGTTTGCCATTTTGATGATTACAGTAGGGCCTACATTATTTCAATTGGGCTCAACTATCTTCAGTGCCGCGCCTATGGAGAAGTAGGTAATCTGGTTGTTTAACTCTACCCCTCCCTTTCACCAGTGCTGTAGTCGATCCAGGGCCATGCCCTGTCACTTTTTTTTTAACTGCCGGGTTGCCACCCTGGTGCTATCAAAGATAAAAGATAGATGATACATTGTACAAAATGATTGATTGAATCAATGAAATCAAGATCAGGAGAAAGAGTAAAAGAAAGTATAAAAAGAGCTGAGAGTGGAAAATTCCATGGAGTGCCGAGACACTAATAATTAAATCTATTGCTATTCTTGAGTAGTATTGTAAACAATTTATTAGCTAGATGCTTCACAACCATTTAAAGCCATGGAATGAAAGACACGTTTGTCAAGAAGAATATTCCAAAGTACTGAAGGATTTTGAAATAGTACTGAACTCAAACCTGAGACCGAATAATATAAAGGTAGTGTGAGGACTCCACAAACCACCTTTGCAGCCATTCCAAAACAATGTTAAAAAGAAAGGTTTTTAATGGATTTATGGACCACTTTGACTGTGGAGAAAACTTTTCTAGAGTCTCATTCTTCTTGAAGATTGCTTAAAAGTTAATTTATCTAGTCCTTCCGAGTGTGACAGGGGTTTCAGTATAGTTAACTTATTAATTACTACACAACGCTGATCCTAAGTATTAATATTCCTCCAACTAAATAGCCCCCCTTTAAAGAAATGGGACTCACCCCTATATGTTCAGACCTGGTTGCTGTAGCATCATTTGGTTGTAGGAAGCGTAAAAAAAAAAAGTTTGGTGTAGAGACAAAATCGTACCATGTCTGTGACAAAGCTATTCCTGAGCACAACAGAAATGAACGAGATTGAATTACACAACAATTATATTATATCTTGTATTTGTATTTGTATCTGTAACTGTAAAACAAGCCAATCATATTCTAAATGCTAAACTGTCAACTCTCAACTTAATCATTTTCAATTTAGTATGTTTAGTTATAAAGTCTCGTCGCCCGGGGTTACTTTGTACCACAGGTTTTTTTTATCTTCGCCATACTGAAACTTTCCCAAATAGTGTTGAATCCTACTGTTTCTGCTATTCACAGATAGTTTGAACATTTGTAAGTGGGTTCTAAATGTTGAATAATACACATTTATTTCAAAATAATTAATTTTTTTTGTCGATGACATAACATTACCCCTTGTCAGGGTAACTTTGTGCCATATGCTGAAATACGTTTACCATTTAAAATTTCTGCTTCAGGTAACACTTTTTATTTATATTCTATTATATACAGCTATTTAGTATGATAGAAAGCCAAGGATTGTAATTTGTAATTTATAATTGTAATTTTTGTAACTCGACAATATATTTTGAAAATACATATTAAAAGAATATACATAATTAAAAACATAAATTCTTCCCTTCACTTTCATTTAGAACACCAAGGATGAACCGAAAATAGGGGAAATATCTGCTTAAAAAGGTGTGCAAAGTGGTGGTGCTACTCTCTGTTATCAATGTAAGCACTTCAGAAGTTCATTACAGTGTTGCTAGATAGCATTCTAGTATATATATAAAATATATTTTAAATGGTACAAAGTATCTCCTGAAACAAAAAGTATCCCCTTTCCTATCTGTTTTATTTATAACACCAAAGATGGAAAAAAAAAAAAAAGGGGGAAGTGTCTGCTTAAAAAGGTGTGTAAAGTGGTGGTGCTACTCTCTGTTATCAATGTAAACACTTTAGAAGTTCATTGCAGCATTGCTAGATAGCATTCTAGTATATTTATAAAAAACATATCAAATGGCACAAACACAAAATATCCCCAGGTGACGGTACTTCAAATTATTGTGAGAATGACCACCCAAGAGGGGATGTGATATCGAAAGAAAAGTATCAATACCATTAAAAATATCCATACCATACTATTATCAAAAGATAAGTATCGATACCAATAAGTTTTGTTCTCGAATTTAATCTGGATATTTGTAATAATAATAATTTCAACCTTTTCATTATAGTTTCTTTTTTATATTTATTTAAACATTGCAAATTATTTTGGTTTTAAATATTTTAAAAGATGCTTTTTCGCTATCCAACTCCTTAGAAAACTTCCATAATTCAATTCCAGGAGGTGGAATTTTTTAATTTACATTCGTTGTTTATATATGCTATCAATATAGGCACCGTTCAAAGAGCAGACAATATTTTAATTCATGACACAAGTGCGTAAGATGGCCACATTTTAAAGTTCTTGCAGGGTAAATCCAAGCGGCATTATATTTACCGCGATCAAATACTCGAAAATCCTAAGACATAACTCACCATTTCTCGTAAAAATTAATCCAATTATTTTTTTATTTAGAAAAATGTTTATTGCAAAATCATCTCATAGAAGCTCAATTAAAATCACATTTGATAATTAAATGTAAGGGATAAAATTTTAAAACTATTACTATTCTTGTTATTAAAACATCTCACTACAATGTATTATAATATGAATAAAAAAATCATAAAACATCAAATCACATTGAAATTAAATCTGGACTGGACACACTGAAAACGATAGGAACAAACTTTTTTTTTTAACTAATGAACTAGGGAATTGTCATTCCAACACTAAAACAGAGGCAAAGTAGACTATCCCACGCTGTATTAATGTTGCATGTAATGAAGACTATCAAGTAGGTTGCACAATTACTATAATTTATAATACATAAATAAATGCAGGTCGGCCACTGGTTACATTATGAATGCTCCTCAAGCTCAGTTCTTCATGTGAAATTGTTTCTTACTTGTTCTATTAATATTAGCCATGAAAAGCAGACCTAAAATTAACATTGAATTGCTTAATGTTGTGTAAAAGTATCTCGAGTGATAGACTAAATTTGGTGTTATCTTTTAGTACGCATTTATGGATTGTGTTAACCGGTTCTATTGAATCTGTTGATGTTAATTTTTCACTTATTCATTCTTATCCTAGTTTAAATTAGGAGGAATAGCCAACACACTTAAATTAATAATACTAGTGTAGAAATTACAAGAATTCAACTTGGTTGTCGACCTTGATGGTGCTTGTTTAAGTACCCGATGTTCGTGGGTTAAAACCTAGCTAAGGCCGACAGATTTTTCTTGAGCGATAAAAATCTGTAGCACAACTTCCTTTCAAGGGGAGGTGAAGCTTTCAGTCCCATGTTGATTGTGACATGAACAAAAACTCTGGAAGATATGTGAAAATACCTTTCACGCTAAAATTGGCAGGTCCTTTTGCTCATACTCAGTGAAACTCTCGTGTGGTGATGCAATCAGATGGTTTAGAAAGTGCACTTAAATACTTCAAATATATTATATTTTAAAGGTATTATTATTATCATTGTTAATAATAATTATTATTATTATTATAATTAGTCTTAACTGCCATAGATAGCTTCTACAGGTTAAGTATAAAATGTTGTTTTTGGTTTAGACTGCAAGGCTGACTGTCAACCTAAAGAAGCTTCCTGTAGCATTGAGAACTAGTTTCTGAAATATGTTTAGAAGTTAATATAAGCAGTTTCTACACCAGCTTCAATCAGTTAAGTATGTTAGCTATTTCTTCTAATCCAAACAAACCTTGTTCTATTTATATTAATGGTTGTATTAATTATAGGTTTCATTTATATTTTATTCTGTAAAGAACAGCTACAATCCAAATAAAACATTCTGATCAATAGGAGTTGTAAAATACAGGTTATTTCCAGTCTGCCTTAAGCCCCGTTTACAGAAGCCTTATCCATAAGATGTGTAATCATCAGTAAGATAACTAACTTTCTCATCGGTTGTACGGTCGGTGTACGGTGTTGGTACGGTCGCTTGACTAAGGTTATGGATTGTGAAGATGCGATTTCTATTTCTAATAATCATTAAGGACTTAAGGGCTATAGAGAGGTGGAGCTTACGGAATCTGTAGGTGAGAGGTTCTATTCATTTAAGTTATGTTATAAGATTTTCATTGTACAGAGATGATTGAAAATTGAAATATTAAAAAAGTTATAGCTTAATATTGAAGCGTTGTAAACTAAAATAAATGAATAATATAATAAAGAACTAAAATAGTTTTGGAAAACCTTTAAGTATTTAAAAGGAAATAAATGTAAACATTACAGGGTAAATTACCTTAGTTAAAAGTGAAAACCTGATAACTAATAGAGCAACACAATTTATTGTGATAGCACAACTCCAGAAAACAGTAACACACAAAAACCCATTTACCATTAGTTTGCAAAAGGTGAATAATGGAATCGTATGAGCATTGCAACATAACAATGTATCACATATCATCTGCAGGTAAATGTCTCTAACAGTTTTAAACTTGAAATAATATGTATGAAATAAAGTGCATTGAGCAAAAGCAATTGGTAATAAATAAAATGATAGAATATTAGGAAAATGGTAAAGCACAAATAAAAGTAAAAGTAAAAACACTTAACACATATTTACACACACAATATTTCGATGCTATTATAACATAGTAGTAGTAGACTTGAGTTGAGGAAGATGTTATAATAGCATCAAAATACTGATGTGTGTGTAAATATTTGTTAGTGTTTTTACTTTTATTTGTGCTCTACCATTTTCCTAATATTCTATCATTTTATTTATTACCAATAGTTTTAAACTTGAATAATATTCAAAAGCAAACGCTAATAAATAAAGATGATTTATAAAAACATGGGAGAATTAACTTGTAATAGTATGAAGGTTATGAAGCTATAGTCAAATATGTGCAAGGGAGGGTTAAGCTGCAAACTTTATGAAGATAGACAAAAGGAAAAAATTATCCAGAATAAATAACGTTTTACTATTAAAGGTTTTTTTTCTTTATAGAGATGGGATGCTCAAATTTTTTGGTATTAAGATTCATAAAATATCTCAAATATAACTATAAAGACCTTGACTTCAAATAATTTTAAGAAATTGGTTAAAAGAATTATATTCACTCTTGTAGTTGGGAGAGTTAACAACATCACAAAAAAGGATAAATTTGTAATAATATATTTAATTTACTATAAAAAAGTTTCTTTGAGTTTATGATGTATTAGACATTACAAACAAAATAGAATTTGTCAGTGATAATCTCTTGATAAACTTTTTAAATAAGATTTTAAATATTTTCACTCTAAATAAAATTGTATATGTTTGAAGATCTGAGGATTTCAAAAATAATTTAAGATTTGGATTCGAGAAGTATATGATTAGACCCCATTTTCAATTAATTCTTTACTGTCACTCAACATACGTTATATATACAACTGTGACTCATATTCAGGCTGATCATTAAAAGGTTAAGAAACCTAACTTAGAGTATAATATATGTTGGTGACATTGATTAAAACTTTTTATCAGTAGATTATACAATTTCAAAGAAAAGTTGTGGAGTAAACATTATTCATACAATTTAAAATTGTATTATTTCATTATTTTTATCATTATATACATATATTAGAGATGGTTCAAATCTACTAATTTAGGAATTTACATATCAGAAAACATGTTAAGAAGTTTAATATAGTAAAGTAAACTTCTTAAGTTGCCATTGCAAAAATAATTAATTGTATAGGCCAATATAATTAATATAATATTTTGTTATAATCCATTTATTATAACATTCATACATCAAGTAAAGCTGTAAATTAATAGTCCTGGGTATGCATTTTAAAATTTAATCCTGTAATTAAATTGGGCTAATCAAAGATAAACTGTATAACATCTCTAAAAATAATTTTGATCTTATATTCTTACAAAGGAAAAAGATACCAATCAGTTATATTGAGTCGAACATTGAAAGTAGTATTGAAGGGCAAGGTCTACACACTTGCTGAAGAAAGGGACTGATGTATCCCAAACATTACATAATCATGTGTTTCATTCTATTTCCTACCATTCTTTTCTTCTTCCAATGTTTAATATTCTTAGGTATTCAAATTAATCATCTCTAATATATATAAAAATTAGTATCAATCAACTTTATTGTCCCCACATTTAGTAGTTAAATCTTATTATTTTTTCCAATGGTGTGAATCAAACTGATTTAATGATAGCAATTTTTCAATAATAATATTAATACTGTTTCCTTACAAATTATTAAACTCCAATTTGGGCAATGTTTTATTTTAATCATTATTAAATAAGTTATCATTTAAACCATGAATGATAAATATAGAGTGAAGTTGCTCTGGAAAGCTCATCATACATCTTTGGTTGAAAGATCTTGACCTGCAAAGTAAAACAAATGTGATGCAAACAAAGGATACATGAAGGAATATTTTACAAGAGATGGAAAATCCATTTGTGCATGATAACATTACAGTGAAAAATTGGAAATATTTTATTATTATTGTCATGGTTCTTACACACATATGGAAACATGGTTTAAATTAGGAGGGATAGCCAGCACACTTACCTAGGTGATACTGGAGTAGAAATTGTTTAGATATAACATTAAAAAACACACAAACACATTTTTAAGGACAAGCGTTCACTGTCACAGACAGCTTCATCAGGTCAAGAGAATAGACTGATGCTTTTGGTTAAACTGTGAGGTTGACTGTTCACAGCTTACAGTTTAACCAAAAGCATCAGTCTATTCTCTTGACCTGATGAAGCTGTCTGTGACAGTGAACGCTTGTCCTTAAAAATGTGTTTGTGTGTTTTTTAATGTTATATCTAAACAATTTATACTCCAGTATCACCTAGGTAAGTGTGCTGGCTATCCCTCCTAATTTAAACCATGTTTTAGCCGAGTGCTCTATTCCACATAACCTCAATTTATATACATAAATTTAAGGACTTTTTAAGGATCAAAACTGTTATTTCTCGTACTGCCAACATCTAAACACGCTAGTAAAATAATTATAAACCGTACCAAATTTTTAATAAATGGGAAACAATAACTTTTCACCAAATTGAATGATTAGATAAGACTATAAAAATATAAATCTAACTTTGTTGTCACTTACTTTACTCTCCTTGGTTTATTGGTTAGTGCAGTCATTCTATATTCAGTATTCCACAAGATGAGTATGGATTTCATAATTTAACAATGTTTTCTGCTGGCACATGCTTTTCATTTATGGTATTTTGTATACAGGAGTCTAAGCATGAATATTTGTACTAACAATAATTAAAATATCAGTTTTTTATAGGTCCTAGAATCATCAGAACGAGTAACAAATAGTTTAAACAAAAAATATCGGGCCAAATAACATTTAAATATTTTTATATCCATTTAACCTATCAGATAGCTGCTTGTTGATGTCAACCAGAGCAGCAGTTTTTTCTCTTGCTGTTCTTCTGAAACTGTTAGACTTCGACAAAAATGTTAGATTTCCTGTTTTTGAATTCTTTTGTGCAGTTTCTTTCCCTCTTCATTCGCCTCCAAAATAACTTTGCCACTTTTGTCATGCACCAGTAACTGAGATAACCATGTCTTTGGTGATTTCAATATTAGTAACACCATCAACTGATGCAATTTGTTGACAAATTATTCGCCGTGCAATGAGTGTGCGCTGTTGCATATTTTCCACTTCTATTTGCTTGTTTACAGTAAAGCCTCTCTCAACTGCTGCTTGACCATGTAATAGAATAACTACCATTTTCATCACACACCACAATTTGTCATATTTTGTTCTAGACTTTGCACAAGCACATAACAGTGACTACAAACAGTTTGTCCCAGGCTTAAAGTTTTGAAATTCAGAAGAAAAGCCAAACTCTGCAATAAGATCTTTATATGATGAAATTAATGCAACACATTCAGTTTCCAGGTATCTTAAGCACTGACACAAACTTGGTTGCACAGTTAGTATCCACATTCATATCTCGAGGATTCATACAGCTAAGGTTTCTCACAATTGAGTACTGTAATGGGCATTTATGCAAGATTTTCTTTAATGTTTCAATAAGAAAATCATGACATTCCATTCGCACTTGAAGAACATCCTTTTCTTTAACAATTTTTTTTTGTGGAGAAATTCTTGACTCTGTTTTCTGCAGCGAATTCCAAGTTTATTTTGGTCACTGGGAGCTGGTTTTCTTTTTTCCCTACTTCAACTTTAACAAATTTGCTACTGGTAGTTGCTTTATTTATTTCATCTTCTTTAATGAATCTCTCCATTAAGTTTATAAGCATTTTCAACATGTCTCTTTCCAGAAATGGAAGCATTGGCTCAGTTTGGTACATTGTCAAAAAAGGTCCTACTTGTTTTGCAATTGACTGAAATATTAATAGCTGTATTGGAGTCAATGCATTACTGGTCGCTTCTTTCACAACTGTAAAGGATTTAGTGTTTGGATTGGGAGGTTTCTTGTCAGTAACTAACTGCACATATTTAGTTAAATAAGGCCACATTTCAAGAGAGCGTGTTACAATAGTTGAATTTTCAACCCACCTCATGGCACAACATTTTTTGGGAAAGACACTGCTATCAGTTACTTTCAAGTAATCTTCTCTTATCGCTGGTGTGTCCTTAAATAAGTAATAGAGTCTAGATAAAACTCGCTCCACATCCCAGGTTGATGATAATGAGCCATGCTTAAAAGCACCATGAATTATATGAAGCCCACAACTGCCGGTATGAATTACTGCCATGTTTGTGTCTCTCTTCAATTGATCACAGACCAGGTCATAAAATTTCCAATTGACATTTGGACCATCCATGGATAGTTGCAGTAGAGACTGTTTTGGAAGACCAATTTCAGAAATCAACTTTTCAAAGAATGTGAACATATCTTCTGCAGTTGCATGGCCCAGGAAATCTGAATGAATGTAACAAGACTGCACTTTATCTGCTTCCCAGTGGCGAATATGGTAATCTAACTGCTTCTCCTGAAGCTTTCTGTTGAGGCTTTCATCGAATAACAAAACATATGAATCTTGTTTCTTAAGCTTCTCCATGAGTGCAGACTGAAAATAAGGAGCAATGCCAAAACAACATATATATGCACATTTTGTCTCTTCCAATGAAAAACTTTTTGCAATTCCACTGTCGAAAAACATTTAAAAAATAATATATTCCGATATATTCGCATGATTTGTATGAATAATGACTGCTGTATACTTTCAAGGCCCAAATAATTTCCTGTCCAGTTAAGATTCGGATGGACATCTCGAGGTTTGGCAAATCTCTACTCCAAGTAGTACCATGTGCTAACACCTCACCAGAGCTGCACTGCTGTAGCTAGGGCAGTAACAACACCAACCCCTCTCTCCCTCTAATACTCTCCCTTCCCCTTTCAGAGTGTCATTACTCCAGGCCGCCACCACCACCCCTAATCCTTCAATTTTGTTGCTTACTACATAACCAAAGAAAAGCTATCATGATGATGCTCTCGAAGGCAGCCGTGTATAAACTACGGCCACGGGCTGCTTGAGGGCCGCACACAATTGTAAAATTGTTGTGATTTTACTAACAAAAATGTCAAGTTAAATAGATAATCAGTGTATGTTTTTAGACATTTGAACAAGTGAGCAAGCTCGATTATAATGTTCCATGTGTAAGAGCAAATCAAATGAGTTCCAGTTTGATTTAATCAATCTTCAAGCAGACAATGCTCTGAAGGAGACTTTTAAGAATATGAAACTAACTGAATTGTATGCATCACTTGTAGAGAAAAGTTTGGTAATTTGAAAACGTTTGCCAGAAAGATGTTTGTGTTATTTGCTTCTACCTATATTTGTGAACAGACTTTCTCATGCGTGAACATTAACAAAGCAAAGAACAGGTCTCTCTTAACAGACTCAAATCTACAAAGTGTTTTGTGAATTAGGACGAACAAGCTGAATCCTGACTTCGAAAAACTCGTGCAGGATTTTGGACAGTTGCATAAATTCCATTAACGATGGCAATTTGAGTAGTTATTAATCAACATTTTGTAGGCTAAGTATCAACATGAGTACATGACATATTTAGTTTTATTTGTTATGACATTAGATTTTATTTGCTACTTTTTTGTATCAAAGCTATATGGTTATATGACTAATATATGCAGTTTTGCATTATTTAGTTAATTTAGACGTTTGTTACGTGCGGCCCGCTAGAGACCTCACAGATGCCCATGTGGTTCTCGGGGAGAAAATTTGCCCACCTCTGCTCTAAGGATTAGTGTGGAGTTTCGAGCCGCAATCTCGGTGTTTTATTAGAATGTCGTCCCAAGTCAAAGGACAAGGGCTCCAATTCCTGTCTAAGTAAATTTTTTTGAGTTACCCAAGGAAATCATTATTTACAATAAATGTTGAAATTTTTATTTAGCTTATATATTACCCACTGTATATCATTATCATTATTAGCACCATGTCTTACTACCCATTTTGGCTATACGCACTAACGCTAAAGTCACGATATTATCGTAGTAATAACAATAATTTAAAAAGGAAGTTGCGTGTGTATCCCTAGTTTAGCCAGTATCAAATTAAAGTTTGTAAACTCGAACATATTTTAGAATTGAAACTGTAAGTTAAATAATCACTTTTAGTGTTTGTAGATGTTAAAAGAGGGAGGAGGGGGAATTTTGAAATTGTAAAATGGACTACTTCAAATATATATTTTGTAAAAAGAATAAGCAATAATCTGACAATAATTTAGCTACTTTTCATTCAAACTTTCAAAAACATGAAATAAAACCAATAGTTCAAAACAATAGGGTTATTATTTAGCACCGCGTCTTACTACCCGTTCGGTTTATACGCTTTAAGTACTAATTACTCTAATGGATTGGGAATTGTGAAGATTGAATTAGAGGAAGTGAACCCATATTTGCGTGGAGGGAGAGTGGAAAACAATTTAGGAAAAGCCACCCCCAGTTCACCCGACCGAGATTCGAACCTCAATCTCCCCGTCCTTGGCGGTCGAGCTCAACATGACTAGCGCGTTATCCAACTATGCCACCGAGGCGGGTATACTGTTATTCAATACTAGATTAAGTAATCTAACTTTTTTTAAAATAGCATTCATCTTGGATAAGTTTAAAGTGAGCATACTGAAACATTGTTTATAGACTAAAAAAAAATATTACTATTTTAAACAAACATATTTTTTCTTCAGATTCCATAGTAAAAACATAATTTGTTTGTTACTTCTCTCCTCAACTGGTAAATTCTCAACCTGTGATTTAATGAGCAATGATGGAGGAAAGAATAGAAGGTACCAAAGACCCTGGCAAAAGTTGTTTAAATAATGAAGCAATAGTTGGCATTATAGTAACATATTTCAACTATACTTTATTGTTAGAAAACTTACCATAGAATGTTTAAAATAACTATTATTATTATTATGTTTTAACTACGTGTTGACCCATAAGAGGCCTTTTACATAAAAACACTATAATTAAAGTAACTCAAAACTAATTATATGAAATAAAATAAAAAAGACAGTAAATGCAAGTTCATTGAGAGAGCATGACTTGGTGAGAGTGAAGGAGAAATAATGGATGATAAATTAAATGAAGTGTGAAAAAATTAAACATGAAAGTCATATCCTCCAACGAAGGAACGTAGACCCCCTCCACCCACACCAGCGATCAAGGTCATGAAGTTCTTAGGGGAGAGTAAGGGGTGGGGACGTACACTCACTGGTATACTTGTTTTGTTCTCCTTTGGGGACCATGTACATTTATACACTAATACATTAAACAAGTTGTCCCATACAGAGGCCTATTATATAAAATTCAGTGACATAATCTAAGGATAATGTCTGATAGAGAATGTTATATCAATGGTTTTATGACCAAATTGTTTATGCATTCAGGAAATGGCCATTTGTTTGCGTGGACCAGAGTCCTTATTTAACTCACTTCCCCACTATCTAGAAGGTTGAATTTGGTACACAGCTTCCACTAGTGGGACATTTTAATTTATTAAATCTTGACATTTCATAAATAAAGCTTTTAACAACAACAAAAAATTCTTTGTCTCTTCGTCTAGTCTCTCCTTTTTCACCCCCTCCATCCCCATAGTGTCAAGTTATTAGTCTAATGCATTATAATTTGACTGTCTTGTATGTAGAAAATCCTCTTACTTGTCAGAGCAAAATGCTTAATTTTGAACTATCATTTTGTATTTAAAGTTTTATTTATTTTAAAATAAAATTATATATCTTGTATTAAAGTAGATATTAAATTGCATTTTTTTTAGTGCAATCATTCATATTCCGTTTACAAGTTAAATTGAATGAAAAAAACGTATGATATTGTTAGTATTTTTTTTTTCGTGGGGTACAGTAGACAAAATCAACCTCATATTAAAGTAGGTATCCATCCGAATCTTAAATAAACATAACTTGTTAAATTTAGTGTCATTATAGCAATAGCTTAAAATGTTAGCAAGGAACCTACACACTTTTATTATCATGTGAGCTACTAAATACTTATTGGGACTATGTCTTAAAATAAATTGGCAAATGCAAGCAAACATTATTGCTGTAATGTCAGTAAACTCTGGCGCAAATGTTTAAAATAACATCCACCTCTGCCCCCAATCTGTATTCGTAATCACATCCAAGAAATTCACATGATATTCGAGGATATATTTAGATTTAATGACAAAATAACCCTAAAACTAATTTATTACATACTATTTTATATAATTAACCTATTCCATATAATAATGTTTGTATAATTTTAGTCGATTAACCGAACGTGTGGGGCATATTGGAAATAATATTGTTAGATTTGTGGTCTTTTTTTTTGTCAAACATTTATAATGAAAATACAATATCCTTTATAAATGGCCCAAAAACTATAATTTATATCTTCCGTTTTGGTTACCAAGGTAGTTGAGAGGAAGTGAGCCTGCATTAACGCATAGAGAGGATGGCAAACCACTGATAAATCACATGTGATAAGCCCCTCTAATTCACCCGGACGAGATTCGAACCTCGACCTCACCAACAACAGCGATAGAGTGCAATGCTATACTAGCATATTATTCTACTCAACCACTGGTGCGGGTAGTATATATGTTACAAACACCAACACTAAACAAAAAAGTAACAAAATAGGTATTATTTTGTAACTAGCTTTTTGCTTTGCTAGTGTTTCTCAAAGTGTTTTAATATTTTTTAGCTGGTTTCCTGCTGTGTAACACACATTTTCTGTTGCCATTGCGGGAGTATCGCCTAGAATATTTTTCTTGGCTAAAAAACATAGTTTCTATACAAAAAGTTTGTATCTAATCAAAGAAACACTGTAGATTGTTACACAAATTATTGATAAGGTAGACAGAATCAAGCCAACTCTATAAATAAACCTTTAACATAGATCATGCAAATACATCAAAAGGAACCTTTTCAAAAACTGAGGTTTGGAGGTAATAGTAGTAACAAGGTGACAGACAATTAGTGTCCAGACCAGGGTTTTACCTGAAGGAGAAATAAATGTTGGAAGGGAAGGGGGTAGCATGGCTTACAGAAAAAAAAGATGAAAAGATAGTGAATGCCAAAGAGGGGTTGGGGAGGAGAGGGAGAGGCGCTTCCGAGGACAGAGCATTCTACCAGGCAGCTACTGAACTTTTTCAACAGTTCAGACATGATTTAATTTGAAAATATCAAATTTTGTGCCCGTTAATGTATTGTAAATATTTGTCGTGTATGATAGAACATTATCTTATTCTCTATAATAATATGATAAGTTCAAAACTATATTATTGTATTTCATGTTTTATTTCATTTAAATTTAATTGAAATTACGTCTTATTGTAAAAAAGTAAATATTAACTTGTAACTTTTTTTAGTAATATAGTTCATTTTAAATTTACAAGTTTAATGCAATGCAAAAAACCGCATGTTATTACTATGCATATTTTTTAAGCAATAGCCGGCACAACTTTATCGTTCTTATATAGTAGGTGTCCATCCGAATCTTAGGGAGCTTACTATCTGCTGTCCTTGTGGTAGTGGTTCTGAGTCAGGAGCCGCAGAACTCGAAGATTGCTCTGGTTGTGTAGCACCAAGAAAATAGTGAATTCCTAAAGGGTTTTTTCCCCATTCATGTGACATGTTAAAGCAGACACCTCCATTTTGGCAATGTCAAATACTGAAGAGCATATGCTACACCTGGCTTTGTTCCTATCTGGCACTTTTACAAGCCATTTATTAAATTTGGGGTTATGTAACCACACATCATTGAAAGTACAATTCCCTGGCATATTGGCACGCAAATAAAAACAAAACAAAGCAAAAGGCGATTTTCTGCCTTTATGTAACAAACAGTATTAAAAGTTACAAAAAAAATCCATTCAAGAATAATGAAACAACGGTTTATTTATCCATGGCAGATTACTTGCTATCACACTTTAATAAAACTTTGTGTGGAAATAAACACAGCGGTAACGAAGCAAACTGAACCAGTACTTAAGGATTTCCATAGAAATAAAACGCATTAAGATAAAACAAATTACACAGCTACCATCTAAACACAAAATTTCACGGGATAATGTTTACAGACACCAAAATGGCGCAACCATAGATAATAGAGTTATAGAATGGCAACTCCCTGTAGTATGGCTAGAACAGGAATTTGAGTGCTAAGGTGGTTGAAAGATGAACTAATAGCTATCGGCAGGCATTTTAGTGCGTAAACTGTAATTATAGGTACTTATTTCAAAAGAAGCGGGAAGAGTAGCGGAGAGTAAAGTGAACAGTAGACAACAGCTAACGCTTGATCAAAGAGTATGCGCTAGATATTTCATGTCCCAATACATCTTAAATCACGGTCTTTACAACCATTTCAAAAATTAATATTGAAACCTGGAAATTCCAGGACTTTTCAAGGCCCAGAGTAATTTAAGGACTTTTCCAGGCCTTGAACAGACACACATTAAATTCCAGGTCTTTCAAGGACCATACGAAGCCTGTATTGTGCACTTTCTAAACCAACTGTCTTTATCATAATACTACTTATAAACTAGATCTTCTTTGAATTTTAAAAATGACACCTAGCCACAAGAATTGAACACGGGACCTTTGGCTTAGTACCTATGCTAATGCTTTTATCACCGAATTATTCAGGGTCATTCTTAACTCATGAGTCTCTGATGGATGCGTGCATAAATCATCAGCTATATATGAGTGATCAAATGTGATTGCAAGCTTTCAGATAACACAGCCATCTTGGATTCAGGAGGGTATTTTTATTATTATATTATCTATCATCTCATCATCATCATCATCATCCCTCATCACATCATCATCATCATCATCATCACCGCGTTTTACTAACTGTTCGGGTTATACACACGCTAATGTGTAATGATAGGGTGATTGTGAGATGAAATGGAGGACCTACAGTTTAACGTGGAATCCGAACCACGGTGGAGGCCTGGCATTCCCCACATTCACAAGATCTCTTGTCAGAGGTGAAGAAAGGTTTTGGCAATCAGATAAATTTGTGCCGGGACCGAGGATTGAACCCCGGACTTCAGCACAGAAGTCCGACACCTTACCCCTGGACCGTCAGGTCACCCCAGAGGACGAGGGCTTTATGCTACTAATAGTAAAACAACAACTGTATGAATGTGCATATCATGTGGGATTAAATAGCCAAATTATTACATATGGGAATAGCCTTATCTATCTATCTATCCATCTATATATATTTATATATCAATCACATTCTTTAAATTGACAAATAACCCATGGACAGAGTCACGTGGGAAGACAACCCAAGACCTATGGCTTAGTATGTTAATGCTCTTAACACGAAGCTAACTTATAAGATATGGCCAAAGTATACTCTGTCAAGTCTGTTACCATTCAGGGTAAATAAAGCGTACATACAGTATATGACAAAAATCTAAGATAATTAAATTAATAAGTTAATAGTTATGCAATATACTATTTTTTCAAACAATTTTTTTTTTTAATATTCAAACTTTGATTCTGCTTCTAAGAATATTTCATTTTATCCAATTCGACTTCGCTTCAAAATTTAAACAGAGGGCTATACACCTCCCCATTACAAGCCAATTTAATTTTTGAACAAGCACAACACTAATTCTTCCAGCCATCAGAAAATATTTTGGCCATGGTGAGATTCATACTCAAAACTTTTACGTAGCACACATCTAAACATGTTACGAAGGGTCCAGATTTGGAAAAAAATTAGATTTACTCACGTTTTCTATTGTGTTGAAATATACTTTTATAAGATGCATATACCTTTTAGTTAAAGCTGTCAATTACTAACTTAATCCCTCTTACACAGATTGAACTGCAGGAGAATGTCAAATTAACATTAGGTTCTAGGCATATAAATAGTCACTGATAAATTTTTAGTTTTTCTTATGTGTACAAGTGTAATTTCATTACATACCTTAAAGTTTTACCTTTTTTTCTTTTATGTTTTATCACAACATAGCACATCTAAATTTCAGAAATTTTCTTCACTTGCTATAACTTTGTTATTTTTGAGTACCGCAAATTTCTCAGCAACAGTTTCAGCCGAGAACTCTCCGTGAACTATGTTGTCTCTCGTACGTACATTCACTGTTCCAGCGGTCTTTTCTTTCTCACCAACAACTAAAAAATAATTTATGTGAATGCACACCAACATGAATTTAATGGGTTGGAATGAGGAGGGTAGTTTATTACAACAAAATTACCAGCATTAGAGTGGATATTCACATGGGCATCATTATTATTATATTATATTTATATTTCCTCTTATGTCCATAATTTTTTCAGAGATTAGGATTCAAATTCAAGGTTCAAAAGTAAATCAGAGATTCGGATCGTAAAATAGTGGATTAGGCTCAACTCTAATAGTTTGATGGTTAAAAATAAACTTTGATGAATAAGATCTATTCATACAAGTAACCTCTTTTAAAAGCATTATAAATGTGCTAGATATTATGTGTACAACTTTGAAAACAAAAACTAGCCTCGGAGGCGTAGTTAACTAACGTGCTAGTTTCATGTTGACCTAGACTTCCGAGGAAGGGGAGATTGAGGTTTGAATCTCGATCAGGTGAACTAGGGGAGGTTTTTCCTAAACGGTTTTCCACTCTCCTTCCACACAAATGTGGGTTTACTTCCTCTATACACAACCTTCCCCATTATTAATCCATTAGCATAATTAGTACATAAGCGTAGCGTACAGTCCGAATGCTTGGTAAGACGCTAAGTATTGAAAACAAAGTGAGCTACTGATAATTACAATATTAACTCAGACTTACAATTAATTAATTATTCCTTTAAGATGATACTCTTATTGAAACTAAGTTAATATAAAGACAATAAATGTCTGTATTATCATTATTATTTAAGATTAGTAAAAAAATAAGAGTAGTCCTAGCTTGATAAATGTCATTAAAATGGAGAACTGTATAACTTGAGACTATCTAATTAAATAATTGAATTGTACAAATTCTATACCTATTAAAGCTTAAGCTTTTGGTGGCTATTGAGATAAGTTATCGAGAGTGTTAAAGAAAATTAGGGGGTTGTGAAGTTCCAAAACTTCTACTTGGCTTCAAAACAAGTATCGGCTTCAATTTCGCTTTGAGAAAAAAAATTAGGTTTGATAATAATACAAAGCTTCACCAATCAAAATATTGAATGTTCAATTATTGCCATTTTTAAATCATTTACATTAAAAATCAATGTTTACATAGGGAAAATCTAAAGTATATGAGTTGTAAGTTGTGGTAATAACTTTATTTATCAGAATAAATAAAATATTACACACAATTGTGCAATTCCTTCAAATGATTTTAGTGCATACAATTATATAGCTAAACAACTACAATATAATATTTTTTCAAACATGAAATAACAAACAAAAAATTATTTGAGAACTTTCGATTCTGCTTCGAGAATATTTAATTTATTCTGTTCGCATTCACTTTGAATTAAAACAGAAGACTTCGCACATCCCTGAAGGAAATTAGAGGGCCAAGGCCTTTATTGATAAAATTATAACTGCCTGATAAATAGGCTTAACACATTATTTTAGTACAAGCAAACCATTTAAACAAGAGACATAATTATATAGGTGAGGGGGGAAATTATAACAACTATGGAAGATAATGGTCTAAAATGCCCTTTGATGTAATAAATTATGGCATTTGCAACCCTTAGCAATTAATTTATGTATATGTTTAATATAAATAAACACAATAAAATAAGAATACCCTTGAAATGGCCAAGAGCCAATTGGATAAAATCCACAACTTCTTTACATCAAACACTTTGAGTAATCTTAATCAGGTCATGGCTTTATCGAAAGTAGAGCATTTATTTTTCACTTCGGCATTACTTACACATTTACTTTGGGAAATAGCACTTTTATAGTTGATTTGAAAATACTAGTGCAGTGACCCGTAAATATGCTCCCCCTAGTATAGGCCGCATCCTAAAATTATTATCACTTTGAAAAGGCAAAATATGTAATGCCAAAAATTATTATTATTATTCATAATTATTATAATTAGCACTGTGTCTTACTACCAATTCGGGTTGTACGCACATACGCTAATGTGTTATGGTAGAGCGGTTGTGAGATGAAATGGAGGACCTACAGTTTAACAAGGGATCCGAACCACGGTGGAGGCCTGGCATTCCTTCCACACATTCATAAGTTATGATTAATACACGGCTTGTCAGAGGTGAAAGAAGAATTTGGCAATCAGATAAATCTGTGCCAGGACCGAGAATTGAATCCCGCGCCCCCAGCACAGAAGTCTGACACCTTACCCCCAGACCAACAGGTCACCCGAAAACTGAATCTTTTAGTTTTTTAACGTCCATATTAGTCACATGTTTTATAATTAAAATTTGCATTTTTTGTTATAACTAACCATTCACATTGGATTCTTCACACTTTTTCCTCTTTCCCTAGGTGGGCTTTCTTCATCAAATTTATTCTTAGTAGTTTATTTTTCCTTTTTCTTTAGTTTTATCAATTTCCTTTATTATAAAATAACCATTCACAGAGAAATACTTTTTAAATCATGATCTAAAACAGTAATTTATTAAACCGCAATTTCATTCTGACCTCAAAAGTGCTTTGAAGTACACTATGAAATGTTATGCCTTTTCTTCAGCCCTAGATATAATTGTGTCCATTGTTTTTTCATATTATATAATATGCAAAATAAAGTTTAAATCTAATAGTCATACTTTTATAGAAAAAATAAATAAATTAAAAGTATTTATTCATGTAACCAACGAATTGCAACAAAAAGTGTTTAGTAGTGGTGGATATTTTTGACTTTGACTATTTTATTTTGTCAGTCATTTTGGCTTGAAGTTAAATATTTATTTAGAGTCAAAGTCCAACTATTTTAAAATAATCTTTTGAAGCAGTACCAGTAAAGAGCATAATTTACTGTGGAGATTACAAACTTATTTCGATATAACTACTTGCAGTCATCAAAGGTAAAACGTTTGTTATGTATTATCTAGAGTTGATTCGAATATATTACCATATTTCACAGTATAAACATTGTATTTTTATGCCTAATTATTGGGGGAATAAATAGGGTGCAACCATTATGTGAAGCTTTTTAAAAATATTTTTTTTTTTACTTAATACTGTAATGGCCTGATTACAATGCGATGTCTTTCTCCTAAAATTATCCTTTCAAATACTGTTTTCATGTGCCTTACATTTTCCATAGAAAAAACGCAAAATCCAAGGTGTATTTTGTAACACGCTGGGATTGTAATGGCTGGTCCAATGCCTTATCTATAAATAGACTGAACAACCAAAAAAAGAGAGATAAGTAGCCACTACAAGTAAATAAGTCTAGTCAACTCAAGGTCAAAAAGAGATGAATTTCCCACTCCCCCTTTCATTCCTTGAGTGCTTATGCTCTGGCTGGAACTCTGTGATGAGTCTAAGGTCAAGGTCAAAACAATTGGTAATTTTTTTTTCACACTTTCATGATTACCATATTGGCCCGAATATAGTACGGACTTAAATATAATACTCCTCTAAATTTTTGGGCTGTTCAACATGAAACATAAATGGTCTCGAATATAATACAACCTGATATGACAGTAACAGTGGTAACATTTAATAACAGTCTTTTTAGTAAAGTTTAGTGTGAAATTTATAAACCAAGATTGAAAAACAGGGATTATGCAATGAAACCATTTAGACCAACTTTTTAGACTGAAAGACAGAGTGCGAACACTATGCAGTGAAATACGGTATTTTATGAATCTGAATCTCCAATTTACCTTTGAATCTCGGATCCAAATTTTGGGAAAAATTATGAACATAAGATGAAATATAAATATATTATAATAAAAAAAATACACACATTAACTAAATGATAACATTCATTCATTATAATATTTATACATTCAGTTAAGTGTTAAATTATTGATCTGGAGCCTGGTTGTTAGGTTCATCCGATAATTATATTGGTTGTGAACAACGAATAAGCAGTATTAGAACTCTAAAACAAATTTCCCTGGATTTTTTTTTTTTTTACAAAATGAGTCTCGAATCCTCGAATCTCAAATATCTTTAAGGATTCGAGGGCCCATCCTTATTATTATCTAAGGATGTGATATAGTTCACATTAAGGTTTTATAAAGAATGTTTTTGGGGAAAAGATGTGACCTATTTTTAGGTCAACTCAGTTCTTTGTTTTTATTTAACATGGTTGAAACAAGCATAAATTTAATACAAAATATGTGTCATGCACTCGCTCTTTCAACTATGTGGTATAATCTTTGACAATGGGAAAGCCCAAAGGCCAGATGATTTTAAATTTGGAGAAAGGTACAGGAAAGAAGGCTAGAAACACAAAAGGGAATTAACACAATATGGCTTTTACAATTAAATTTAGAACACAGTTCACACTTTACATTGCTGTCATTGAACAAAGAGGTAATGACTGACTCTTTGTCCAGCGGCAGCAATGTAAAGTGTAAACTGTGTTCTACTTTTCATTGTAAAAGCTATTTTGTGTTCATTCCCTTATATATGTTTCTACCCTCCTTTTGTGAACCTTCTTCCAAATATAACAAAATGTACTTTAAAAAGAGAAAAGAGGTTTACCTTAAAGACATGATTTTATAGTAATGGAAATTGATAAAAAAATAAAGAAATAGAGTAACAAGTGCAAATTTAACTAAGAAAACCCAACCAGGGAACTCTGTAGTATACTAAGTGAGTTAAAAGACCCATTTTACTCTCTCTTACCAAGAATAAAGTTGTACTGAGCCAATTGTGCATTGCGGATTTTTTTGTTCATGGTGTCGCCTGGATCCACATCCACATCACACATAAAACCAGCATCATAAATCTTTTGTTTTACCTGCAAACAAATAAAATATTTTTAGTGTTGAACTTATTTAGTTTGGGTACTTTAAGATCAAAGCAAAAATAAAAGATCTGTATTCAACCCAAAACATTAAACAAAAATGTCCATGTTCTATTGGTAAATTAATTTTGGTTGGGTGTGCAAAGTTTGATAATAATATTTAAACTTTTGTATTAATTAATAAGATAGCTATGCTATTATAATTGTTAACTACGGTAATAACCACATATAAATGTATTGAATTAAAGTGAAAAATGTCACATGGTCCAGGAATCGAGTTCTGGACTTTGGAGCTTAGTACGCTTATGCTCGTACCACTGAGCTATCCAGGAGTTGTAACCAGTCATTCGTCATTCATATTTTAAGGCAGACGTGAAGAAATTGTCAGCTACAAAATTACACAGTCAAATGATTACAAGCCATCAGATAATGCAGCCACCTTCGCCCCCGGAGGGCTTTATCATGGCCATAATATTAAATGTACAAATGCATATTACACGAGGAATCAGAGAGCTTTATATTTGATAATCACGGTAATTGCCACATCTAAATATCATATTAAATTTAAATAGCTTGGGCACAGAAAATGAAGGAACCAAAATGGCTGAGCTGGCAGAGTAAACCACATGCATATTATGTTAAACAAGTGTTTAGTAATAGTTGACAACATAGATACCTGAAAAGCGTAGCTGTCCAAAGATGGACCGACTGGAATGACTATACTCTGACGAGGAGAGAGCCAGAATGGCCACTTGCCGGCATAGGATTCTGTTAGGATGGCAATCATTCTCTCAACAGAGCCCAAGATTGCACGGTGAATGATTACTGGCCGTTTCTTGTCACCACTCTCACTAGCACAAGTAAACATTAAAAACAATACATTAGCAATTGGACATGAAGGTAAATTAAGTAGGAAAAGGCCACAAGTGTGGCCAAGAAAGAGTGAATGACTTATTCTTTACTCTCTTCTCTACTTGTTGGTATATACTTTGTGCCGATGAAGTTTGGGGGGTGGGTAAATGGCATTAGAGGGTAAAGAAGAAAATAATAACCTGCTTTGGTGGTCGCATGGGTGTAATGAGGGTGATTTTTAACTAAATGGTTTTCCACTCCCCCATTCAAATACGGGTACACTACCTCTAAATATAGCCTTTATAGTCCCTAAAACCATTATTATAATTAATACCTAAGTGTATAAACAGAACGGGTAGTAAGACGTGGTGTTAAAAAAAAATAATAAAGAGGGTATCATGCATCAGATGTGCATTGAAAAATATCAAGGTCAGCCAATGAGTAAACTGGTTTTGTTGGTGAAATTAAGAGAATGTGAAGCTTAAATAAAAGTAGACATAAAAAGGTCCTCATACAGATTTTAGAATACAAATAGCTTAGTGAAAGAAGGTATTTTAAGTACAGCTCAAGTCAAAAATGTTCCAGAAAGTCTATTTTAATTGGTGTCAAATATTCTAGAGGCATAGTATTATACCCATCTACCAAACATTAAAAAAAGTTCATTAAACATGGGTCCAAAAACACTTAGTTTCTGAGATGAAAGGAATGTTATTGGTAGATTAATTAGCAATCAAACAGAAGAAGTAACACAATTATAAGACAAAGTTTAACAGAAACAACCAAAAGCACAATAAGACAATATTTTGTTAAAATAATGGTTCAAAATGGTGTCCTGTTTCGATGAACCATATGAATCTGTGTCATGCTTTGTCGCACTCTGTTGAGTACACTTGGTGTTTTTTTTATTTTTATTTTTTCATATTTGCTCACATCCATTTACAATATGCAATATACTCTCTTAAAATCTCAACATCAGGAACAGGAGTTGAGTAAACACTGGACTTTAAATGCCCCCAGGTATAAACACCCAGTGCATTCAAATCTGCTGATCGAGCAGGCCATTCAATGGATAACTCACAACCAATCAATCTTTGAGGAAAACCTTTAATAACTATAAGACTAAGCGTTTTAGGCCCTTGTTTATATGTAATATTCTTAATGTTTGGTTGATGGGAATACGCCACTAGAATATTTTACACCAATTAAAATACACCTTGTATCAACATTTTAAGAACTATTCAATTTCTCTCTGGTTAGAGGCCAATACCAAGTGAACAGCTGCACAATGACTAATGTTTTTTTTATCTTGCTAAGTCTTCGATTAAACTATGTTTTCATTAATGCCTTTTTATTAAACTTTCCTTAGAAACATTCAATTGAATCATAATTAATTTTTTTATTAGTCACATATTTAAAATTTGACCCTATAATTTATTATGACTTAATTCTTTTATTATTTAACCCTTGGTTTTTAGTGCCACGCCATTTCCAGAATGTGTGCGCAAAGAATGCCAGAGGCCTGATAGGTTTTGTGTGCTAAGAATGACACAGCTATTTCCTCATTTTTGTGTTTTCAAGAAAATTCGCCAAACCTTTATTTATGAAGTGATTATTTTGATTTTTCCATCACTTTAATCCGTATGTACTGTTCTTTTATAAAAATGAATGAATATGTTTGAATTAAAATTATTTAATTTCCAAATTTAGTTTTAAGTTATTTTAACATGAAAATAAAATTTTGAATATAAATCATTATGAATAGTAATTAGAGGAATTTTTATTTGATATACGTTAGATATTTTTGGGCCGTTATTGCTTAACTTACAGCAAGATTTATTATATTGCTAACCTCATGAATAAATATTTAGGCCTACACATAATGAATGAGTTTTTAAAAATACCTTTTATATGAATAATTTAATTTAAAAAAATATTATTCAGATTTATAAAGTCATCACGCCTATTAACTTACTTTGGTAAATAAATCTTTTTATTCACATTCACATCTAAATAGTATATTTTTCTAAACTCAGAACAATTTAACCTGTACATTTGAAAACCGTTTACAAAACTCTTTACATCAGTATGAGCGCTAGCCCCACTTATGTTTTTCCATGAGTCTCGTATGTAAACCGGCTTTGCACTTGGCACATTGTAAATTGCTATTGTAAATGTACTAAACTCCCGGTTCCAATAACAACTATTTACGGTTGATTTTTGTTGCTAACCTTATATAAAATTATAGATGGAAATATTCTCTTTCCAGTGATATATGATACTAATACACTATCTTTCGGGTAAAGCGAGAACTAGCTAAATCTGGAGAGCTGACCTTATCGGCTGTGACACTTTTAACGGTAGTAGGTGGAGTCAATAAAATCGGCTCGTAGCACTTTTGGCGATAATAGGTGGAGCCGATCCAATCGGCTCGTTGCACTAAAAGGGTTAAAATTACATTTTAACATTATAAGTCACATTTAATTAAAATAAATTGATACGTATTTGTTTTTACTAACATAATTAAATTATATATTTATTCAACCCAAGCTTAATTTGTCTGGATACTCGGGAGGTATATGAAAAGCTTGCTCGATAGAGACTTGAATCAAAAAGCATGAGCTCGCAGACCCTTAGTAAATTTGTGCCAAGCTAATGGATATTAGCTCACACAATCATGTGACTTTTTCACCTCTCAAGAGAGCGTCTATGTTTCATGAACTACCCTACTGATTTGTCTACCCTTGACCTAAATGTCTATGTGAGTGTGTTTCGAGGTCTTTGCCTATAAACTTAATTTCGTTTAAATGCAGTTACCAAACATGTCAAGAAATTGTAATGTTGGGGCCTCACTCGTTTCGTATTGTCTCTTTCTCTTTGCTCTCAATGCGCATGTGCTTACCTCCCCTTGATGACCACTCTGGGCTGTGCTGTTGCTGTAAGATGTGTTAGGCTGACACATGTTCTCCTCTTCCTTTTTCATTCTCAGTCTTGAAGAAGATTTAATATACCACTCGAGCGGAATAAGATACAGAACTTGTAATAATTTACGATTGATCGGGTCTCAAACTGTACCTTTTCTACTGTAGCAGTTATTCTGAGTAGGCCCTGGCCAGAATGGAGTCCGGTGGAGTCAACACAGGGGCTACCTGTAGGTAGTATCCCACCTCACTGCAATGCGCCGCCTGCTCTACCACTGGGGCTATAATAATGCTGCGCTGTCACAGCTAATTCCTACGTATGAGTTGGGTTTCGCACGGACTGGCTAATTCCCGTCTACGTACGGTTTGTACTGTTGCTCGCTGAGTTGTGTATCTTGCTATGTAATTCTAAAAGTATAGCGACGAGTAATGTGAAGGTTAAGCACCGGCTCAACTTATTTGAGATTCATGAAGTGCTCGTTTCTTTCCAAGTCAATCCCCTGGTAAATTGATGTATAAGTATTGAACTAATTAGGCAGATATTACAAGAGTTGTCACAAGAGTCAACTAGGGCATAATAAATCAATGAGCAGATATAGTTTCTTGCCGATTTGTACTACTTGTGTTGTTTATTGTGTTAAACGGCTTTTCCGCATGAGTTTGAGTTAAGTTAGAATAATGCTATATATACAGCCATCACAATGGCTATGTGGCTAATTAACGTTAGATTGGTTGCTTGGCAATGTTGTTTGAATAGCCAAGAAGGCAACGTCTTGAGTCACTAGTGGGGAGTGCTAGATGTGTTTTGATGACCTAATTAGGTCTCTTGGTCCTGGCTAAATATCTTGTATTGTGTTATGTGATCCTGTATTTTACTACTTATTATTGGCTCTGCCCTCGGGAAGCCTTTATATCATTATTGCAAGTTTATTTGTATCCGTGTAGATGACCTCCTTATGTTGTACACTCGTTGTACTTGGGACTAGTTGAGTATACCTCGTAGACAAGTTTTGTTTGTGAGTGTGGCCGCTATAACTCTACGGTGTAGCTATTTTGCCCTAACTGGGGCTAACTATCCCTGTATAAGAGGGACTAGGTTAGTGTTTTCTCACTGTGACTATGATGTTAACTCACTAGCGTTTAATCGCTTAATTGCTAGATGCTTAAGTAGCTCGGCTTCTTAAGAACCTGAGTGAGCACAAGCTGATGGGTTAATGGTCATGTTCTTTGAGGTGCAGACATTAAATTGAGCAAACTCTTTCTTGAGGTCAGTTCAAGGGCTTTCTTAAAATGTTTATAATTACTGACCCACCACTGTTCACTTTGTTGCAGAGGCGAGTTGTGGAGATTGTCTTCTCAGGAGCCTTTATGATCCTGGATATTGATTCCAAACAATAATTTGCTTTAGTTAATCACTATTGGCTTATTTGCCTGTACTCACAAGGCTCATTATACTGTATGTTTTGTTTATTATGTATTTCTTTATCTACTTGTGATACTACACTCTACAATCACATTATATTTACTACACAAGACAACGGAAACCAAATGAACTATCCATAATGTCCCATACTGTACTCTGTTTTATGTCTCATTAATAAAACTCTGTATTATTTGTATTTCTTTATTTATGTGTGTGTTACCTTCTCTAAGCCTTTAGGGAGGTTACAAATTCTTTAATTTTAAGATAACAGTAATTTAATATAAAAATAATCAAAGAAACTCACCTTACATAACCAAGATTGAATCGAATGGGAAGTTGAAAGTCCAGCTGGATGGTCGCACACTGATGTGATCGCTTCAAGGCATCACTAATAGTGATGTCAATCTTTGGGCCATAAAATGCACCATCCCCAGGATTTTCTTTCCAAGGATCACCAAAAGTATTTAAACTGTCAGCAAGTTGCTGAAATACAAAAGTTAGTTTCTATATACTTCTGCTCTGTTTTGTTTTTACAGATAATTTATACATTGTTTCTTTGAAATATTGGCGAAAGAATTCTAAATTGTAAAAGATTTACCTTCTCTGCTTCATCCCACATAGCAATTTCACCCAAATATTTATCTGGTCTTGTGGATAAAACCAGTTGAAATGTGAAACCAAACACTGCATACACATTTCTGAGAAAATCCAATGCTCCAAGCATCTCATCTTTAATCTATAACAACAAAATCATAATTATACCGGATCAAAAATAAGATCAAAATTAATATTGATATTTTCAAAATATCCATTTTTCTCAGTAGCCTAGTAAACACAACACAAAGTGTTGGAATTATCTGTTGCTATGAATTACTGACCTTTCTAGCATTCAATGACAGAGCAAGTAAAGTTTTTTTTAAAGATGTCACAATACCTGTTTTTCTCAATTTCAATTCTTAAATTCTTGAACATTTCCTTTTTCATTATTTTCCAAGATTCATAACAATGAAAATCTAACTTGCCTGATACCCTACTTCCCCTCAATGCAAAACTTGCACGCAACAATTAAAAGTTAAAACAAATGATCGCTTGAAACTTTAACCTCACAATCTTAGAGATATTTATTAAACACACTAAAAGTCTTAAACACTAAAAATTCAAATAAATTCAATAAATCGCGAATTTTATAACAGAAAGAAGAACACATTTCACAGGTTACAAAAATGTCGAGTTGTCCACCATAACTGATCCTATGCACATTAGCTCGTCAGAAATTGGCAATGAAGTTTTGGCAACGATATATCGATAATAATATATTGAATTAAAATAAATATAACTTTTTTGCTCCATAACTATTAAACTTGTCTTATTCAAAGAGCTAAAAAACATTATAAATTGAAAAGCGACAAAGTATATACTTAAAGGAGAGCAACCATTTTAATTCGATAGTAATACTGTAGCTTTCGATATACATGTTGTGATATATCAATTAATGATAGATATATTACAGAAAATTGCCATTCTAGTCTATGTATTATTTTATATCAATTGTTTGATTGGAATCGATTAATATATTCTGACAGTCCCACTTAAATTTTACTTTAAAAAAAGTTTTTATCTCTTTATACTGTTATAATGTTAGGTCGTATTATATTCGAGACCATTTATTTTTCATGTAGAACACCTCCAAATTTATAGTATATTTACAATTTGCCGTTATTTAAGTGAAACGGCAGCTAGATTAATATGAGAGATAATAGATTTTACCTATTTTGAATGCTGCAGTTTTGTTTAAGTGTCAGTTTTATTGAGAACTAAGAATCGAGGGTATCAAGGAATCAAGTTTGACCGGCCTAGGTTTTTTTTAGCACTGTGCCTTACTACATGTTAGGGTTGTACACAATTTGTAATCAAGTATAGTTGAAAAATTATAATTTATAGCTAGACTTGGGAAGTTAACATGAGATTTTTGGCTTGGTGTGCCAAAGCTAAAGGACTCCAAGGTTCCATCCTTGTATCTATGTTGTATGTTTCAATTAAATTTGAGACTACAAGCAAGATAATACAAAGATTTAACTCCTTAATGCAACTTTAAAACATAAAAAATTGTTTAGATTAACTTTGCATATTCATATTTTAACAAAGTAGAGTACTAATATAAAATAAATTCACATAAATGGTTACTTATTTATTTGTAAAGATGATACTTCAGGCCTTATTTAAAAGTGGGAAGATGGAAGGACTAATCTTGCCTGTTCAACTGCACAAAATATGTGAGCATCATCCTGTTGAAAGCGTCGAACTCTTGTCAAACCAGTTAGTGCCCCAGAGAGTTCATTACGATGTAACACTCCAAAGTCTGCCAGTCGAAGAGGTAATTCTCTCCATGAACGAGTTCTTTGATCAAACATTAGACTGTAAACAATTGCACTTAATGACTAAACCATTATTTTTTTTACAAAAATATATTTTTGCCATTTGAATTTCATTTGAATTAAAAAGGGCTTTTTAGGCAAATTTGTGTTTTCATTGTAATTTTAATTATTTTGACTCAAGTCTGGATTTATTTACTTTTCAACTAAAACCCTATGACATTCCTATTTTAAATGCATCTTTCTTCGCTACAAAAACTGGTACCCACCCTGCGGCAAGCTCACCTCTTTCTGCTTCCATTCACACAAAGGTGAAGGAAGAAGATTAAGATGCAGAATTTACTTTTTACAAAACAATTATTTAGCCGAAGTTTGAATTAATGAAATCAAACCAAATAAAAACTGTAGTACATGTAACTAACCAATGTCCTGGGCAATTCATGGGCTTCAATGCAAATGTTTCTTTCTCTGATTCAAAGGAGAACATGTTATCCTAAAATCAAAAGAAGAAAAAAAAATTAGTATCATGATTTAGGAAAATATATTGAGAGGGCTGGACCAATATTGATATATGTGCCAATGCTGAAAATATTGGCGCTGTTACAGTTGGTAATTTATTTAGACAATTTTAGCAAATGATATCAAATAATACACTTTGGGGCAAAGTAAAATATATAACTGGCCCAACCCTAGCTGACAGTTTATATCTCCACAAGGAATGCCCCCCCAACTAGAATCGTAGAGTCAATTTATCCTGAAAAAGATTCAAGGATTCAAAAAATAGAATGCATTTAAATTTTGGTTTGAATTATATTTTAGAGGTTTTTTTTACTGCAATAAAAACCTAACATCCATGCCTCAGACTACTAATTTACCACTTAATGTGAAGAAAATCAGAATTGGAGAAAATCAAATTAATTTAGGAAAATTAAACATTCAGGCTTATTAAGTTTTTCAATAATTAGATTTGGAATATAGATTTAAATGCATAGTGAAGATTTGGATTAAAGAAAAAATGAATTAAACTATATCTGATTTACAAACAAATTTAAAGAAAAATAAAACTTCAATATTTAGAGAGCATCAAAAGGAAAGGAAAAGCTGGCTACAGATCCAGAAGTACCAGGGTTGATATTCGGCGCTTCCAAAATCTAGCTGTGAAGCAGTGGGTCTGGAACAGGGTCAAACAACCTCATGAGAACAAATGAAGAGCTACTTGAATGAAGAAATAGCGGTTCCGGTTTAGAAAACTGAGGTTTACGGTAGGAGCATTCATTGTGCTGACCACATGACACCTTATATCAGCAAATAATAGCACTATCATCGCTAACAATGGTAGCCACTTAGTCTGTATAGCTATCTTGCGGGCTCACACCATAGAATTTTATATACATATAATAATTTTAGAAAAAGTTAGTTACCCTTTTGAAATAGCTGAATAACTATAAGAGATTTGTTAAAAGGAAAGTAACTAATAGCATTTCTGAACTTACATAAAAAAATAAAAATAAAATTAAAATAAGGAGCACTTACAGCATAATGTGCCCAGTGGCCTGAAGTCTGCCATAGCTTGGCATTGTAGATGTTGGGTGTTATAACCTCCTGGAACCCTCGCTTCCTGTACTCTGACTTGATGAACTCTACAAGCGTGTTATAGATATACGCTCCTTTAGGCAGGAAGAAACATGAACCAGGACTCAGCTCGTGGAAAAAGAACAGTTCTTGTTCCTGTCATAATACAATCATAACACGCTTCTATATTTATATATGTATAGCATAATGCCTTATTTGATGGCCTTTTGCTGCCAATAGTAGAATTACAACTATATGAATGCACATATCATGATACATTATAATTGTACTATTGGCAACAAAAATCCAACTGCCGAGTCGATGGTGGCTGCCTTATCTGATAGCTTATGATCTTAATTTATCATACATTTGTAGCCGACAATTTCCGCCCATCCATCACAGACTTTGCCTTAAAATATGAGTGAAGAAAAGCCCTGAGTACAGGACAATTCCTGGACAGCTCGGTAGTTAGAGCATGGAATACTAAACCAAAGGTTTAGGGTTCGATTCCTGTGTCAAGGTGTTAATTTTTAGTTTAAAGAATCTAATTTTAAAAGTTAGCAGCATTCATCACCAGATGTTACATAATATAAAGTTGAAAGATTGAAAGAGATTGTAAAGTAATAAATTAAAAGCTACTGGATATAAGCTACTGTAACTACAAAACCCATAATTTAGTCATGTGTTTTGCTCCATTTGTAGGTTTGGCCCTAAAATTCATCTAATGTGTTTTAATTTAAAAGTTAGTTTTTTGGCCTGCAATAAAATTTATTTTAATGTTTATCAAATTTAGTCAATGTGGCCTTATCTTATTTTTTTCTTTGTTTTAAGCTAGCTTATACTTGACTACTAACCTTCCCAATCTTTCGATGATCCCTTTTTGCTGCTTCTTCTTGGAATTTCTCCCATTCTTTCAATTGCTTGGGGTCTGGAAATGATATTCCATAAACTCTTTGTAAAGTCTCTGCATCACTTTTACCTTCCCAATATGTGGCAGAATTCTGATGAAAATAAATAAGATATTAGAAAGCATAGTTAAAATATTGGAATTATGAATAGCCAGTTATATATCTTAAATACCACCTTTAAATAAGGAAAAGGAGATCCTCAAGGTTAACGATATTAGTATGAATATATATTTTAAAAAAATTCTTCTATATATATTCTCCCAGAAACTATATTTGTATAATATATGCAGCCCAACATATTTTACTGAAAAAACCTCACAACAGATTGTTACAGATGTATATATTTTAGTAGTATACTAGAAGTATATCAGCAGGTGTGGGCAGGAATGCTGTGTGCACCTAATTATAAATTCAAGGTCAAAACAAAGTGGGAGGATGAGGATTTGCACCCTGCCGTGTCCTTGAATTGGTAATTCAGTAAATAGCTGTTAAAGAAATCCTAAAGTGAATAAATGTATTAAAAAGAAGACTTCCTTGATGTCTCAAGCAAACAATAAAATGAGGATAAGCTATTATATAAATTAAATTAATATCAATATACAACCCACAACAAAATAATATTGTATAGGCTGCTAATAAAATTTGGTGTTTACGAGTTCTAGATCAACAATATAAGCATTGAGCAGGCCTAAGACATAGAAATTTCAAAACATCAATAAATAATTTATGTATCAGAATACATCTATGACAATGAAAATCACACATACAAAATAAACCAGCATAGTTTATTAAAAGTCAAAGCGTTAAATTTTAACCTTGATTATTATTGTCATATAGTTGGGTAGTATTATATTTTTGCTGTAAAATGTATTATAAATTTTAAATAATGATTAGAGTTGGGTCAAATCCACTGCTTTATGAATCCAATTTTACATTCCGACTCTAAATTTATAATTTGAATCCAAATATTGTAAAAAAAATACTGACATAAGAGGAAATAGCAATATTATAGAATAATAAAAAAATAATAAATGTTAACCTTATTGTTATAATTAATTAGAAATGGCTGGAAATGAGGCAAAATATTTGGATTGCCTGTTCTAACAACAATACACAGTTCTGAAATTTGGCTTTAAGAATCGGAAAGCCAAATGATTGTGACATTATCAGCCGATGATTGAATCGGCATTGGCCAGACCTTTAAGCATCTCACTACCTGTGCGGATTATACACATACAAACTAGGGGTATGCTAAGTCTACTTTTTCAATTTGAACCAAACTCGAATTAAATATTTGATATATTCTCGAAGATGACTCAAAGTTTGAATATTTGTTGTTGTTTTATGCTTGAAAAAATATATTTTGGTTATTTATATAAATTAATGCATCAAAATTACCTAGAAAATGTTTTACTGCACAAGTGTTTGTAATATTTAGTTTTGTTTTGAAAAATCATACTATCACAGCTTAAAATTCAATTACTTCAGAATTTTAAATGTGAATACTGTTATGTAATGTAAACAACAGCTCAGAATGGCAACAATTGACCATTATTGGCAAAGATTCGAAGCTGTCCTTTTTTCAAAATGAAGTTGAAGATGATATTTGTTTCAAAGCTTCGCACACTCCTAATATAAACTAATTACAATGACATGTTCAAGATAAGTGATTTGAATTTTGAGGAACTATACCCGCAATTGTGTAGAGGGAGAGTAAAAAACCATTGAGGATAAAATCCCTTTCAGTACATTAGAGCAAGATTTAAACACCAACCTCCCATTCATCAACAATCCAGTCTATTGTGAGAGTTACACCTCAGACCATTCAACCACCAAAATGGGCTGTATATTTATTCTAGCATCAATCCATGGGCGTACAAACCTTGGTAACTTTGAGAGCTTTGACTTTGCCTGTGTGTCTGACATGAGGGCCCCTACACAAGTCAATAAGGGGACCACATCGGTACACAGTAGTTGTGGGCGTGTTCACTTTCTCATTCAAAATGCGAACTTTGAACTCATTGTACTGTAACAAACATCAAATTAACATTTGTAGCATTAAACTCTGTAATTTACACAAAATTGAACATTTTCCCCCATGTATGTTTTACCATCCCTTAGGGCTATCCATGGTTAACTACCCTAATGCGTAAGAAATAAGGATGTAAATATGTATAGAAAACAGAGACACATTTGAGTAGGGGAAGAAGCGGATTGATGTATCCCGAAAATTACATAATTATGTGTTTTGTTGAACTTTAATTATAAACTTTGAGGCTTACAATACTCTGGTAAGTGTGTAGGCCTTGTCCTTCAATCCTCCTTTCAATGTTTAATTTATTATAGCCGTTGGGGCTAATTTTTCCTTCATTTAGGAAAAAAAAACTTTCAGAACATACAGAATTCAAACCCTAACCTGCTTGTGAGAGGCAAACTGGATTTGATGATAATGACATTTAGTCCAGCAATGCGGATTAAATTAAGAAAATAATGTAAGAAAACACAATGAAAATGAAAATTACCGATAATTCTTTATTTCACTATTGTATTCCCATGCATTTAACATAAATAAGATCATAAAAATCTGTTATTACACTTTTAATTCGATCACAACAGCTGTGGCCTTTTTTTTGAAAGTTTAAAGATTACTAAATATAGTTCCATATTCATTCGCCTGGTAAATAAATATGTTATACCTAGCCAACAAGTGATGTGAACTGACTTCACTTAACAAAATGATGATACATGTTTACTAAGGGATGAATACTAAACCATGTTGGGAGCAGATTTAAGTTTGGATCTTTAATTTTAATCAGATAGCCAAACAATATATCATTATAATTGGTGAAGATCATAAGCGATAGCAGCTGTTTGCAAGATATAATTAAAATATATTCTAAAAACAAATCCTGGACAAAGGGATTCAACCTAGGAGGCTTGGTTTAGTGCACCAATGCTTTACTATTAAGATATCCAGAATTTGTCTGGCGCTCAGGGTTATGATTATTAATTTTATCACTCATATTTTAAGTCAGAGTCTGTGATGCATGTGTGTGATAATAAGCTACTTACAGCGATCAGAACCACAGCCATCATGAATGAGAGCCTGCATTTATGCTTGTGGAAGTTTTAACTGGACATGGTTGATGATAAGAGACATTATGAACATGCATTAATCTCTTAGAGAAAATGGTGCATACAAAGTCAAAACTGTCAGGTATTTTTGTAAATATAATTTACTACCCTTCCAACTAAGTTTTTATTATAAATAGTGAACGAGTGCATTTAATGTCTTCCATATAATGTTTTTCGTTCCTAATAATAAACTTCCTTAGCCTATTCTCTGATTATTTCGTGTTTGTATTGTAACCTTAATTAAAATACACTGTTTGTACCTTGAACATTTCCAAAAGATCCTCCTTTCTGAGCTCGAGCCTTTCAAAATTCTGTTTGTCCTTGACAATGCTCTTCATCAGCTGCTCGACAAAAGGAAAATCCTGGTTGGATACCTACAACCACGGGAAACATATGTCATCTTGTACAACTAAAATAAGAACACAAAATGTTTTAAACTTTAAAATAAGTGTGGAAATAACAGCCATCCCAATGACTGTAGTGTATACTAATACAAAGAGCTATTACAGTAATGATTATTTCACTGTGGCAAAGTGTTAATACCTGTTTATCGGTAATGAACATGTCATAATAAAATCCATTCTCTATGGGTGGCCCATAACATAAGCAACCTCCATACACTCGCTCCATGGCTTCCCCAGAATGTGTGCCGAGGAGTGCCAAAACACTTGCTGGGCTGAAAATATAACAACCGCATTAAAAGAAGCTTGTAACAATTCAATAAAAAAAATTATCACCGCCTTTTAATACCTGTCCATGGTATATGCATATATGATAATTACTCTAATGGGGTAAGGATAAAGATGGGAGCATTTTAAAGGTAATCTATTAGCATATGCATGGAAGGAGAGTTGGAAACCATTAAGGAAAAACCACCCTTAGTAGACCAAACAAGGATTTGAGCCCCAGCTTCCTGTCATATGCAAGCCAGTCTAACAAGACTATTCGACCACTGAAGTAGGCCATTGTTTGTTTTAATATGAATATATTCCTCTTTGCTGAGTCAATGAATAAATCAATACAAGATGTGAGATGTTTAAAGTTGCATAAATTATTAGTATTTTGCACACATATCCAC